>JABFER010000045.1:0-319213 GCA_013618295.1 Fusarium armeniacum
GTGGGGGATTGAGCGCAGAGTTGTGAGTTTGAGGGGGGTTTGGGGATCGTGCCAGTCACGGGGGAGCGCGACAGGCTCACTGGGCTGAGCAGACGGGGGTGTCTGTTGCACTTGAGCTGTGGCTTTCTGTGGTGTTTTGGGCTGTGGAGGAAACGCAAGCATCTCGAATGCTTGAAATGCTTCTTCTGCCGCTGCTTCATCGTCATCAAACTCGTCTTCGACAAACGGTTTTGGAGGCCATCTTGTGAAATCTCTCGGAGGTTCTTTGGATAACTCTTTTGGAGGTTCTTCGAAAACCTGTTCCAAAAGCTCATTCGGAATCTCTTCTTCAACTTCGTCTTGTGGCTCAGGTGGAGGCTCGATAGACTTTGGCTCTACGCGTGACCGAGGAACTCGCTTTGGCCGTTCCTGCACCAGAAGGTCATCTTCCTTCTGCAACACACGATACGACTCGTTCCATCCAATGGTGATCAAATTATCCACTACTAACGTCACCATTTTCTTCTCTCCGACGTCTTGCAACTGGATATGGAATGTTTCACACCTCACATACGCTCCCAGCGCAACATCGCCAGTTTGAACGAAACGATGCATGTCGCTCCCCAAAAGTGTCTGGATACACAACTCTCCATCACCGAGGATCAATCGAATAGCCTGCCATCGTCCTGAACGCGACACGGAAACACGATCAATACCTTCGACAAGAAAGATGCTTCCGGGTACGCAATAACGTGTGCGCAGAATGTCTGAGACCACGGGCGTGAGTACAAAATGTTCGCCGAAATATGTGATGGCGGCTGGGTCCAGCCTCAGCGATTCGTCAGGCATGTGCGATGGTCCATTTGAGGGTTGATAGTTGCTAGTGATGAAATCATTGGATGGATCTGAATGGGAAGGACCGTGAATGAAGTCAGTATGCATTTATCCACAATTGATTCAAAGCGGGGTCCTTGTGTCACTACAACCACCATTTCCTTTAACAACTTTAACGGCCCAGCATGGACAGTGTTTACAAGCGAGAAGTCTCTGTAGCTATCGGAGCTTTACAAAAAGCGGCTCAGGTGAGCCAGTCAATTGTCGCCAATAAGGATAAGGGCGCTATAGAGAAGGATGACTTGAGCCCTGTGACAGTCGCCGACTTTGCAGTCCAGGCTCTTCTTACAGCGACTATCAAGCATGCATTTCCAGAGGATCGTGTAGTCGGAGAGGAAGATGCATCAGACTTGAGACAAAACTCTGCGCTTATGGAGCGTGTATGGGAACTCCTGATGCGCGTTGCTGGAGATGAGGATACTCCTTCATTATGCCAGCTACCCTCTACGCGCGAACAGATGTGCGATCTCATCGATGAGTGCGGAGCCAGCAGCCCTGCTTCAACTGGCCGCACCTGGGTGTTTGATCCTATCGACGGAACCAAGACCTATCTAAAGGGCCAGCTTTATGCTATCAACATGGCTCTCCTCGTGGATGGAGAACAGGCCGTTGGAATCGTTGGCGCACCAAATCTTTCAATTGATGCTAAAGCACCTCTCAAAAACGAAGATATTGATCCCAATGGTGAAGGATGCATTTTCTTCGCCGTCAAGGGACAGGGTGCTTACGTTCGACCCCTTCGCTCTGATCAACCTCGGCGACTATCCCCTCACGCCGCCAACCAACAAGTCACCTTCGTCACAAGCGCCTCAGTCGTCGACTCCAACCTCGAAGGTGTCCATGAAGTTGTTGCGTCACGTCTCAATGCAGAATATCCAGGTAGCGACCTCGTCCCATGGGTTCTCCGCTGGGCAGTCCTGGCCATGGGCCTCGGCAACACGACAGTTTGGGTATACAAACGCCGAGACCGCCGAGCTAAAGCATGGGACCATGCTGGAGCTATGCTGCTGTTTGAAGAAACTGGTGGAAAGATCACAGATGTGCATGGGAAGAAGATTGACTTGACGGCCGGGAGGAAGATTAGCACAAACTTTGGCTTCGTGGCAGCACCAACGGATATTCATGGACGGGTATTGCAAACTGTGCATGAAGTCCTGGAAGATCAAGGCAAAGAGGAGTTCTTGGCCTAGTGGAGGGTCATTCGACCAAGAAAATGGACGATTGGTGCTATTTGCCTTGGCTAGAGAAAAAAGCTTCTCGACAAACTCGTTTCTTTCGCAAAGACTGTAACTGTAACATACCTGAGGAACGTTTGTCACGGCAATTGACAGAGCATTACCGGCATTACAGGTTGCATAGAAACGACCGTGGAATACGTTAGGTTATCCATCAAACGCTGAGAGAAATCATTAGCAATCTACAAACGCGACTGGTGATGGTTTCCACTATCGCAACTTCGACTTCAAACGCAGTAAAAAGATACATACATGCTAGCTTCATTGCGCAAACGCATTCATCCAACAAATAGATTCGGTGGTTTGTGCGATGCTTGCCAGTCGGGTATAAATTTAATGATTGTAAGCCCATCTCCAGTCTCCTTTTTCATCCGTACAACAACTTGGAAGCAAATTGCCAACAATCTCGAATCTGTAAAATACGACCAAACACTTCCATCCTCTACCAAGACAATTGCTCTGCAAAGTACCATCGTCGACATGGCCAACCCAAGCAATGCCGAATGGGTCCGTTTCGAGCGTGATCTTGCTCGCAGCAAGCGTATGTCCACTTTCACCCTTTTGTCATTATTCAGTAGCCAACTCTCTCGAAGAGCTGCCCATCAAGGTCGACATGGCGGTCGTTCGGAACGCTCTTGAGCAACTTGACCCCGCGAACGGAAAGGGGCCATTGGCGCATGATGGAAATGAAGTCAAGGGCGTTGCCAAGGATAAAGGCAAGAAGTGAACTTTTCATGATCTCAACGACCATGGTTTCGCGCTTCGGGTATTGGCTGTCGCCTTATGAGCTAGGACTTGGTGGTGATTGAAGACATAAAGATTATAAGATGGTTTCGTTCCAGTCGACATAACCTCGAGGTTTAGGGAGATGGAAGAATTCCAGCAAAGTCCATAACAGACGTCATGAAACAACTTCAGAAGCCAATTCTTGTGACTTTCTTAGTGAAGAGCCAGTCCAAACGACATACTCTCTTGTTCTCCTAGTGTTTTGTCCATCATTTGTCCACGGAACAATTCTTCAATCGCCATTCTGTTTCTATTAGTTGGAACAAAGAAACTAACGTTTCCCAAATCTGCATACAAAGTTCTTTTTGTTCTGAAGCAAGCCACACTGGTGCGACATATTTGTCGACTATCCCTCGCTAGGGTGCGGTCACTATGATCCCGTGCAACTCATGCAAGGAGAAGCAAGATACCCATCTGGAGTTTAGATAGATGATACGCATGGTTATTGGCCAGAACCTCCCAATGTGCCAGCTCGATATTTGCTCTGTTTGTATGTTGCCTACAGAACAGACCCAAGGAACATTCTGGAAGTCTAGCTGGGCTTTATAAGTCCGATTATTTCTAACCAAGATGGACGAAACAACTTCTTACATATACTATGTCCTTATAAATACTTGATTACTGAGAACTGGATTGAATATATCCTTCAGAGTACCAAGAGTCAGACGTGCCTCTGCAGTCATCTTAAAGGGAACTCCCGCAAGCAACCAATTATGCGCATTGGAGCTCGAAGGGTAGCTTGCTATCATCACTCTTGTCAACCATAGCATCGGGTTTGCCCAGTGACGGCAATTCAATGCAGACCTCCAACGACGGCCGAATGTACACTAAAGGACAAGGATCAGTTCGGATTAAGACGAAAGAATCACCACTTTTGACAGCGTACCCGAGGCGATTACTGACAACAGATGCGACGTCTTTCGCATCTACCAATGCCAGCCTAATTTGTCATGATTTCATGATGAAAAGGAGACTCTGAGTGCCGACATGGCAACAGTACAGAGGCTTCTAATCACCGCCGACAAGTCAACGTTAGCCGGAGGTTTATACTCATCATCGCATAAGTACCGACGCAAGAACTTCTAGCTTCTCAAGAAGCTGGATACATCATTCGCCCCAAACGTCAAGGAAATCGATTTTACCATCGCTATCGCAGACGCCCGCTAGAGGCTAGGTGATTTCCACAAGTGGTATCAAGAGAATTGTCAGGGGACTGCAGAGAACCCGGCTGTAATCGACGACGAAGATATCTTTTTGGTGGATAGATATATTGCTGATAGTATGCGGTTTCTTTTCTTCTTCTTTTTTTTTTTTTTTAGATCCAAGAAGCAGCCAAAGATAACGCTTTCAAGGTCTACTCAGCTACTATCTGTCCGAACAACCGATAATCACTTTCGCCATAGTGGCACAATTCTCTTGTTATTTTATATCACAAGAAAGTCCGAGACCATGATGTCAGACTGTGGCAACATACAGCATCCGATTTCGAGCTGTATACAGCAATATATAAACTTGATAACGGCGCTGTCAAGTAACGAGACAGTTTGTTTACTCCTCCGTCCCCCCTCTTGACTTTCCTTTCTGACATCTTTCTGTAACAGTCCACCACGGTATATACTTCTACCACCAATCTCTCCCCCTAGCCTTCCTTTCCATCTGGTCAGGACTTTTCAGTGATGACAGACAAGACATACAGCCGATTCATCAGTCGCAGAGCTAAAGGCAGAGATTGCCAAAATACGAAAAGAACTCACGACTCGCAGACATCCCTCCTGAAATTCCTTTTGGAGTTAGTAGGTGCTCAATTCGGAGGCCACGTCAATAAGGACGTCGTCAGATTTATAGCATCTTCAGCACAGCGTGCCTCTTGTTTTGGCGAAGCCCTCCATAGAACCTGCCCCTTCGATGTCGGCTGCACAAGGACCAGAATCAGAACCGTGGCAGCTACGACATTTCTCCCATCTGTCCAACGCTTTCATATCTGACTACGTACGCCCTATTCGCATCCCATCTATCCCCCCCTACAATCACGTAAGTGTCCTTGTAGTCCTAAAACACCCAAATAAGATGTCGTCAAGCTAATCTATCTTGCGTTATCGACAGCATCATGTCAAAAGCGACAAAGCAAGATAAAGATACAGCTTCATGCCCAATCTACAACTGCGAATCCATTTTGAGACTTGCCAAGCTCGGCCTCTCAACCTTGCTGCCGCCTCGCTAGCCACCATCCCTACCGCAACTGGCCAAAGTGCAGAAGCTTATCATGACATCCGACAAGTCCACCCTTGACGGGACGCTGGTTTGGATCATCGCTTGCACATCTTCGACAAAACTTCCCCTTACCAGAAAGCTTAGCACGTCATTTACACCCAGCATTGAGAACATTGATGTCGCCATTGCGGTAGGCGATGCGAACTAGAAGGTTACCGGCTTCTATGTTAAGTGGTACAACCAAAATGCACGAGACACTAAGGACAACCGTAGTGTTTGGTTCAAACCAGACACTGACATGATTGATTTCGGTTGCGTACACAGAGTGACGCTAAAAACGCAATAACTATCAACATTCCAGGATAGGATCGAGTCGTCCACCTTAGCATCCAGTATCGGGCTTTCTACAAATTTCTCCACCGCCCTCTACATAATAACTCGGCGGATATTATAGATATGTTTTACGCATATATACCGAACCTGAAGACGCTCAGATGCATTGTATGTAGGGGAGTAACAATGCAGCCAAGGTTGAGCAAAGCTGTTTTACTGCCATTGCCAGGGCTTCACAGTGGCATTTGATTAACGACTCGGGCAGACACTCGCCGCCAATCTGTCCTCAAAACGTCAAAAATCGACACTTTTTGCTTGTTGTGTCCCTTCTCCTTTCCAGCCCTCTTGGTTGAGGCACTCTCTTCGCCAACATTTCCGTCTCCGGCCTTCTTTAAGCCACTTCCCCAAGGCAATCGCCAAAGGCAAGAACCTCTGGACAAGCAGGCATTATCGACTAGCTCACCCTGCTCTGTCTACTTCAGGTGAAAGGGTATCGACAGCAGAGAGCCAACTATTGCTTTCCCTTGACGAAACTGAACATAGATTGCTCGAGTCATCATTGCTCAATCCCGTACGTGTAGAACTTTATTTTCCCATTTTCTTTACTTCCCATGGAACAAGAACCCTCCTTCTTCCCATGCGTTTAGTGACGCACTAGGAAGCTTCTAGCAAGCCAAAAAAGAAGCGATGCCAACACTAAAAAATGAGGTTCTGCCCGGGCTCGAACCGGGGACCTTCTCGGTGTTAACGAGATGTCATAACCAACTAGACCACAGTACCTAACTGTTTTTGATGTCTAAATAGTCTGGCATTTGCTAATATGAATGCGCAGTAGTTTTCCTCCTTGCTCATCTCGCTCCGCACCCGAACTGGTTATCATTCCAGAGACCGGACAATAAATTATCGATCATAAGGTAACTATGTGAATCAGCCATGGCGCCAAGAACGAAACTTTTATTCAACGACCTGACTGCGATGATAGCCTCTTCTTCCAAGAGAGGTAGGCTTGCAAGCGCTTGTTAACGCATCATCTATCTTGCCGCTGCAAAGACTGCAACGCCTTCCTTCACACCAATATCCTATATATTTTCCGACGTGCTTACACAAAGGCATTTGCTATAGCAGATCAAGGCCAACATCGCCTCTCGTGTGGATCAATGGAATCTCAGACTTTTGACCACTCACGCAAGCAAAGAAGAAGCTTGCATAACATCTCTACGCCTTTATCGCATGGTCTGAAGACATATAACATATACGAACAATGCCTCTCGAGTCTAGTCAGTCCAAAAACGACTAGATAATGCAAGGTGTGGCCTTCCCCACGGCCGCCAAGCTTTCCTGCCCGTCTACGGGAGTCCGATCCGCCAAGGCACGGGATGATCTAGACTTGGTACCTGGAAGCAAGGAACGATGTGCCCACTGCAGCAAAGGATTCTATCTTGCAGAGTCACTCGATATAAGGGACTCTCAATCACGATCAAGGTCAATAATTCAACCGTGCGGATGGTGGAAGCTGCAAGCCAATGTACGAGACTCATTTACTCTTTAAAGCTCGCTTTGCTGATTTGACTCTCAGTCCTATCGCTGTACACCCTATGGCAACACGCCTCATGATTCTCCTCTGCACGCATGAAATCCTGAGCGCCTGACGACTTGTTAGACAAGACTCTAAGCAGTGGGCCTTCCCGCTACGAGAGGCCCTTGAAGCTTTCCTTTCCAAGAGAGAGGCCTCTTTCAATGGTATAGCAACAACACAATGAACAACGGCAAAATATCAAAGCCGTTAGCAGACCTGCGGCAAATGATAAAGGCACCAATACAGCAAAACACACGCAAGCTTTTTGGCCTGAGCGATTGCAGTGTTGTTGGAGTCAACTAAGACTCTTCTTGGTTGTTATTGCGAAGCCGTTCCTTCCGGTATGGCAGTGTTACCCGAGAGCATCAATAGGGATCGGCTGGATCTCGAAGTTTCAGCTTCTGGCGACTTCATCCCCCACATTTCGTCGCTTCCTAGCCCCCCCAAGGCCTGGACACCTCGATTCGAGGAGATGACTGTCGGAATTACCCTGGGGGCATTGAACATCGCGCTATGCGGCAATACCCCAGCCTCATGCAGGAGGTATTGAAGGGTACCGTTGTAATGACGACGTCGTCAGAGTACCATATGGTGCTTGGCCTTACCTCGTCTATTGTCAAATCTATCAACTACATCCATCCAGACGAAGATGCGGTATATACAGATGCTGCGCGCCTGATACCACCAGCGGCCACAGAGCATGATTGAACTTCAGTTCCCGCCACTTCAGCCGAAAGTAGTCCGAATGTTTGGACGCGATCCAGAAGATCGGAATCGCCTAAATGAATCTTTCAAGCGAGTCAAGAATTCTGGCCCTGGGATATGAACCTAGGGGGAACATACCATCAGGATGCTTAAGGAGATGACATATCAAGGACATGGCATAGTGCAACCGATTGAGTCGTATATTATAAGCCGAGTTCTCGCAAGATGCTGCAAGAGCCGTCAAACCGCCTGTAAGAAGGGTGAGGAAGGCGGAACTTCGCTGCAACGGAGATCCGCCGTATACAAGTTGGCTGGTTTGGCCACCTGTGTGAGCCAGTATCACCAACCGAGAACTGCAACGTTGACTGACTAGCCTATACTATGGCAGTCAAAGTCCAAACTGAATCTCGCAACCAACGATGTCACAGGAAACTTGATCATCCATGAAGACGTGCCCCCCATCAAGGAAGCGCTCCTTGGAAAGTTACGAAACGCTGTGATGAGACCTAAGGCATCAGGTACCCTGTGCATGGCTGTCAAGAAAGTCGTATTCTCTGTTATGCCTATAACGCCAAACAAAGAGAAGGGTCAATATTACCATGACTTTGACTTATACGGGCGGGCCAGCGTAACGCAAAAAGTACATAATAAGTCAAAGCTCCATTTATGAGCAAGCGAAAGCACGACGAGACGGCCTGGAGGCCAGTCTAAGAAGTTCGGAGACGACATCTCAAAACACCAATAGGGACAATGATCGCTCAGAACTAGGGTACAAGCAGTATATTTATGAGTCTATTCACATGGAATACATACTCTATGACTGGTTCCAGACGAAAAGAAGAATATAAACAAATATTCATAGACGACGATGCCAAATTGGACAAACGTTCATGGATTCGATGATAACTCCAACGTCATTCTTATCAGCATCATTGAATCCAGGAAGATTCCAGTAGAACGACTTTGGAAACGGAAACATCGATCGCAGTTTGATTTGACTGCCACTTCCGTATTGTCGTTTGTGGACTTACTAATTACCTCGAGACATTCGGTCAAGAGACAAACTACCGGGAGTGCCCCATCCATCTGAGGAAATGTGGTAAGCTTATTGGGAATAAGGATCAGACAGACCAACGGCCGGAGGAGACGTAAAATTCAGAGTCAAGAGTTATTTTCCTTGTGTGAAAGTTGAGCAACAGGGTCGTTACAAGCTTTGTTGATCCTTTCGACCGAGATTTCTCCATCCTCCACTATCTTCACGGCCTTGCTAATATCACACTGGCTTCGAAAACCGCCACCTTGGTTAAACACCTCTGTGCAGTCATCGTGGGCCATCATGCGCCACCCACCTTGCCCATTCTCCTTACCATTCCCGTTCTCTATGCTTCCTTTCCTAGGACTGCGATGAAGTGGCCAACCGGAGTGAAGACCGGAGAGTGTCTATCAAAGGAACTGTTTGCCTTCTTGATGATATCCGAACAACGATCGGATTGCCAACTTACCATAACCTTCACTATACACACGACTATCATATAACGTTTCGACTCAATATACTCCAGGAAATCCTTCACAAAGATAGGGCCCTATAATCATGGTTTTGCCAACGATAATCTTCAGGACCTTAAAATGCATCTATTAAAACTAAAACTCGCCTTGAGTATAGTTCCCCCTCGCCGGCCCTAAAGAAAAGCCAAGAAGACTCTAAAAATAAATACAGTATCGATATCCAATATAAAGGACACTATTACAGAGAAAGTTAAGTCGGACCTGGATGCTATCGCATAGAGGCATGACACCCAACTGGAACCTCCTTCCATGAAGAAGCGAGAGAATAGGGAGAAGAAACAAGAGGGACAGCATCTCTCTTCTGACTCAGACTCTGATACCGAAAGCGAGGTCGACCTGAACCCTGATAACTTAACCGGCACCCGAGCGAAAAAGGTCCTAATTTTCTGTGAAGACAGGGTGAATAAAGATGATTTCATCTTTATTGAGGATCCTAAGTAAGCCTAGGGGAACTCGATGTTATATGCCCTGAAGTATAAGTCTATTAGAGACTTAGACTTCTAATTTGTTGTTTGCGATGAGGCATAATATGTACAGAAGGCAGAAGGCTCTATAACTACCTACTCTGAGCCTTCAAGTAGGACACCCTACTATAGTGTAGCGGCACAGTCTTGTCGAGCACCCTGCGCGACGTGGGCGTACCCGAACCCATCGCCGCGAACCTGAACTTTGATCTTCCCTGATGGTATGTGGATGAGAATCCATCCTCCCTAGTTCCGTCGGCTGTAGGAATGACGGCTCTGGCAAAGGCTCAGGGATTGAGCCCATTGAGATTCTGATAACCTCGGTCATTGAAAAAGCCGCCGTCTATTCTTTAACTCATCATCCGTATGCTTGTAATGGAAGCAGCAAGGGTTCAATGGTGGCAACATCGAGAGGCACGAACTGAATCTTGGTGGCCTTCTTGTGCCCCTTGTTGACAACTAGGACTTTGTAATCCTTCAGCCCCGTCTACACATAAAGTTATAGATGAAATCTCAAGCCTCTATAAAATCAAGACGCTCGGAGATATGAATGAGTGATTCGGCATCAAACTCGTGCGCAACAGAGAAAAGCGGCAAATATTCATACACCAATCAAAGCATGCGCAGAAGATCATCGACAAATTCACAGACGGCCAAGTCAACCCTGTAAAGCCTCCCTGGCCTTCAAAGATTGAGATGCCTCATGAATGGAAAGAGCTTAACGATGTAATAAAGTTTGACTCTTTTCTTTCAGTCTTTTCGTCGCCTGGGGGTCGAAGAGAGACATTAGGGTAAAGGTCAATGTCCGGCACGACAAAAACAAGTCCTTTGTCGAGCGTTTCTCTAATGGGCCTATGAAGAAAAGGTCGTTTCCTGCGGAGAAGAGCCTAGTGGTTGCTCCTTAACTGAACATTTCGTCTATGGAGGCTCTCTGGGACTAGGGAAACAGGTGTGCAGCATTCTTGTTAGGGCAGAATGGAACCATGAGATGAGAGAAGACGAACTTACGGTTATCATCGTCAGCTCAAATCACCTTCGACTGCATAGACTCCTCTTCGTGAAGAGGAAACCAACCGCGACGATGATGAAGGAGTCGCAGAACCGGGAAACGCTTCTCCCATCAGCATTTCGCCTATCAACAGTGATGACAACGTCTCGGATGCCGATTTGACGCCTCAGGAGAAGTCTGAGAAGTACGCAAAGTATCGCAAAGCCCCTTCCAAGTCTGGTGCCAAGCGAAAGTCCGATGCACCCCATGAGGACGACTACCGAACTGGCTCCAAGAAGTTGAAGGCCAAGAAGAAGGAAAAGAGTCGCAAACAGGCCAAACGAGCCTCCCCTTTTGACGACAACCCTTTTGACGTTAAAGAGCCTCGTTTCCGTCGTCCGGAGAGAATCATTCGAGACATCGATAAACAAATTGATCTCACGAAAGAATCTTTCCAAATCATCTGGGTTGGTGAATCCGCGCAGCCGGTTGGGTAGGTTGGACTTTTGGGACTATAGCGGAATGATAGGGCGAATGCATCTTGGGTCGCGCTTACAGAGGTAGCCAGCCGCTTGTCTTCTGTCGGGGAAGTTCTTAAAGTCTGGTATTTCCAAATAAATAAAGACGTGTCGTTTTTAAATGGTTCATGCAACAGTAGTAGAGATAATAAGAACCATATACATAACAAAAGATGCAAAATTATTGCCAGGCTACTCTGGACTGATGTTTCCCCCGTTTTGGTGGTTTTAGGTATTTGTTCGAAGAAGACCGATTTAATCGTTTGCACTAAATCGGCGCGACCGGGAATGAACTTGCGCACGAAGGGTGTGAGGTGAAGAAGCTGCTGCACGTCATTCCAGGTGCGAGGCGGGTTATCTCTAAAATGTTTCTGGAGGCGCGCAAACTTCTCACGGTGTTTGATTGACGGCCTGATTCCCGGAGATGAGTGAGATGGGCTGGCTTTGACTTGGGAGGCTTACGAGGTTGTTTAACCACCGCCTCTCCTCCTCTGTATCCTGAATTCTTCTCCTCGATGGAGGTTCGTCGCGCTGACAGACCTTGCACTGGAACTGTTCATGAAAGAATATGACAATTTCGAGAAGGCATACACCCAACAACAGTTAATCTGGATGATGTCCCAGTCTCATCACCATGGGAGTGGACAAGCGGTGTATACGATTCGCCAGAGGAAGACGAGGAAGACGAGGAAGACCAGGATCCCAAGGGTAACCCGCACAGAAACGATGACCCCAAGCACGAGTACATTGTAACAGACGAAGACGGCGATTATCACTTTTGGGCATCTACTATCCAGAGTCTCAAGCGCCGAAAACTGATCCTGGACTGGTATCTCTGCGATACTAAGTACGAACCTATATGGGGGGACGACGACACAACGGACTGGGCATTTACCAGCGAAGGAATTGCGACGGAGGTTACGACTGCCAACGCTGCCACGGTTCTACAACCGATGCCACCAACGCCAACGTCCTTGGTACCGATGTTACTACTGCCAACGCTCCCAATACTTCTACAACCGATACCGCCAACGCCAACGTCCTTGGTACGGGTGTGGGCGTTATTCAACCCCTCTGAGTTTCTCCGGGGTCATCGTGGCAGGTCATCTAAATCACTGGAAGGTGTCGGATCTTGCAAGCCTGATGTTCGCCTTGTCTTTTGGTTTTCAATGAATGTTTTCATGTAAGTCTTGACAATTTCTCGAATTGCCGCATATTGATTTGCAGCAGAGTTATTTCGAGGTGTTGCGACGAACTCCTTGTACCAGACCATGGAGTTTCTGAGACAAGATTTGTCGATCCTTCCCAACTGCTGGATATCGCAGAAATGGCCGTGAGCATATGCGCTTGTTGAAGTACGAGGGGCACTTCTTTCTCCGTGACGGTGATCGCCGGCGTCCCATCATTTCCCACGTACTACAGAACTTGGTTGATGATTCTGTAAGGTAGCCGACCATCCATACTCACTGATCAGAAACATGGAAGCTGAGAACTCGGTAGATTTAGTTAATTTGGTGTTCTGAGTGGTGGTTGTGGTTCAGCTGCTTTACAGCATTATGACATTGAGTAATTCCCAGAATCGATGTTTTAGAGAGGAAATACCTGAAAGATTATAGGCAAGGAACCCTTAAGCGTTGTTGGGGAACAGGCTCGAAAGGAGCCCCGTTCACTTTGAGAGAGCACAGGTAAAGGAAAAGAATGAACGTTGATGGTGGTTGAAAGAGCCCTTCATGCTGTTGAAAACATTCAGGCTGATGACTAGCGTTATTCTCGTTTATTTCTCGTTCGATTGTTCCTCTTATCAGATGACAGCGCATATCAAAGTAGCCAATATGGTCGAGTGACAGTTCAGCGGTTCTGTAAGGGAGAGAATTCGCGTTTCTAAAATAACAATTTTAATTTATTTTATTTTAGCTTTAAACCAGATCCCAAGCCTCCTCGATGTTTCTCAATGTTCTCAACTCGAAGATTCGTGCAGATCAAAAACTCAATATATCAAAATTGTAGGACATCTCAGTAACTGACTTTCCCAGCCAACCTTCATATTAGCTGTCAACGCAGCAACGACTGAACTTCATGATGAGAGCCATCATTTCATTTATATTATTCAATTGAAAGGTTGCACTGTACGTCTGCTATTCAGTCCTGCTATTTACCACGTAATTGAACATAAGGCTACCGCATACAAGACTACTACGGGAGGCAGTCTACATAATTGGGCTATACAAAGTACAATGATCTAGTATCGAGTTTGTACGAGGTAATATGACCTTCTCCAATTTGACTGATATGCAATGCAGAAAAGTCTAGCCTTTATACAATTACACTTTCCAAGCCCTGTCTTACAATCAACAAGATGCAGGTCTTATCAAGACCTAAGTAGGTAGTCACTCGTTCTTCCTTCCGTCTGCCTCGACTATCGCATCTTGAGTAAGAGTCATACAAAAGCTGGCCCATATCTACCAAGAAAGGTGCCATTGAGGCAAAGTGATTCTGTGCTTAATTACGTGCGTATGGGATGTGAAAGGCAGCGGTGGCTCTTTGTTCTATCTGACTGCTGGATATGTGCCCATACGCAAAGATGCAGGGTTAATTTATAGAAGATGGAAAGTTCCCCAGTACAGTATCAAAGAGCAGACATGTTGATCTAGCAAGACGTGTAAAGGCTCCTTGAGTTGACCATTTCCGAATTTCCAATCGCTCGGGGGAAGGAATGAAGGGTAGTTGCGGGCTTTCCCTGTTGCTATCGGTCTTTCCTCAATGAAAGAGGCGACTACCGGAACAGCGAAACCTGATGGTTGTGAAGGAAGTGACGAGGAAGCAGGAAGTCTGGTATAAGAACCCTTCTTCCCCCGTCTTCATCTCCATCTTCATCCTCGCATCCTCATCTTCCCATCGTCATCTCATCATCTTCACCATCCCTCATTATCGTCTCCCCAGGTCCATCACCGTTTCCCCAGGTTCATCACCGTTTCCCCAGGTTCACATTCCCATATCTATCTCAACCTTCACATTCCATCACCGTCTCCTACTATGACTTTTCACTACGATCTCTTGTCTGCTTTT
This sequence comes from Fusarium armeniacum, assembly GCA_013618295.1. Taxonomy (NCBI): domain Eukaryota; kingdom Fungi; phylum Ascomycota; class Sordariomycetes; order Hypocreales; family Nectriaceae; genus Fusarium; species Fusarium armeniacum. Next base: position 14,322 of record JABFER010000045.1, read on the forward strand.
TTACCTGCTCTTATCTGCTGGTGTCTGCTTTTGCCTGCTTTTGCCTGCTTGTTCTAATTGTGTCTAATTGCATAGTCTTTGTCAACTCCTAACCGTATTATAGATGGCCACTATCAAGCAACTATCCCTTTTTAGGCTCACCTTCCAACTTCAACCTCGACTTCGACACTGCCAAGCCGCAGTCAACAAGATCGCCAGTTTTTCTCGATACGATCGAGCCTGGCCAAAGAATGCGGGGTCCCTTTTGGAAGTTCAATTCTCGTCTGGTAGGGCTTTCTCTCGTCTTTCATACGACTCGAGCTCTATATGCTAACTATAATCCAGATAATCGCCCCAATCACCCCTGAAAAGCATCGTCTTTTTCGTACAGCAAAACATCACTCTACAGTCTCGGCCATCCAGACCTTTTTCGTGTGCCAACAAACACCCCGAATCCCCCTATCCGAACTCAAACTGCATCTAAAACATCAACGACATTGCGTACTGCATCAGGCAGCGTCTCTATTGAGCCCGTATCGACATGACGGTGTATTTTCGGGGCGTTGGGTCGTGTAGATTGTTCAAATTAGTTAATTGCTATAACTGTGAATTCTCAAATTGGATAATAACATGGCGGTACTTCTTATGTTTCTGTATACGCTTCTCAATGTAAATCTGTGATGTTGAAGTTGTAGAACACAATATCTTCATGTTGCTAAACAGCCCTCCTATAGGTCCAATGGTATCGTTTCACTTGAAACTGTTACCAGAACGTCGCTAGCCTGATTCTATACGAACTTGATAAGACGCAGAAGTGCGCGGATAGAGTGCCGAATTTAGACAGATGCCAGAAGTATCTTGTATCGAAACAGTGGCCTCGCTTGAGAAATCACCATCTAGTTCGTTAAAAGGGGTGGGCAATGATAAACAAGTGACTTTGCAAAACAGAAGAGAACAATACTAGACCGTGGTAGCGACAACAATTGGTATGTGATAATAAAAAGAAAAGAAAAAAACTCAACGTTGCAGTGCCTCAGACCCCAAGATGGCGGGCTGTTACACAAGTACCCTGAGGGGTGCTCTGTCCCACAGACAATGGCAGGCAGCTTCATCCTCATGGATTCACCACTGGCGTAACTTTGGATGTTGTAGCTGACAGAAAGCTATAACTGTCTGGTTAGTTTTCTGTTGAAGTACAAGACCTCAATTTCCAATGGGTAGTTGACAAGCTACCCTTGGTTGAACATCGTGTAAATAACGATAGCTTCACTCTCATGGGGTCGTCACCAGCCCAATTCTCCTTCTTATGGTGACTCGGACTAGGGATACAATTCGATCGGATTAGGCTCACTGCGGAGGGAAACCGAGGCTTTGTTAACTTCAATATCGTATTGAGAACCGGACTGTCTAACGTCGACTTGTGTGCGTACGATTCCCATCCAAGATTCGTCTATTCCAAAGGCGCGATTTGACGCTGGGGAGGTGAATAAAGTGAAAAATAATTCAAACGGTATGATGTATACAATAACTTCGTTGCATTGAAGCGTCTTTCTCCCAAAAGCACATAAGCTAAAGCGAGTAAGCACGATGTGGAATCATCAAGAGAATGCTGTGTCTTACCTAGACCCAATACCAGTACGCCGCTATTATTCTAATCCTTCTCTCCTTGCTTTCCAGGACGACCATTTACAAGCGCAAAAAACCATCGACAGGAAAATAAGAATGCCGAAGACGCAGCTGAGGATCTGCAAGGCATCTAATTTATAACTGCCGGCAACGGTATGGTCGGGATGGAATATATGCCCCCGGCGGTGGATATGCTCGAGTGATCTGAAGATTGGCCCGCGGGCTTCGCTCAACGAGTTGACGGGAGATGTGAAAGGTGCCATGGCGAGTGCGTTTCGAGATGTTGATAGTTAGGGGATGAGAGACGAGAAGAAAACCATGAGGGGAAGCAAAAGACTTTTATAAAAGGTTTATTATCATGAGCACTAATACGTGACACAGCAGAAAGTCTCATAAAGTTAGAAACTTATTCACAAGTAGACTTTGTCATGTGCATCCAAGTGAAAAAGTCTGATTAGACAAAAGCTTGTCCATGAAAGGGGCGGATGGGTTGGTTTTGTTGTCGTGGCAGGGTACAACCGCTTGTGCATACGTGCATCAGTCATAGCAGCAGCTCTATTACTATAGGCCGAGTCCTCCTTGAAGGTCGGGAATAATTGGGAGAACAGATACTCTATATTCAGCATGGAGGTAATGTAAATGTATCAAAGGTCAATTTAGTTAAGCTATGAAATTGGTATCAAGTAACAGTCTATGACAAAAGAAAAGGACATGAGCATGGCAAAAGCCGGATATCAAAAAAGCATCAACAAGATCGTTCATCAATCCCGCAACCATTAACTCTCCAACATTACACCACAAGCCATTTACTTACTCTTGTGTCCATTGGTTCTGGCACCCTCCTGGCCAACAGCATTGACACCCGCACTCATCTTGCCAAATTGCCACTCTGGCAGTGTGATACCGGTCTGATCATTGATAGTGCTCATCAGAGGAGGCAGCATCTGGTAAACATTGCGCATCGTCTCAGTGGCGTCAGCACCTTGACCACCCTGGGCGCTACCAGTGTTCCACACGCTGATCTTGGGCTCAAGACCCCTGATAGCAGCGGCGTTGGCCTTGGCGAGCTCTACATAGGTACCCTTCTCGATCATCATGTACTGAAGGAGACCAGCGGGACCACCGAAAGCGTTGGATAGCTTTCCGTAGGCCTCAGCCATGGCGGAAATACCCTCTGCCTCACGGAGCTTGGCGATGAGCTGAGCTTCAGCGCGCTGCTGAGCAGCGTAGTTGTATGCTTCGGCATCGTTGCGAGTCTGGTAGGCAGCGGCGTCTGTGTTCTTGGTCACCTTGGCATAAGAAGCTGTCGCGTCGGCGTCGGCAGCAATCTTGGTCTGGTAAGCATCGGCATCAGCCTTGCGCTGGGTAGCTTCCTGGTGAGCGCGAGCTTCGGCTTCGACTTCGTAGGCAGAAGCATCGGCAGCTTGCTGCTTGCTCTCCCTCTCAATGGTAGCCCTGACAACGTCTGTAGCACGAAGACGTTCCATCTCAGCGGCTGCGCGCTTCTTCTCGACCTCCTTCTTGAGATCCTCATCCTGCGACTCGAGAGCTCTCTGAGCCTGAATGCGAGCCAAGTCGACATCCCGTGTGAGCCCTGTTCGCTTAGTGTCCAGCTTACTCTCAGCTTGAGCCTTCTCGATGTCGCGCTCTGTCTTCTGGACGGCTGTCTCGGCGTTGATCTTTGCAATCTCACGCTCTTGTTCACCCTTGCGCTGAGCTTCTCCTACGTTTCCGCGGAGTTGAGCCTCTGCCACATCGATCCTGGCCTGGTTGGTAGCGCCCTCATGGGCCTTGCGAGAAAGGGAGGCAAAGTAAACCGAGTCGGGGGCATCCTTCAACTCTTTGACCTGTGGAACCATTAGCTTAGGTTAAAGTGTCAGGAGGTCAGAAAACTCACGTTGCTGTTGAAGATAAGAAGACCAAATTGAGAGAGCTCGTTCTGGATGTTTCTAAAGATCCTCTTCTTGAAAACCTCTCGCTCGGTAAAGATCTCCTCCATGGTCATGCTGGAGACCAATACTCGGGTTTCACCCTCAATGATTCCCTTGACGATATTGGCGACATGTTGGCTCTGGCTGGAATGCTCCTTCTCTTCAGAGTTGGTCAGGAGCATAGCATACTTCATCAGAGCGTCTCCGCGGTCTTCGCGAACGAGATCATCTGCTTCATCATCGGGACCACCGCGCTGGTTCGCCCCGCGTTGGTTGATATCAGGACCCACGGTGAAGACTACAGGCAGAGAGAATTGGAGCTTCTCCTTGGTCATGGCCTGCAAGTCCATAGCATAGTCGTGTGGTCGGATACTAGTTGTGGGGTTAGCTGGGATGGACAGTTGGAGTAAGGTAGTGGGACGTACCTGAAGCGTGTGCATCGTTGAAGAGGCCAGACCCAAGTTGCCTTTGTGATCTTGACCGTCTTGATTCCCATACCAGTGATGGCAAGGTACTCATCTGGGGCAGAGATTCTGTAAGACATTGTGATGGTTTGGAGTGTCAGTCGAGACTTGGTGTTATTGAGTGTATCAGAAAGATTGGGTAGTAGCTGTTGTTGTTTGAAAAGAGTTTGTTGTAATCTCTAGAACCTATTACTTGGTAGTTGCTAGAGAATGCTGCGACTTGTATGATATAATAGAGAGTGTCTTGATGAAGGGATCAAGACATACTTATATACACCCCTTGGGCAAGAAGACGTTGAACGTGCATATCTCCAGGTAGCTGCCTTACAGGGGTTATCCCCTCATGATCTTCTTCATCAAGGTTGCCTTGCCCCAATTCGAAGCCAAAGCTGGAGCCTGTATGCTTCAAGTTGCCCAGACAGAGGTGGTGGCGGAGTGCAGCTAACACCCCAGCAATCCTTGTCCTGGGCGATCAGTGGGGCCATGTTCTAGAAGCTTTCTTTTCCTAAAAGGGTATGCAGAGAGTATCCTGTGACATGGTGATAAGGCTGGGTAGTATCATGAAAAGGAATTTAAATTGTAATGTTGCCACTAGAGAAAGGCATTGCTAGAAACTAATTGTTGATGTTGAATGGAGCCGAATTACCCGACCCCGACTTCGGTGAGTCTAGAGAGTAGAGTTGGTGTCCAGTCATTCAAGTTGGGCGTTTTAGGGGTCTTTCAGCTGAATCTATAGTGGGGTGGGGTCATCACGGCCACTAATTCCCCCGGTCACCCAGTGAAGTATCATGATATACTTTCCATGGGTAGTAGGTTATGTACAACTGCGCATTCTTGCACTCAACAAGTCATGTCGGTTCATTCCTAAACAATGAGCACTTTTTGAAACTCCGTGTTGGTTTTCAATCAAAGTTAGAGTTCAGTTCCTGCATTATTCATGTCCAGTTTGTCTAGTGAGTACCCAGCCACATACACAGCCTACTAACTACTAACCTAGATCCCCGTCTAATTTCCGGTCATGACACTTTAAACCCGTGGAATTATTAACCTCATGATATCATATCATTGAGACGAGACAATCTTCTCCTGCCGGTATCCGAATCCGTCGTCTCGGTCCCTTGGCATCATGATATTGCGGGGACAAGTCTTACGCCCAGCTGCAGTGCGAGAATGCAGGGGGGCCAATCCCATTGATCACATGCTGTAAATATGATTCGATAGCTGGAATGTCTACAACTAAACACTATTTGCCAAGCCTCCTGGTAAGGAAATGGGCATGATTGATAGATACTGCGCCACTCCCAGTCTCCATCAGGCAGAGACAAAGTGCAGCCCAAAGCTGTGATTTGGCTTGATTCTTCGTCGGCGATTGCCTGGTTAATTAGATCGAATACTACTCTTCAGGATATTGATGCAAGGCTAACTCGCTGTTAACCAACCACAACTCACAGCCATTCATTGTCGGCTGACTCTGCGCTACAACGACATTCGTTTCTGTTCTCGTATATGTTCCTTGGGCGTTGGGCATTCTTTCAGTCGCATTGCATTACCATACAGACTTTATTGCTGAATCAAAGACTTGGCTCATTCACAATCTTGCCAACATGTCCCAGAAAGATGTCTTTGACGATGGGGAGCTACCTCCCCCTTATACCGAATCAGGTCCATCAGTATCAACACCGATATCTGAACCGCGACAATCAGTAACGACCATCTTCTCTTCCCATCTTCAAAACCTCCCCCTGCGTATTCATTCCGTTCAAGCAGCTCGTACATCAGCGCGAGATCAGAGAGACAGCGAGATACTCACTCTTCTCGTTCCTCATGTCGAAGAAATGCTCTCGTCTATCGCGGCCAAGGATCCGCCCCCCAGATTGACAGAAACAATCCTCGTCCCCGGAGATGCTGTCGGGGAAGAATGGCACTTCAGTGATGAAGATGCGTCTCGAACGGTTGTCCGTGTCAGGGAAGATCCCAAGTTGGTAGGCGATCAGAAATGGCCGCCCAAGCGAGAGGTTGAGCCACCACGTAAGGAGAAGGCATTCGATGACTGGGGAAGGTGGGAAGACGACAACCCCCAAGACTCCTCCTCGGACAACGTTCTCTGGTGGTCAGATCATGATATGGCTGTTCGGTTGGCAAAATACATATCGCCTGAGAGAGTTGACCGACAGGTTGTCAAAGCTCATGTCGAACAGGCCAAGAAATCTTCGGGATGGGGTTTTCTCAAGAAAAACAAGCCGCAGGCCCCAGAACCGCCAAAGCCGAGAGTACAAGAAGAGGATCCGGTTACCATGGTTGTCAAAGCTGATGAGGTTACTTTCAGGAAAGAGAACGAGATGGGAATATGGGAAGGGAAGACAGGATGGGGGTTGGTGATTAAAGTCAAGATACGACAATGATTACCACGTCTGGATAAGTTAGTAGTAGGTAACAGAAAGGCTGGTCTATGAGACTTGGGGTATATTAAATAGCCTGGTCTAGTCTAAGTGGTATAAACTGATCCACTAATTTCTTCTTGTGTTATGCTTCATCAGCCTACTTCCCTCATTACCTAAGTCATAACATACGAAATAGGACAGAGGGGACTTGAAGTATCATGTCATGGACGGAGTTTAAGCTTGACACGTTCAGCAACACAACATAAAATCCTCTGGCCGAAACTAATCAGTCACACATGTGTTCTCTCGGGGATTTCTTTAAAGCAGTGCAAGTAATACAAGGAACTTACCGGAAAGGTAGTATAACAATACATGTACATGAGGTATTGACCACCGCTCGATATATCAGTCGATTGATCCATTCAAACATTCAGCAATCAAATTACTTCTACGTTTACTACTCACTCTATTTCTCTCTTCTGCGTAGGGTATCATAATACGTTTGTTTGTAAAAAGCTACCAGGCTCGGCCTTATACCGTCGTCGTGACACTCAACCCGCTTAATCTCACTTTCATAGCGACATCTCACAACAATATTGTACGCCCATCTCACAGCATCACGACCACGCGTTGTCAATCTTTTCTTTTCTCTCCCTGATTCAATAACAGTTGTTTATTCTGATTCACCTTTTCTTGGTTTTTGGTGCCTGACTCACTCGCCGGTTCTAACCCCACCGCCTCCAATACAAAAACGGCGATTCCATCACCATATTTCCCTCATCACCTTACCACACCCACTCTCTCCCTCCCATATCCTATCCGTAGACAGCATACTTCTCATCATGCCTTATAACGTCCTGGTAACAGGTTCATCCGGCCATCTCGGCACAGCCTTGATGCTTTCCCTTCCCAATCTTGGCTTCACGCCTCTCGGACTTGACATCCTCCCTTCAGAACACACTGACTTTGTAGGATCCATCAACAACCGCTCCTTCGTCAAAGACATTTTTATGAACAACCCTATCCGTCATGTTCTACACGCAGCGACGCTTCACAAACCACATGTCGAGAGCCACTCAAAGCAAGACTTTGTCGATACAAACATCGCAGGCACCCTCGTCCTTCTCGAAGAAGCAGCCAAGCTCGGTGCCCAGATCGAGAGCTTCATCTTCTTCAGCACGACCAGCACTTTTGGTGCGGCGCTGAGCCCAAAGCCGGGTCAACCCGCCGCATGGATCGATGAGACGGTTGTTCCGATTCCAAAGAACATATACGGCGCGACAAAGGTCGCAGCAGAAGATATGTGCTTCCTCGTCCAGAAACAGACAGGCATGCCCGTTCTCGTACTCCGTACGAGCCGTTTCTTCCCCGAGCAGGACGATGATGAAGATCGTAGAGCAGCACTCTCAGACGATAACCTCAAAGTTCTCGAGCTAGCCTACCGTCGGTGCGACATGGAAGACATCGTTCGCGCCGCTGTCTGCGCCATGGCGAAGGCGCGTGAGATCAAGTTCAGAAAATACATCATCAGTGCACCACCTCCATTTTCAAAAGACGCTGACACGCTCGCGGCTCTGGATAAGAATCCCAAGGAGGTTTTCGAGACCGTTGCGCCTGATTGCGCAAGGGTGTTTGGGGAGAAGGGCTGGGCGCACTTGCAGAGAATTGATCGCGTGTACGATTCGAGCAGAGCGGTCAACGAGTTGGGTTGGGAGCCTGTTTATACTTTCAAGCACGTGATTGAGCTGATTGCGCAGGGAAAGGAGTGGAAGAGTGAGTTGACAGGAAAGGTTGGGAAGAAGGGATATCACGCTGTCAGTCATGGTGTGTACACTGTCCGATAGATTACGAGGCGGCGATGATTGAGATGATTTGAGCACATAGCGTCTTGCCTGATAAGACTTTTTGAAACGGGGAAAACATTCTCGAGATTAATAAAGAAGAATAAAATGTATCTAATCAGAGCACGCATTCGCCTTATATGCTATGCTATGTTTCGAACGCAAAGTGATACCGACCAACGTTTCCAAGTAGCAGTATATATACTGTGACAGTTTGCCAAACGTGTGTACCATTCATTAGCCGAACTTGATCCCAGCGTTGGGATTCCATGTTCCGGGAGCAGGAGGCTGGCCAGAGCCACCAGATGATTGTCCAAATTTGATACCCATACCAGGATTCCACATTGGTGCTGCCTGCTGTGGCTGTACTGGTTTGGGCTGCTGCATTGTCTCTCCCCAGGACTGGATGTTTGCCTGTGCTGGGCTCTGCACAGGCTGAGGGGGTTGCTGCGGTGGAGCGTAAGAGTGCGCGGGTTCTTGGTGCGAAGGCATGGGGCTCTGAGCATGAGCATGGGCCTGGGCTTGTGCTTGTGCTTGTTGGTGAGATATGTTGAGATTCGACAGTGTCGGCATGTTAATCTCCCTAAACGTTGTTAGTATTCCTTCATTCTTCAAGGTCATGAGAACATACTCTTCCAATGCCCTCGCCTCCATGCGGCGCTGAGCTACCCAATTACGGATCACATCGCGGAAGCCCTGTCCGACAATCTTATTAAGATCGTTGTAGAACTTCCGTCCGACCTCGAGATTGTTGATAATTTCCTTGTACTTGAAGTAGGCATTATCCAGTCTCTGTAGGGCGATCTCACGTTCCCTATTTCCACGCTCGCCCATCTGTCGCTTCTGCGACTCGAACTCGCGGTTAATCCGCTGGACGTCCTGTAGGAGACGCTCTTGGTCTTGTGCTTCCTTCTCAATCGCCTCGACTTCGGGCTCGTATAGTCTGTCAAGGCGCTGGTCAAAGAACTCCTCAAAGTGGGCTGGCACAAGTGCTGTATTTGGGTATGTTCGTTCCAATCGAGCAGCCTCCTTGAGAATATCAGGCTTAATATCGTCCCGACGCGCGTTATCTCGCAGAGCCTCAACCTTCTTGCGCCGGCGACTCTCGAGACGTAGGACGTCATTGTATGCGCTTCGCAGTCGTCCTATAGCTGGCTTCAACGTCTCGGGGATATCAACTCGTCGGCTCGAGGGTACTGAGTCCATCAAATCTCGATCGGGTCCCGAGAGAATAGCAAGTAGATCCTGGATAGCGATAAACTTCTCTCTTACCACAGCGTCACTACTGACACTACTCTGAAAATAACTTTCAATTTCCGAAGCGTGTTGCCAGAGCTTCTGACCTTGAGGATCTTGTCGGCTTTCGGGTCGTACCCATCGGTCCGTGCCGTATCGCATGCGCAATCTTTGATCCTCTTCCTCCTCTGAAGCTAAAGCCCTTTTGCCCTCCTCAAAAATATCCATATCCCCTAATCGTAATTTATCGATATCGGCAAAGCTCTTTTGCACTCTATTGATGGCGTCTGCTTGTCTAATCTCCTCGGCGTGCTGGACCAAGCTGGGTGGTAGACCAAGAGGTTTCTCCAGAGCTTGTAGAGAGCCAGGAAGTCCAAGGGAAGCCAAGAGTTCATGAATCTTTTCCGTAAGTGATTCCAGCTCTTGAATGATGTTCTGGCTAACCATGCGGTCTCGTCGTTCCTCATAAATCGAAGTCGCAACATGTACGGAAAACGGAACCAGGCGAGAGAAAAGCGCTGGTCCAAACTCGGCACGGTCACCAAAGTAATCGTAAGGGTTACCAATTTGAGGAGGCACGCGAGCCACGGCCATGTTTGCCCGATCGAGAATCTTGAGCTCCGACTTGGGGGGAACAGCGACTGCATGATGTTAGTTGACTGCCAAATGAAGCAATGGGCGCGCGTACTTAAGTAAATAACATCGTTGTCCTTCTCCGCACGCTTTAAATCTTCCTCGACCTTTCGCTTCAACCCGTTCAGATCATCAACCACAACCTTGCCAAGATATCCATTGCGGGCCTCCTTAAGGCCCTCGGCTGCACAGGAAACAGCATCTCTCAGTCGTGCAACTTCCTCTCCGTATTTCCTCTTCTCCAGGCAATCGCATGCAGCTCGATACTGCGCAGCCGCAGCAAAATGGTGATGTTTCGCACTCATGTGGTGAATCCATGCACTGCTGATGGCTTCGCTCTTCATGGCAGCTTCGCCAGCAAAGTTGTACAGGTCGGATACTCGAGCGGCGAGCTTGGCAATCGATGCGTCTTTGTAGCCGTCCATAACAGCTTTTTGCCAAAAGCATTCTTGACTTTGCGCGAGAAGGAGTTGGGATAGGGATTCGAGGGTGTCGTGGTCCATATCTTCGGGGGGGTCGGACATTCGTAATTCGGGAAGAATCTCTTTTTGCATATGAGTGAGAACGCCGGCGGCAAGGGAGAAGTAGTTGGCTGCGGATTTAAGGCCTTCGGTATTGCCTCGTGGTGTGTTGATCGCAAGTTGGGAGTAGAGAGAGGCAAGGTTGTAAAGAACGTTCATCAGTTCGTACTTGAGGTTATTTCGTACCATAGGTCGTTCAGTATTGTATCCGAGGGCGGGATACCACGAAAATTCGGCTCCGATCTACCAGTTGTCAGCTTTGCAGGCAGCTTACCATTGCTTGATACTTACATCTATCGGGAACTTCCCACCAACCCACACAAGCTGACCCGCGTACGCTTGCAGCTTCTTAATTCCGCTAGGATGGGGCTCTCGAACATTGACGGCATCGCGACGAAGTGCATCGATGACCTCAAGGTCGTGCTTGAACATGTCTGGGTGTTGGTCATACTTGGTGTTGATGTATTGCCTTATTGTCGAGGCGAGCGAGAGCTGGGTCGACTTGCGAAACGGGAGGTAGAGAATGTTTCTGGACACGATACATGTTAGCAACTAGGACTTTAGAGACACTGCTATTTCTGGAGCTCCTTACGACGCCATGGCTTCGTTTGTGAACCTCGGTCACAGGTTCTCAAGCCGCGATGTAAACTAGGTGGTTTAAGCTTGGCTTCGCTGTTGCTAGAAATGACTTCATCAAAATTATCAACCGCCACGTTGGAGGGGCAATGACGAAGGTGTGGCGCAGTACGACGTACAACTACTCTACCCTGCACCTCAACAGAAATATGATTTACTTCAATAGACTTCGGTCTTTGGCTTGGAATTCACGACCGAAACCTTCAATGATTTACTTCACTTAAGAGAAAGTAATTTACTTTAAAAATGTGAGAATGTCTATAAAACTCAATTATTGGCAGTTCAATATGAAATAATGCGATTAGACTTGCTAGCAGTAATCAAAAACTATCTGACCATACAAGCTCGGTTTTCAGGTGGTATCTCGTAACTCATCAATCTCTCACATCTCAACGGTACTTGACATCTCCAACCTCAGGTCGATGAACTCCGTCGTTAACATAGCCAGGAGGATGCGCGGCATCAGCACCAACGCCTCCAGAAGCTACCGGCGCAGAGGGGTCTGAAGAAGGTCCACCGAACGTAGCATTTGTTGGTGACACTCCATCCTTACTGTGCTTAACCTTGAGCGAACCAACTTCAGCTCCCTTGAGAGTCTCGAGGAGATTACGGGCACCAGCAGGCCACATGCTGTTTGTGCCCTGGTGAGGAACTTCTCCCCTGATGATCTGCTCAACCGAGACACGCTCGCCATAGAATGCAGCGTTGGCGTCCTTGCGCTCCACCACGACTGTACCGTCAATTTGGATACCGGCGTAGAAGCCGCGTGACTTGACGTATGAGAAAACAGGCTTGAAACCGCTGGCACTTAGCGAGCGACGGTTTTTCTTCTTCTCATCTGGCTTCAAGTTCTGGTTGTCCTCAGTAGGGCGAGGAGGTTTAGGAGGAGCCTCTTCATCCTTGGCCTCCTTGGACTTCTTTCCATCGACACCGGCACCAATCTCAACAGCACCACCAGCACCGTAAGGACCGGCAACAACAGCGAGATCACTACCAAGAGCAACACGTGTCTTGGCGAAAGCGTTGAGCGCCTCTCGGCTATTGATGACGCAAACACAGTCGTAAATGTCAAGACCGATCATGAAGCCAGCACCAACAGAGTGCACCTGGATACCTGAGGGTGGGCCCCACGATCCGTCGGGGAGGCGCGAGATAAGAATGCCAGAACCGGTAGCACCAGAGAATGCGTATCCGGCACGGAGAGTAGTGAAGATGGCGAGACCCTGGGCTTTGGCAATGACCTTGGGAGGGATATTAACAAGCACTCGCTTCTTGGGCTTCTCCTTAGTAGGGTCGATAATCTCGTCGTTGGTCGCTTCTGCCTTGGGATCGGTCGATGTGGGAACCTGGCTTGAATCAGGGTCGGCATAGACACCGTTTTCTAGAGATGGTAAGTAAGGCGTTTGTGGAGTATTAAGTGACAACTTACTGCAGAAGGACTTCAGAATAGAAGCTGCTTTGTCGCACTCCTTATCAATAGTCTCGGGGAGGAAACTCTGGCTACCGAACTTATGCGCCAAGCTGTTGATAGGTGCTGCGGCCTTTATACCAAGCTGGCTAAAGCGCTCACTCCAGCCGGGCTTCTTGTGTTCCTCAGGAGGCACGAACGTTGAGACGTTTCCTGTGTCGTTATTATTGCCATGACCGGAGCCATAACCATGTCCGTGTGTCTGATCAGTGCCATGTCCGAGGGGTTCACCATGAACAGGAGCTGTGGTAGTTGGCTGGCTGGACTCATTTGTAGGATCTGAGGGAGGAGGCGCGAAAGTAGGATGAGCAGGATCGTATTGTGGGATGGAGTAGTTCTTCTGTTCCTGCTGGGTATCGATGGGCTGGTGAGTCGCCTGTTGCTGTTGAGGCGCAATTACTGGGTTGCCCTGAAGTGGGTTTGGGTGAGGAGCAGATTGCTGATGTTGGTCTTGCGAAGGAGGAGGACCAGGAGGAGGAGGCGGGAAGTACTGCTGTGCCAGCCTCTGCTTCTCGTCCGCGGCCGATTGTGATGATTCGGCTCCAGGAGGAGCAGCGTATTGAGGAGGTTGTTGCTGCTTCTCATCGCTGGGGAGCTCAGCTGCTCCTTGCTCGTATACAGGAGGGGCGGAGTTATCGTGAGGGGAATTCTGCTGGCCTGGCTGGGCGGTAGGCAGTAAACCGCCTCCATGCTGGTCGCCAGCGGAATACATGGGAGCTTTCTCAGGATTAGACATTGAGGCTAAGATATATAGAGTAGTTGCTGTAGTTGTAAGGTGTAAGTCGTGGATAGGTAAAATCGATGGCGGGGTAGCTTCGTATCAGGTATAAGAGCGTAGGCTTTAGGATTGGAAAGACAGAACTAAAATACGAGATGTCAAAATACGAGGGGACGCCTTTAATAGAGAATCGATGTCTACGGATACGATCTAGTGTTGAAAGAGGCCTCGTCACTTAGAGAGGCCCAGAGTGGCGTGAAACAATGCGAAACCGGTTCGTGAATGCGAAGTGTCAACGTGCGACATGTTCATAAGTGACAGGGAATTGATGTCATCATGGTGGCTTGGCTGGAGACGATTGCGTGGCTGAAGATCAGGGTCCTACACAGCCTTGGTCTTTGACCAATGGGAGATGTTCCATCGTATCAAGGAAAGAGATTAATAGTAAAATGTTGGGGAGAGGGTGCAATTGACATGTGAATTTGTGTAAATACTGACATGGTCATGATTGAATCTATGTCAGTGATATATCAAGTCGTTATCACCTTTTATCTACAACGGATTACCGTTGCCCGTACGCATCTCGGAGTCCGAATGCATCTGACCGGGGAATGTGACTCGAAGCTTACCCGAGCCCTTGTGATCGTAGCCTGTATTATCTTGTACCGAGGAAAACGTAGTCTTGTAAAAACACCAAAATTTATGTCTCTGATACTCTTTCAAAGTACCATCAGTGACCGCTAGTAGGCCTTCCACTGATCAAAATGACCCAAACACAAACACCATCATCCAGCGACCCAGAGACTCTTCATCTCCCCCGCATTCTTTGTCTACATGGCGGCGGCGTCAACGCAGAAGTATTTGAACTACAATGCCGCGTTCTCATAAAGCATCTAAGATCTTCTTTGCGTCTTGTATTTATGCAAGCACCCTTCATCTCGGCGCCTCATCCGGACATCGTCAGCGTTTACGGTGAATACGGACCCTTTCGGCGTTGGCTCCGATGGCAGCCTGACCACGAAGAGATTGAACCCGAGGCCGCTGCCGAGTTGATCCGGGACCAGACCCGCCGAGCCATGGACACAGATCCCGGCACCGGAGAGTGGATCGGGATTCTGGGTTTCTCCCAGGGTGCTAAGATCGCGGCGAGTTTACTATGGACGCAGCAAAAGGTCACCGAGCAATTTGGACCAGATGAAGCCTTGACTCAATTCAAGTTTGGTGTCCTCATGGCTGGAAGAGCACCTCTCATCACACTGGACCACCGACTGCAGCATCCGCCACCAATTGTTGACGCGGCAATGTTGAGCTCAGAATTCAAAGATTGGCCCGAGTCGAACAAGGGTGACCATGTCTTGAGTATACCGACATTACATGTCCATGGACTTCGAGATGGTGGTATGGAGCAGCACAGGATTCTTTTGAACAACTACTGTGAAACTGGCACAACAACTTTGATTGAATGGGATGGTGGCCATCGGATACCGATCAAGAGCCATGATGTAGGGGCCGTGGTACAAGAAATTTTGAGGCTCGCCAAGGATGCTGGAGTACAGCTGCCTAACTGAGGGCTTCTTCTTGTATCAATTTCCTTTATCGAACCATGCAAAGATTTGTCCAGAAGCGATAGACGGCTATATATCATGACTTGCCGGGCCTGCTTGCTTTCTCCTCACAAGACCTACTGTTTGTAGCATATTTGGTTAGGTCTCTACATATATACCAGCGATAAGATCGATTTGTGTCTTTTACTAATACTTTAGAATTCTAGAAATTCCAGGTATGAATGATTCCTACGATTCAGCGGAAACCTGAGATCCCTCTCACTTGGTTTCCGTGGATGTCCTGACCTCACACCCAGCATACCCCTACCAAATGATACCTGTGTCGTCTGTCCTATCCGGAAAGCAATTCCTTTCGCCGCAAACGCATCTTCAAGTTCCTTTACCTGTTGTTTCGGTGGCGCTTCGTAGGGGTCCACGGCAACGACACTCAAATTCTGGAACCGATATATCTTTCCTACCATACCGAGTAAATCGCGGTGCATTTCTGGCCAGGCTAATACCATTCCTATATGAAGAATACGTAATGATGAAGGAAGGCTCGCCATGAATATCTCAGGGCCGGTGTCTTTCATCACCTCAAACCGCTGTTTGCGCTCTTCTTCGTCGTCGAATACAGGCCCGTAAAGAAGAAGCTGCTCAATCTCCAATATCTCAAGATGCGAGAAGTTGACAAAGCTGGCATCACCTCGTAATGAAGAGTCCCAGCGGAGGAACATTGATACTTGTTCTATAATATCTTGTGCGCCGCCAGAAGTGTGCTCCCGTGTCGTGGTGGTGTAACACAACCGCCGCAACGATCGGCTCACGGGGGCAAGATGGCTTTGTTGAAGAACAGTGTACTTATCCATGTCGCAAAAGTACTCCAAGTCTTCGAGTACTGGACTCCGGCGAAGGATTTTGGCTAAGTTGTCTGGATCCAAGCCGTGAAGTGAAAGTCGACGAAGACTTGAAAGGGCAGTGTTCCAAGGCTCTGCTCGAAAACGCTCGCGCAGGGGAATGTCTGTTCCACAGTCTGCATCGCTGGCTGCCAATATCTCGAGGTTCTGAGCTTTAAGTAATACATCCTGCATCTGTTGAATGTGGCAACACTCGTCAGAATCCTTGTCCTGGCCGGGTAACACTAGATATTTGAGATTCGGTAGGTAGAAGGGCGAGTCTCTTATGTACTGCAACCCTTCCGAAGAAGACCGATAAATGAGAAGTTGCTCAACAAAGGGTGCAGCCATAATGGACGCTTCCTGCAACCACTTTGAGTCAACTTGTTCATATGAAGGCAGAGCACGAAAGCCAGCGCGCTCGCCGGCTTGTCGAAACAAGTCTTGCATGTCCTGGGAAATCTTTCCAACAGTGTCTTCTTTCAAGGCAAAAAGTGCCAGTGCGCGTACATGCTTAGCAAGATCAGGTCTTTGGAGTAACGTGCGAAGAAACGCTCTCAAGATCCCAATCTTACATGCCCTGTTATCGGCATTGTCCAAAAACTGGATATTATGCGGTGGATCCGAAATTCTTCTGGAGTAATAACAATGATAGAGGATAGGTTGCGCTATGCTCCGTAGGCGTCGACATGTGCGGCTCAAACGCGATAGTGCCTCCTGAGCCTCGATGGCGTGGTCAATCTCGTCGGGCGGGAGATCGACAACATGTGCATGCTGACAATGCACACATAGATTACGGCAGATGGCAGTGAAGATCTCGACAGGTAAACTCTCGATGGAAAGGCAGCGTCGTTTCCACCAAGACAGAGGAACCTCGGCTTTGAAGATCGGCTGAGGAGACCAAAATGTTCCCCCCTGGAGGACATCCTTGTGCATCCTTACGACGAGATGCATTATGGTATGATTGTTGAGTCTTGGATCATATGTTCAAGGACGTGGACTGTACTAAACAATGAAGGATGAAGTCTATAATTGAATTGTAAAGCCGGGAGAGCAAGTATTTGAACAGCGAAAGTTGGACAGTGCTGAGGAGACACGGGCTTTCAGAGGTAGCTATTGATTTAAACGTGTTGAATCGAACGTGCCCAAGGACAAATAACAAGAGACTATTGAACCAGATGCAAAAGATGGAGTGGATCGCAGCTTCATCGACAACCTACCTACCTATCTTACGATAGTGCCTCACGAGCAGGCCTCCGTTGGACGCTGAAGGAACGGGGAAGTTTATTCAGTCGCGATAGGTCAGAAAGGATTCTTGAAGGGATCGAAGATGAAGCTTGTGAAGCCAATCGCTGTTTCGCGATCCGGTCATCTCACCACTTTACACCGAAAGGAAACAACCTTCAGGTACGGCATGGATGCACTATCCAGGATAAAAGACAAGGATCTTGCCCAGATAGTCTTTTCGCCCATGACTCCTTTTTGGGCATATGTGCGTTGATCTAGGAAGGTAGTAGCTTCGGGCTTACGGAGAAGCTGAGAATGGGCTGGTGTAAGCGATAAGTTATAAACATTGATGTTTGTAAGGACAAGAAAACAGATAGAATCACCACTGGGCGAAACACAGAGAAGAAACCAAATAATCCGTCAAATGACTATTCAAGAAAAAGAAAAGAACCCATTAGTGTACCATACTTCTGGAATATTTACTCTAACGTTTGATGGTCAAGAAAGCGAGCGAAGAAGAATGGAATATCAGGTCGCTGCAAGTGGACTAAAACGTGATGGACACTCCACATCCCACGATCACAGTGGTGTCATTATTGATCAGCCAAGCTTCCAATAGAGTAATCCAATCATCCTCATAGATGACAGGCTCAAGGTCATGGGCTGGAGGATTCGCGTATCGAGCCCCTTCGCTTCTCCATATCAAGCAATAGTCAAGCTGTAGGGATGACAGGGTCAAGAACGCAGGCTACGGAACGAGGCCGAGAACCTTGCTAGACTTGGAAATATGGTCTGATAATTGATAAAATAGGTACGAGCTCAATAATGTTGACAATTAATTAAACTTCAACGTTGGGCCTGACTCGTGGTAGTAGTCATTAAACGTTAGTTTGTATTGTCAAACTGGCTGCAAGATGCCGCTGCCATTCAACGTTGGCGGGCCTTTTTTAGAGCGTTCTTATTGCTTTTCCAGAACAATCGACATTTGACAGCTGAGAAAAGATGAGCCGTCATATTTTGGAACATCCAACCAAGTCAAAGGATCGTGCACGTGACCTCGCACCGGGTCGCGTCACCTTCCAGGCTGCCACTCGCGTCTCACTGGACCAAGACATGCTTACCGCGTAAAGCACGTTGCAGCAGTCACAGCTTCGGAGGTGGTCACACGAATTGTCAGCCGCCCAACACCTGAAAGATGCCAGAGCTTAGCGGTAAGATCCCAATCTGACTTGACCGTCAGATTCTCTTACTAACGGCCACAGAGGCGGACACAATCCGCATCCTTGTTGCGACCGACAATCATGTCGGCTACGAAGAGCGTGATCCTATCCGCAAGGACGACAGTTGGAGAACTTTTGACGAGGTTCTGAACCTTGCTCGGACTGAAGATGTACGAACTCATCATCTCTCTTTATTAAGACGGTTTCTTACTCGTTAGGTCGACATGGTCCTTCTCGCTGGTGATCTCTTTCATGACAACAAACCCTCCCGAAAGTCCCTTTACCAGGTCATGCGCACTCTCAGACAAAACTGCTTGGGCATGAAGCCCTGTCCGCTAGAGTTTCTTTCCGACGCTGCGACTGTGTTCGAGGGTGCTTTCCCACACGTCAATTACGAAGATCCCGATATCAACATTTCGATCCCCGTCTTTTCCATCCATGGCAACCATGACGATCCCTCCGGCGAAGGCAACTTTTGCTCATTGGACTTGTTGCAAGCGAGCGGATTACTCAACTACTATGGTCGAGTACCCGAGGCAGATAATATCGAGGCCAAGCCAATCCTGTTGCAAAAGGGACTTACAAAGTTGGCCCTCTTTGGAATAAGCAACGTCCGAGACGAGCGGATGTTCCGAACTTTTCGAGATCACAAAGTCAAATGGTTCCGACCAGGTGCTCAAATGGGAGATTGGTTCAATCTATTGGCCGTTCATCAGAATCACCATGCACACACAGCCACATCCTATCTCCCTGAGAATGTCCTGCCAGATTGGCTGGATTTAGTAGTCTGGGGTCACGAACACGAGTGTTTAATCGATCCTACACAAAACCCTGAAACAGGATTCCATGTTATGCAGCCCGGATCCTCTGTCGCGACTTCTCTTGTACCTGGTGAGGCTGTCCAGAAGCATGTCGCTATCGTTAGTGTGACGGGTAAGGACTTCAAGGTCGACAAGATTCCGCTCAAGACTGTGCGCCCATTCGTCACACGGGAACTTCATCTTGCAAACGACAAGCGATTCAAGGGTCTGGACAAAAAGAAGGATAATCGTCAAGAGGTGACCCGGAGATTGATGGAGGTGGTCGAGGAAATGATTGAGGAGGCCAACGCAGACTGGGAGGCAATTCAAACAGACGAAGAGGCTTTGGAAGAGCGGCCTCTTCCGCTGATCCGTCTTAAGGTCGAGTATACAGCACAAGATGGCGGTCAGTTCGAGATTGAGAATCCCCAAAGATTCTCGAATCGATTCGTTGGTAAAGTGGCCAACACGAATGATGTGGTCTATTTTTACCGCAAAAAGACAGCATCACGTAAGTCATTATTATGTTGGCCAACTACAAACTCAACTGACACATTACAGGCAAGGCAAATGCAGCCAACCCAGCGGAAGCTCTTGAGGCTCTTGAAGGTGGTGACGACATGGTCAAGGTCGAGAATCTGGTGCAAGACTTTCTATCAGCACAATCTCTCAAGGTTCTACCTCAAGGGCCTTTTGGTGACGCAGTAACCCAGTTCGTGACAAAGGATGACAAGCATGCGATGGAACTTTTTGTATCCGAACATCTAACAGGTCAAGTACGATCCATGCTGGGTCTGGAATCCGACGACGAAGATCTGAACAGCGCCATGGAAATTTATCGCACAAGAATCGAGCAGCAACAGGCTAGAGGCTTACCTACTGCACCAACAGAGAGGAAGAGAGTTCTTAAGCCTAAGCCTCCGACTTGGGACAGCGATTTTGATGGTGCTTGGGAGGAAGAGGCAGATGCCTGGACATATGAGGATGACCAGCAGGCTGAAAGCACACGTGCACCGGCACCGGCTAAGAAGGCTGCACGAGGAAAGAGCAAAGCAGTACAGGAAGATGAAGACTTGATGGACGAAGATGAGCCGCCTGCCAAAAAGCCAGCTGCCAAACGAGCCGCGCGCACCACCAAAGCGAAAGCAGCACCAGCCAAAAAGGCTGCACCAAAAGGCCGAGGCCGTAAGGCATTCGAGGATAGCGAGGAAGAAGAGGAGGAGGATGTGGTAATGGAATCAGAAGATGAACCAGCTCCTCCACCACCAAAGACGCGACGAGCTGCTGCGACAAAGAGCAATGCCAAGACTACGGCAGCTAAACCAGCGGCCAAGAGTACACGACAGACCAAGTTGAACTTTTCACAGTCGCAAAAGAGCGGTACGCAAAGCAAAGCGGTTGAGATTAGCGACGATGAGATTTCTGATGATGATGCTTTTGAGCCTGCGCCTGCGCCAGCACCGCGTACTCGACGAAGATAGTCGGCCGTACAGAAAAGGGATACCCTCCTCCAAGGGTATCAAAAACGACGGCCGCTAGAAGCATAATGAACGAAATTAGTGGGAAAGCTTATGCTACTTAGACCAGACCTCTTAGGCTATTAATTTTTGTACCCCAAGACTTGGGAGGCTAACGTTTCTGTTACCCATTACCTATCTAGCCTCCCTCATGAGAGTGTGAGAAGAGGAAGGAGTACAAAGACTTTACGATGAATCGAGCAAATAGACACTCTAATGAACAAGAATATCACATCCACCCCCGATCTGACTCCCTTCTCCGACAACGCTTCTGCCCTCGGAGCCGAAGCCGAAGCTAAAGTACATGTAGTCGACTTGCGGGCCGCAGATTGCGGGGTAGTATTTCCCAGCTGGTCTAGCTCATGCGGCTGGCTCACTTGTTGCTGCTCGGATGAACAGCTATCTTACAAACCAGACATGGAAAAGAGGCGCCGAGACATCCACTGGATAAACCGAAAGTCTAAAGACACTGTGACTGTGTAGTAATAGCTCGATTTGGTTGTATTGACTGCCCCGCTCGTTGCTGCATCGTAACATAACATAACTCTCCTTGTCTTGTCATTAGTCTAGCCTGACTTTTATATATATACAAGCCCTCTCCCTCAACTAATAGCCATACTCTCTATTCTCTCCCTGGTATAAATATTATATACAATGGCGGCAGCTGGTCATATTCGTCTCGGGACTGCCTCCCCCGGCACCGCATCTTCAACAGCCGAGACAATAGCCCTCGTCGACACCCTCGCGCAACGCGCCGCATCCTCCAAAATTGACATCCTCCTCCTTCCCGAGGCATTCATAGGAGGCTATCCCCGTGGCAGCTACTTTGGCTGCAAAATCGGCGACCGCAGCGCCGATGGTCGCGAAGAGTTTGCTCGCTACTTCGACCAAGCCATTGACCTAGGCGATACCGTGGGACCAGCTGGTGGCGGCGCGGGCATCAAATGGGTCAAGAGGCAGATTGGTGAGGAGGATGAAGTTCGTGGTGATGGTTCGCGCGAGGAGTTGGAGCGCATCGCCAGAGACACGGGTGTTTTTGTAGTCGTGGGTTGTATCGAGAAAGCAGGCGGGAGCTTGTATTGCTCTGTTGTATATGTTTGTCCCAAGGAGGGTATGCTAGGAAAGCGTCGCAAAGTCCTTCCCGTACGAAAACCTCAACTCCTCTTGATACTCCTTGACTGACATTTTTTTTGTTTTCTCCAGACCGGCACTGAACGTCTTATCTGGGCCCAGGGCTCACCGAGCACCCTCCGCGCCGTATCGACCACCATTCGAGGCATTCGCATCAATCTCGCCGCTGCCATCTGCTGGGAGAGTTACATGCCTCTTCTTCGTCAAAGTCTCTACTCTCAAAACATCAACCTATATCTTGCGCCGACTGCTGATTTCCGCGATGCTTGGCTGAGTCTTGCACGCACTATTGGTGTCGAGGGTCGTTGCTTCGTCGTCAGCAGTAACATGTGCGTTCCAAAGGATGCGCCTGTTGAGACGAATGGCAACGGCAACGGTCCCGCTGTTCGAGAACGTCGTGGCTCGTGTCTCACAGAAGAGGGCTTTGAAATTGCTCTTCCAAAATCCCCCACTCGTCAACGCCGTCGTAGAAAGTCCGTCTTTGACGACGATGGGAACGAGATTGTTCTCGGGTGCGAAGACGACGGTGAAGCGCCTCCTCCTCCTCCTGCTACACGACCACAAGTCGCCGCTCCAAAGAAATCGGAGAGTGGCTTTAACAAAGCCGACTTCATCTCGCCTGGTGGTTCATCCATCGTGTCGCCGTTCGGTGATGTAATCGCTGGACCGCAATGGGGTGACCCTGATGGTATGGTCTTTGCTGATGTTGACTTCCGCGATTGTATCAGAGGCCGCTTGGATATCGATACTGCGGGAAGTTACTCTCGAAATGATTCATTCCAGTTCAGTGTTCAAGGATTGAATTTGGATCCTCTGCCTTACTAATGGGTTCTGAGGATTCTGATGTGTAAATAAATAGTTATATCAGATTGTAACGCTATATCTATAACACCTGTATGGTCCCAATGCTGCTGCCCATCTATTGATATCCTAACGCCTCGCCACTTAGATTCCCAAGAAAATGCTGTCGTTACTTGGACCCATCACCGGGTGGTGTCTGTCGTCCACGTTGCTCCTCCAAGACTTTGCGCTCCGTCTCAACCTGCTTCTTCTGTCTTTCAAGAGCTGCTTGCGCGAGGACTTCTCTCCTGCTCAACCCACCAGCAGAGCCACCCGTCTTGGTACCGCCTAGCACAAACTCGCCGCCCGTCCAACCGCCAAAGTCCTCGGGATAGTCCTCCTCGTCATCTTGATCATTTCCAGAGATGGTATACCGCGACGTCTCGCCAATGGTGTGTCCGCCAGACTTCCAATCTGCAGCATCGACCTCGCGCTCAATCTGGTGACACAAATCCCAGAAATCTCTATTATGAGGGCCGTGGACGTTGTGCGCCAGCTCGTGGCACAGCGTTTTGCGAATGGTCTTGTAATCACGATATCCATCGTGCGCATCGGTTCGCAAGCGCAGTTCGATCGCCTCGCCGTGGTTTCGGTTCAAACCGAGAAGTCGACTCGTGCCCTCGTGCGTCGTCTGCGTATTCGAAAGAGGTTCCATCTCTGTGAGGATTCCGACTGTGAATTTGTGTTTTGTCATGGTGGCTCGAATGCCGGGGTCTTCTTTGAGGCGCATGAGGAGCTTCTGGCTGCGCTCTGGATTTGGGAGGCCCTGTAGTGGTCTCACTTGGAGGAAGGTATACTGCGATTCTTCTGGTTTTCGACGTGGCGTCGCATGTCGTGCTCTACTGCGCTGTGCCATCCTCGCAGCGTTGCGCTGAGCCACGCGCTCGGCCATATCCTGAACCTGCTGTATCTCGGCCGCCGGTGATCCCATAAGCGTCAAGGCCTTGCTCTTTAGGTCTGTGAGGGGCATATCGGGGTTCTTGAAGGGTGCTTTGAGGAGAGGAGTTTTGGGCGCAATGATCTTTTGGTTTGCGACAGGTACGTCGAGACTGGCTTCGATTTCGGCGAAAAGGTCTGTGACGGTCGCATCTTCGGGGAAGGATAGTTCGTATGTTGCTTTTCGGTGTGTGATGGATAGTGTGAGCCAGGTCTGCTGCTCGTTGTCGGACATGGGAGAGTCGTCGCAGTCGGCCATGTTGGTAACGCAACGAAGTGGCGATGGGCTCTTTAGACAAGTTATGGTCACGGTTGATGCCAATGGCAAGAATTCGAACAAATAGGTAGGTATAAGTAAAATGGGGCAGATATGAGTGATAGATAAGAAATGACAGGGGCGAAAGGCCTTATTATATATGATTTGGATTTTGTAAGCAAAAAGGCAACTTAAAGTGATACTATCGTGTTCGGAAATGTTCGGTGTCTTGCTTTGTAATACGTCACTGCCACCGCCTAAACGCCACTACAAGCACATTTAGACTTGCCTGACGCGGTGATGACTACCTGGTACTACAAAGCTTGACATTTTGGCAAACATCGATAAGTCCGGTTTGTAAATTATAATGAGTATTTTTAGAATTAATTACAAAGTCGTGGTGATTGACGATGGATTACATGGCTGTGGTTGTGTGTTGCGCGCGGTTGAGTCCATGCCTTACTAAGAGAGCTGAGAAACATTTCAACCATCAATCATGTACTGTTGTTACGTTACAAAAGACAATATCGATCAACCCAAGTCCTTGTATGAATGCAAACCCCCAATTAATAAATCTATAGAAAATGCTATCACTATTGAGAGTCAACTGTAAACACAAAGCATCAAGGGATTAATTGTCTCAATTATGTAGACCTTCTTACCCTGAAACACTCCTCTACTATCGAACATCTGTGTACACAGACTTTGCCACAACAAACCTAATTATATCACGTAGACTACTAACTGGATCTAAGATCTAATAAACACGACTAAGGAGAATCCTTGGCTCGCCTGCTAAAACTGTCAAACAAAACACGACCCATAGCATTGGGAGGAGGTTCGTTGTGCCACAGAAACCACAGACCAGGTTTCATCACCAGCCTCACTTACCCAGGTATGTATAGAGTAACTTCCGGTAGATCTCCCGCCAAGCGACTAACTAGGTACCTAAGCTACCAAAAAAACCGTTGAGATCTTCCCTTGATCCGGGACCGATCATACCCCCTTCTTTAGCTCACCTTTTTTACCATAGCGCACGGGTTACAACTGAGACACATCGTCACCTGAACTAACTCAGGTACTATCGTTTGACAGAAAGTTTATTATTAAAGAGACGGATAGATCTTAGTTCATGCCCTCACCCGAACAAGTGTCACGTATCACACATAAGACTACAAAGAAACTTAAAAATGACTCTTTATTTTCAATCCTACATATACACAAGACTGTAGTAAAGTGAAAAAGAAATATGAGAGAAGCCGTTACTTCATTCATGCCCAAACGCCGTCAAAACACACATATCTCGGGATATACATGTGTGTAAGTGGGTAAAACATATCTCGTCGTTTCGTCGCCTGGATTATATATAAAACAATGGATAATAATGATAATGATAACAGCAAAAAGCATCATATCGCTCATGCTCCTTCCCTGCGATTTACATGTCACTATTGGCTATGCACTTTGTCAGATGAGAAGGGCGGACAATAATAAAAGCAAGGGTCCGCAACTGAGGGGGAGGATAGGAAGAGGGGATAGTGAAAAATAACTTACAGTAGTGCCAGTGTGAGATCACCGTGGATTCTCGCCTTGAGTTCGATTTCGATTTCGAGGTTGAGCTCCAGATGCAGACTGAGGGCGTCACTCTTACCACCGCCACCTTGCTGCTGTTGTTGCTGCTGCTGCATCTGTTGCTGTTGTTGTTGCTGTTGCATCTGCTGCTGTTGACGCTGCTGTTGCTGCATCTGCTTGTTCTTCTCATCGCGTGCGGACAACTGTTTTCGGCCCTCTTCGTCAGATTCTTCGTCGAGCCAGGATGGGCGACGACGTCTTACTTCGTCGGCTTTCTTGTTTCCTCGCCTACCACCTCGGCGAGCGGGCTCTTGTTGCTGAGGCGGGGTAGCGGGCTCATTCTCTTCCTCAGACTCTGACTCTGACTCGTCGTCTTCAGAGTCTTCTTCCTCAGAGTCCTCTTCGGAGTCATCCTCAGAATCAAAGTCGTCGTCGTCGTCATCTTCGGACTCGGACTCGCTCTCCTCCTCTTGCTTGACAGGTGGCTGTCGCTTCTTTTGCTGAGGCTTGGCCTCTTCGCTCTTGTTGCTGGCCTCGGCCTTTGCCTGCTCTGGCTTAGAGTCGTCGTCTTCCTCCTTCTTCACTTCCTCCGGCTTCTTGTCATCAGACTTGGCCTGCTCAGGCTTGTCTTCGGCCTTGGACTCTTCAGGCTTTGACTCTTCAGGCTTTGACTCATCGGGCTTTGACTCTTGAGATTCGGCTTGCTCAGGCTTCTCCTCATTGTCACCAGGTGTCTCAGCCTTTGCGTTCTCTGTGTCGGGCTTGGATTCATCCTTGTTGGAGTCGTCCTTGGACTCGGACTCATTTTGACCTTGCTGCTGCTGGTCTTGGTTCTGGTTGTCGTCCTGGTTCTGGTCCTGTCCTTGTTGTTGGTTGTTGTCGTCACCCTGCTGCTGACCAAAGGGGTTGTTGTCGTTGTTGTTGTCCTGCTGGTTCTGTCCAGGGGACTGAGGAGAGTCCTTCTGCTGCTCGTCCTAGAGGAATTTAATTCCCGATCAGATGTTCTCAATTACGATAAGACTTACTTGTTGGTATGATGTAGACATGGTGATGGGTGTTTTACTTTGTTGGTGGGCTTAGTGTATAGATGGAATGAATAGTAAGTAGTAAATGCAAAAATGGCTTGCTTGATATGTTTTACTTGACAATTAATGAAATGAATTTTCTATACTAAAGGTTCTGTGTATGAGAGATAGCTTTTGAGATTTAAGACGTTGCAGATAGAAAAAACCTGTTGGCGAGGCTTGACTGACGCAATAAGTGTCATTCTATCCCGTTCCTCAACCTTGACCCATAAAGAACCGGTTTCTACTGTATGGGTTGTAAGGCAGTGGAAGGGGGTTTCTACCTGGACAAGTCAAATACAGGTCAAGGTGACGTAAAAAATGGCATGCAAACCCTGGCCGTATGACGTTGGCACTCCCTCAGAATGGGTTGAAGACTTGAAGGTGTGGTAGGATAGTTACAGGGATCATGCATTTACCGTGTGGCTGGTGTAAATGGAAACTGGGTCCTGATTCTACAAAGTGGACTGAAGTCATGCCATGCATGTAGTGACTGAGTGAGTCTTTCACCCTTCCTTTCACCTATTATCCAAGAAAAGAAAACCAAGAACGACCAAAAAAAGGATACCATGGTTATCGGATTACTCGCCATCGCGGCTATCCCAACCGTTACAGGCGTGGGTAACGCAGTGAGTGCGCAAAAGAGACAGAATGAGAGCATGAGCAAGGAACAAGAAAAGTTCCATCTCACATTTATGCTACGGCAGAATGGAAAGATAGAAGAAGTTGGACAAGGAGTTTTGGTTGACAAAAAGGTGAGCCACTTCATCATTCTCTTCTCCCTTTGTGTGTGTTTGTTCGCGATGCTCATGATATTAGATGTATCTCAACCTCTCAGACGCACCAGTTCAAGGCTACAGATTCCTAGGATGGTTCTTCAAGTACCCAAGCGAAGAAGGCCATCTGGGGCTGGTGAGCATGGTGTCTGACGACCCTCCAGCGCTCAACTGGATCTTTGTCGACAAGGACACGCACGCTGTGACATTTGGGGGCAAGAAGGACACCATCGACCACGTCATAGGACCCTGGGGCTGGACAGCAGATGAGAAATTCCTGACGCTCCAGGGCGACCATGATTCGTTTGTGGCGGTGCGAGGAGATGATGGGAAATGGTCTGTCTACTGGGACCCGGAGGGTGATATCGAGGACGAGATAGATGATGAGGAAAGATGTCAGCCAGTGCGGCTTCGAAGAAGACCGCAACTTGGCATGGAGAGCAGCTATGTTAAGAAGTGATTTACAGCAGATATTCCCCAGTACAGTATAATTACCGGTAATAACAGAAACATGTGTGTCCATACATAATCACCTAACGTCAACTAACAAATGGCTGGGGTTTCAAGTCTTGGGTGCTGGCATTGTAATGCATTGCACTGTAAGCCTACCTAAAGTTGGAGGAGGGCTGCAAGGTCAGTCATGGTAAAGTGGGTTACCTTGAGCAAGGGTATCTGACTGGGTTTACCATCTCGATCATGACCTCATGGGGGTCCAAATCCTGTTATGAGGTTTTGGAGTGAAAGAGTAGCTCAAACTTATATCACCTTGGCTACCTTGATTTCTAGACTCATTTCTTCTTAGTGAGAAAGCATCACTTTGCCTGCATTCATACAAACACCAAACTAATACATACACTACATCTTTGTGTACTTCACAACCAACCAAACCAGCCAGCGACTCTTTTCTTTATTTCATCCATCATGTCTTCTATGGAAAAGGACCGCGTCGATTCTGACGACCAGACCATGTCCAGCGAGGAGCCTCCTCGACGAGAGCGCCGCAGCAAGAAGAAGAGCAGCAAGTCTCGCCGTCAAGGCACTCAGCAGCAACAGCAAGGAGGTGGTGGTTCAGGACCTCTTGACCAACTTCCTCTGGCCGGCGACCTCGGCAACACAGTCGGCGGCGTCACAGACGGCGTGAGCAACACCCTGGGCGGCGTCACGGGAGGCCTTGGAGGTCTCACAGGCGGCCAGCAGCAGGGTGGCGGCGGTGGTGATGCTGGCAAGGACACTCTCCGACTTCGTCTAGATCTCAACCTCGACATTGAGATTCAACTCAAGGCTCGTATCCACGGTGATCTTGAGCTCTCACTACTGTACGTATTATTCCATTCCTTTTCGTCCCCCTCTTCTCTTTTCCCCATCCAAAACAAATCTGTGGCCGTTGTATCTTACTTGGCTTGCAAATCTCCAGAACGGGATAAAAAAAATCGCCGCGATGAATATCTTGATGCAGAGGCTAATAATTGCTTTGCGCTGTGCAGAAACTAAGAAGCTGGTCTGTCTTACTGGCTGCTTATCGTTTTGTCTTGTTCATGTCATGATGGTACCCATGTAATGTTATGTTAGCTACTGTTCTCACAACAGCTCGATCAACAAATGGCGGCGCAACATGGTGTTTTTTATTAAATAATGATGGTCTTTTTTATATACATATTTTTGGGAGAAGGAATAAACACAATACAACACGGATATTACCACCATATCTCGTATTCATGGGTGTGATGCTAAACGAAAAGTGGTTAAAGAAGTGCAACAAAATGTCATATCATAATTCCCATGACAAGAGAAAATGACATTACATGACATGACATGACACTCTAAACTTAGCACGGTTAGATAGGCCGTTCCAACGCTATATCCCGAAACTCAAAAAGAAAGAAAGAAAGGGAAAAACCCATCCAAGAAATCAAGAGGGCAGCCAAGAATCAGATGCAAGCCACAAAGCGAATCAAGGAGAAATGCCACGCAAGCCACCGTCAGCATCCTCATCAAGTTTAGTTTTCTTTTTAGCTTAGTCCTTGTTTCATAAAAACCCGTTGTTCCAGCACCAGGAACCAAGCTTCCAGTAACTAGACTGAGCCTTCAAAAGCTTGGTCTAGACACAAAAGAACACTAAGTAAAAGAAAAAAAACAGGGACTAGGT
Source organism: Fusarium armeniacum (assembly GCA_013618295.1). NCBI lineage: Eukaryota > Fungi > Ascomycota > Sordariomycetes > Hypocreales > Nectriaceae > Fusarium > Fusarium armeniacum. The sequence goes on from JABFER010000045.1 coordinate 43,681, forward strand.
TTGAACTTCCTTCCCACCAATCAGAAGCTTCATCTGCACAGTTGCCAGGGTTCAACTTGTCTTGTCTCATCTTGTTTATATCCCTGCTAGTGTCGAATCACCCCTCCGAAGTTCCCGCCATCGCGATGAGCGATGACGATCAGAGATTATCTTGTTAGCTGCTCTACGGTAGCATTTTCATTTATGCGGCTCTACAATTCTCTGTAACAACTACATGCTAAAACATTCGTCACTCTTGCGTGTTTTCAGGGGGTGTTGCTGCAGTAGAAGAACGGCAGAGATTCCTCCCCCAAACGACCCCTAGGAATTCCCCTCTCTTTTCTCCTTGGGTTGGGTCCTGTCAGTTAGACTAGCCTCCCCTAGCTCTACTGTAGTCGAATCTGTAGGTAAGCTAAACGAGGTCGGGTTTCCAAGTTTATGTATCTTATCTGTCGTCATGTCCCCGCACAAATCATAGCTCGAGCCACACTCACAGCACATAGCAGCAGCCCTTTTTGGCACCTTGAGCAGTAGTGGGCAGTGGCGGTGACTCTGCTTTCTCTCTCTCACTCCCTCTCTTACTCACACTCTCTACCATCTCCAGACTCTCCAGCCATATCTCTCTTAGACCCAGACCCCCCCAGCCCCGGGAGGAGATCCAGGATCAGTCCCAGCCAGGATCAGCAACAGCAGCCGCAAAAAGTTGCCACAGGACCACATACCGCTTACACCAAGGAATAATAGCCGCAATGTCCAACCATTCATCCTCATCCTCCACCCCTGATGGCGATCCTACGCACAGCACTTACGAGGTCAATGTCCCAGTCCGTAACGGACGAACCTCTGAGCCAAAAGTTGAGAACCCAGAGATCCGCATCCCCAGGATAAAGCCAGTCTCGGATACCAGCAGCGGCACCACCACAGACCAGCAGATGCCACAGCCACAAAAACAAGAACAGGAACAAGAAATGGATCATCAAAAACTCGCTGCTGGCCTCGAGGGCAAATACGTCGACGAATTCGGCAACATCCTAGACTGGGACGGCACCGTCCTTGGTCGAGTTCAGGGCGACCTTCCTTCCATGGTAGGGCGGCCAGTCATGGCTGATGGACAAGTCCTTGACGAGGACGGCGAAGTGGCTGGCCAAGTGTGCGATAACTATATCGAGCCAGAGCCGCCAAAACTCAAGCCCCTGGCCTCAGGAGGACTCAAAGTCGATGATGAAGGCAACATCTATGATGACCAGGGAAACAAGATTGGCAAGCTCGATAAGCCGATAAAAGACGGAGCCGACAAAGTTTCCGAGAGGTCCAAAGGCGATCAAAAGCAGGGTCAAGGTCAACAGGGCCAGGGTAGTGGTGGAAGTACCGGCACCGCAGACACTAACAACGGTGCTGCTCCCAAGCCACCGAGGCCAGACGAGCTGTTCCTGGATGTCAAGTCGACATATGATGGAATTCAGCTCACCATCAAGATTCCCACTGTCTTTAACAGCAGAATGATGCGCGAGACCAAGAGCAGCGGCAGTCAGACGACTGAGAATGAGACAGCACTGGTAGATGTTAGTAGCGATAATCGATAGTGCAGTATTACTTTACTGTACGTACGTACTTTTTTTTGGCGCGTTTCACAATTGTCCAGCCCATATCCATGTAAGTGACTATGTAAGTCAGTAAGCCAAGCCTAAACCCAGAAGCAAAGCCGTCCATCCAACACAAGTGCATCAAATCATAGGCTAGATACATATGATTCATATGTATCTATTCGTATGAGTGCAAGTGCATACAGTAAGTACATCAGCTTTCTACTTTCATACCTGATTCTGTTCTTCACTCCTCACTCCTCCTCACTTTCACTCCTTGAATTCCATTCCCAAACACCCCCTCCACACCTCGGAATACGTAAACCTCATAGGGTAACCCCTCCCCGTTGGTTTGCATTCACGCTAGATTTACCTAGTTCATCATCCATTCATTCATTCCATTCACCAGGACTTACACTTATCGTGTACCTTTTGCTTTCCACCTGCCTTTCTGGCAGTTAGAATCTGCCACCACAGTACACTTACCTACTCTACTACACGTGAAGTACACGCAACCACATTTCTCATCTGCCAAAACCCCAACTCTATCCATGAATTTCCCATCTCGATCCAAACCCTGAATGTGCAAGATCGTCTGCATCTTCTACACCAAGTGTGGCAGCCTCTGCCCCGCAAGCCTGTTTTTCCCAACCGTTCCTCATTATCGTCGGGACAGCCTAGACCAGGGATAGCATCAAACTCGCAGCCTCATCCTTGTGGCTTGCCTGCCTGTACAGCTTGAGCTCTCCCCCATATGCCTGTTGCGCGCCTAATCCATGCCTTGAGGAGCTGTTTATAACGTCATATAACAGCTCTCGCCACACCATCCCGCGCTGCCCATCTCCATCATGACGTGTGGCTGTTGCAGCTGTCGTTCGACAACAGGTGCGGCGCAGGCAGCTCATAGGAAGAGGCCAGCTAAAATGTGGTGTTCACACTGACGTTGTGATTGCTAGTTGACGTGATTGAAAGATGCTTGAACGGTTGTTGTAAAACTTGTTTTGCATGAGCTATGCATCGGTATAAGTAGTCTAACATCTGTGGTGGTTGCAGCTTTTTGAAAGAAAAGTATCAATTCATCTTATAATTTTGGCCAACTTACAAAGCGTTAATCAAAACAAAACAAAACTATACTATACCTATTCCCAATACATACCAAGATACCATACCACCATATTCCATCTCTTATCTAAAAGATACCCTTTTGTTCTATCTTGAAGGAGTTGAAGAAGAAGACGATCAAATCAACATACCATCTCTATCATCATCATCATGTCCGAGACAAAGGATCTTTCCTCCAAGGTCCAAGACACAACAAAAGATACTGCTTCTGGCGAGCAGCAATCCTCTGGTGCGTTTGGCAGTCCCCAACGAAGTTTGGCGCTTATCGTCCCCATTGCAGTCAACTATGACCAATCAGTCCCTAGAAGTGGTGTTGTGAATGATGCCGGTGATATCCTCGACGATGCTGGCAAGACTGTCGGCAAGGTCGCTGACACCGATAACCTCAAGAACCTCGTAGGCAACACCGTCAACACCGCTGGCGAAGTTGTCGACTCCTCAGGTGATGTCCTCGGCAAGACACTGCCCATAGGACAAGGAAAGCCCGAGGAGGATGAGGACTCCCACGACGAGGAAAAGAGCGAATACACAACCCAGTCCAAGGACAAGAAGTCTGGAGGCTTGGGAGACGCCGTCGGCAGCGTTGCAGGAGCTGTTGGCAACACTGCCAAGAGCGCCACGGATACTGTTGGCGACACAACCAAGGGCGCTACTGATGCCGTCGGTGACACAGCCAAGGGTGCTACCGACACTGTTGGCGACGTGACCGACGATGCTGGCATCAAGTCAGAGGCTACATCCCAAGCCACCGACACCAAGACACCCGCAGAGACCCCAAAGGCCCCCGAGGTCAAGGGAGAAGAAACACCTGATGTTAAGGAAGAGGCATCTGATGTTAAGGACCAAGCAACAGACGAAAAGGACAACATCAACCTTGAGGATCGAGAGGCACCAGCCGACGCCGACGACAAGCTCAACGAGGTCGCTCCTGAGTCCGAAGAGGCTAAGGAAGCTACCAAGGACGCCTCTGAGGAGGCCAAGGACATTCCAGAAGATGCCAAGGATGCTTCTCAGGAGGCCAAGGACATCCCCGAGGAGGCCAAGGAGGACGTTACCTCCAAGGTCGACGAGCAAGATGTCCCCAACCCCGAGGAAGTTGAGGAGAAGCTCCAGGAGAAGACCGAGGACGCCAAGGACGAAGCTTCCAAGTCCGAGGTTCCTGAGGGTGAAGTTCCTGCAGATGACGACAAGTCCAAGGCAGATGGTGACGATCTGAAGTCTGTGGCTCCCGGAGAGGATGCTGCAGGTGTCACCGACGAGGTCCAGGACAAGGCTGCCCAAGGCGAGGATGCTGCTCAGGACAAGGTTTCAGAAGCCGACAAGGCTGCTGAGGATATTCCTGAGGATGCCCAAAGCAAGATTCCTGAGGGCGAAGATGCTGCTCAAGACAAGGTCGACGAGGAGCTTCCTGAAGACGCTAAGAGCAAGGCTGCCGAGGGTGAGAAGGCCACTGAAGATCTCCCCGAGGATGCCCAAAGCAAGGTTCCAGAGGGCGAGCAAGTCGCTGGCGACGTCGCCGATGAGGCCAAGGACAAGGCCGAGGAAGGCGAGGAAGCCGTCGATGAGAAGACCGCTGAGGCCGAGGATGCTGCCAAGGAGGGTGAAGACGCTGCCAAGGAGCCTCTCGACTTCTCCGTCCTCAAGGGCACCACTGTCGATAAGGAGGGCAACCTCGTCAACGACAAGGGTGACAAGATTGGCAAGGTCACTGAAGGTGAAATCAAGCAGCTCGTTGGTCTTTACTGCGACGACCAGGGCGTTATCTGGGACAAGACCGGCAAGCAGCTTGGCAAGGCAGAGCCTATCCCCGAGTGGGACCGCGAGCAGAAGGACTTGTCTGTTCTCAAGGGCACTACTGTTGACAAGGAGGGCAACCTTGTGAACGACAAGGGCCACCTCATTGGACGTGTCACCGAGGGCGAGATCAAGCAGCTCATCGGTCTTTCTTCAGACGACCAGGGCATTATCTGGGACCGCACTGGCAAGCAGGTCGGTAAGGCCGAGCCCCTCCCTGAGTGGGAGCGTGGTGAACAGAAAGATTACAGCCTCTTGAAGGGTAAGACTGTCGACAAGAACGGTAACCTCGTTGACGAGAAGGGTCATCTCTTCGGCAAGGTCGTCGAGGGTGAGATCAAGCAACTCATTGGTCTTTCCTCTGACGACCAGGGCACCATCTGGGACAAGACCGGCAAGGCTGTTGGTAAGGCTGAGCCTCTTCCCGAGTGGGAGCGCGGCGAGCAGAAGGACTTCTCCATCCTCAAGGGATCTGTTGTCGATAAGGAGGGTGGTCTTGTCAACGACAAGGGAGACACCATCGGCAAGGTCACTGAGGGTGAGATCAAGCAGCTTGTCGGCCTCAAGTCTGATGAGAACGGCAAGATCTGGAGAGACGGCAAGGTCGTTGGTCAGGCTGAGCCCCTCGCTGAATGGGACCGCGTCCAGAAGAAGGATCGATCTATTCTCAAGGGTAGCAAGGTCAACAAGGTCGGCAAGCTCGTTGACTCTAACGGCAACATTGTCGGAAAGGTCATCGAGGGTGACCTGAAGGAGCTTCTCGGTAAGCGATCTGACGAGAACGGTGATATCTGGAACGACTCCGGAGAGGTCATCGGTAAGGGTGACCCTGTCTCTATCTCAGAGCGTGAGGACAAGGCCTCTGCTCCCTTTGAGAACTTCCCCGACGCCATCGTCGAGTCTGACGGACGTGTCATGTACCAAGGCGAGCAGGTTGGTGAGGTTGTCGAGGGCAACCCCAAGGAGCTGAAGGGCAGCAAGGTCGATGAGGATGGTGACATTCTCGACCGCCGTGGTAACACCGTCGGTAAGGCCAAGCGCTGGGAAGCTCCCGAAGCTGAGGAGGAGAAGCCCGTCGACAACTCTGCCCTTGCTGGCAAGCGTGTCAACAAGGCCGGTAACCTCGTCAGCGAGTCTGGCGAGATCTACGGTCGTGTCATTGAGGGTGATGTCCAGAAGCTCGTCGGACGTATGTCTGACCGTGAAGGAAACATCCGCAGTGAGTCTGGAGACATCATTGGCAAGGCCGAGCTCGTCTCCGAGGGCGAGCGCGGTGGCAAGAAGGATGGTCCTTTCGCCCAGCTGAAGAACTGCACCGTCGCCAAAGATGGTAAGGTCGTGAACTCAGCTGGCGAGACTGTTGGCCGACTTATTAGTGGAGATGCTAAGGCTCTCGTCGGACGCTCTGTTGATGATGATGGTGAGATTGTCGACTCCAATGGCAACGTTGTTGGCAAGGCCGAGCGTTGGGAGGAGCCTGAGAAGGAGAAGGCTCACAACCCTCTCGCCGGCCGTAAGGTGAACCGCGAGGGCAACGTTGTCGACGCTGATGGTAACATCATTGGCAAGCTCACCAGCGGAGAGATCCTCGACTGCCAGGGCAAGGAGGTTGATGAGGACGGTGATGTCTTTAACCAGAAGGGCAGCGTCGTTGGTCACGTCTCTCTTCTTGAGGACATCCCCAAGGAGGAGGAGCCCGAAGAACCTGAGCCTGAGGGTGAGACTGAGGAGGAGCGCATCAAGCGCGAGCAGGCCGAGGCTGATATCAAGGCTGAGAAGGATGAGGCTGAGAAGAACAAGAAGCTTGCTCAGCAGCTCTCCTACCAGATTGAGCAGACTCTTGAGCGACTCCGACCCATCTGCAAGTCCATCAACGACAAGATCAGCGCTGCTGAGGCTAAGAAGCCTGAGGACCGTGACGAGGAGGAACTTGTCCGACAGGTTAAGCCTCTGATCGAAGACGGTGGTAAGCTCCTCACCGAGTGCAACGGCATCATCCGTGGTCTTGACCCTGATGGTCGCATTGCTCGCAACGCCAAGCAGAAGGTTTCTGCTGGTGAGGCTACTCCTGAAGAGGCTCACCTCGCCAACATTCTCAAGGAGCTCTCTACCGAGATCCAGACCTGTATCGATGAGAGCAAGCGCAAGCTCGAGGGTATGCCCCACGCTAAGAAGGAGATCAACCCTCTCTGGGGTCTCCTGGCCGAGCCTCTCTTCCAGATCGTCGCTGCTGTCGGTCTCCTGCTCAGCGGTGTCCTTGGACTCGTTGGCAAGCTTCTCGGACCCATCCTTGGACCTTTGGTAAGTTTCATTCACTCATTATTTAGCTTTTTCATCTTGCTAACAACATTCCTAGTTGAACGGTCTTGGTCTTGGTGGCCTCCTTGACGGTCTCCTCGGCGGTCTTGGTCTCAAGAAGATTCTCGGAAGCCTTGGTCTTGGGGACGTCGTCGGCACTGTCACCGGTGGAAAGAAATAAGTGAAGGATCATGATTGACTGAATGGTATCATCATTTAATGAATTGTATCTTTGGGAATGTAATTTTGTATAGTGTTTTTTAGCTAGGAGTTTTGTTAGCTTTACGAATTTCACGATCAAGTTAGGCCAATAATGATGCGCTTTGAAATGAGGTGGAGAGTTTTGTGAAGAATCCAATTGCGGATTAGCTCATGCATGATGAGTCAGCATCAAAATTCCCAACTACAAATTTCTGACTTTTTCGTCCCCAAGGTTCAATATTTCCCATCCTTCAACAAACAACCATGACCAGCTTGCTTCTGGCGTGGCCTTCCTGAACGATGCAACGATGCGTCTCTTCCTCATTCGCCATGGAGAGACAGTCGATAACGTCGCGAACCTCTATGCTGGCTCGCGCGACTCTGCCTTGACTGCCCACGGCGTCATGCAAGCTCAAAAGCTAGCATCTCACCTTGGCGAGCACGTTACCATTGATCGGATCTTCTCTTCAAACCTCAGCCGTGCAGTGCATACCGCGCAGGCTATCCTCGATTCGCAGAAATGCGCAAAGGATCTGAAATTGGTCCAGGTGCCAGAGCTGAGGGAGAAGGACTTTGGTACGGGCGAGGGCACCAAGTTTGGGTCGGCGACCAAGCACGAAGGTTCCGAGATGCCGCAGGCGATGAGAAAGAGGATCGAAGTTTTCTTGGACGAGCATTTGCCTCGACTACACGAAGACTCGACTGTCTGCATCGTCGCCCATGGTATCATCCTCGGGACTCTTTACAAAGCCCTCCGCGACAGGATCCCCTCCATGTCCGCTGAACCCGATGCTGCATCAGAAGACCGAGCAGAATCTGCTTTTGTTCGACCCACCTGGAGCAACACTGGGTATGTGGAGGCACTTATCACGACCGATGCATCTGCCACAGATAAAAATGTGCAGATGCGCGTCGTGAAAATCAACAGCGTCGAGCACCTCAAAGGTCTGAGAAAGACTCGAGGCGGAATTGGCAGCGCCAAGTTCGACGCCAAACAGAAGACGATGGACTCGTTCTTCAAGCCTGTGTCGCGAAAGCGCAAACTTGAGGATGAGAACATCGTCTCACGATAAATGGTACGTTCAATTTTTTTTCACATTCTTACAACACACACCCCCAAGCTTTATGATGAAGAAGCATTATACACAGACCTGTACCGAAATACATAATGTGGAAAAACTTTTGTCCAACCGCTGTCTGACAGCTTGTTCATAAATCATCTTTTGTCGCCATCATTTTTGGTAACACTAGCTAACATTGAACTTAATAGGTCTCTTGCTACTGCCATAACATCATGTCTGTTGGCCTTCATAGAATCATCAAATATAATACATGTTATCTTAAACATCTGTGCTTGTCTCGTCCACTCCAGTGAATACTTTGTACATGCGTCTACTCACTGCCTGCCCAACTGTGCGGTCTGAATAGGCACCGTCTTTGTTAGCCAATTTCCTTACACCCTCTAATCGCGTCGGCCCAGTTGTCTCGAAACCCCGAACCAATTGGCTAACAGTGTCGAACTCCTTGGCCACTCCGTGTGCAATTGGTGCTGTGACCCTCACAATTTCCTGCAGCATGCGAACGTAAGTGTCCTTCGTGTCCTCGCCTGTCTTGACCTGTCCACTTTCCATACAGAACCCCGCTCCCAGCGTTGCTTGATCTCGCTGCTTCCTGTAAGGAATTGTCGAGATGTGTTGAGTAAAGGTCAAGATCTGCTCAGCGGTCTCCATCGGTGTCATGGTGTGGTGGATGAGGACCTCGTGCATGACCTGTAATTGCAGAAGCGCATCCTCGATCTTTTCTTCGGACACATATTCTTGAGCAGGTTTGTTTCGACGGTTTGAAGCAGCCGCGGCTTCCTGGGCGCGGACATTAGACGTGAATTGCCGGTTGCGAAGGTTCCGATTTTTGCGTGTCCAAGGTGTGAGCCCTTCGATGAGGTAAAGAATATGATGCTCGGCGAAATGCTTCCGCACCTTCTCGACATGAGAAGATACGTCGTCGTCTATTGCAAGCTTGACAAAATCATCGGCATGCATGATAACAAGTGCGTGCTTCTCGTCTTCGAGACGAAGGGGTATTGGCTCCCAAAGGCCAATATCATCATTGTATCGACTGCGGACCTTTCTACGCCACTTGATGACATTCTCGACCGGGCTATCCCAAGTTGTGTACTGCACATCGAAGGGTTCCAGCATGGCCTGAAGCGAATTTGTGACGGTAGACTTTAGACTGGAAGGGATGTCGACCATCATTTCTGGCGTCGAGACCTTCTTGTCTGTTCGCAGCTTATTGACCTCGGCCAGTGCTGCATTGCGTTGCTTTTCGCGGATTTTGGCTTCCTTTGCTTCCTGTTTCTCACGTCGTTTTGCTTCCTTCTCAACTTCTTTGGCTACTGCCTTTGCTTCTTTTTCTCTTGCTCGATCGACTGCTGATGGTTTGTTCGCGGCTGTCGGTTTCGCTCGGGACCCAGTTGAGATAACGTCGCTTTGCGAGCGCTGAAGCTGCGACCGACGTCGTAGCTTTGTTACGTCGAATGCCGCGATATCTGGCAGTTCGTCTTCGGTGCCGTTCTCGCCATTCGAATCGTCGTCAATCTTAATGACGTCCCTTTTCTTCCCTGGCGGTGACGAATCAAAGGAGAAAGCCTCAGGTGCCGAACTAGATATGGGATCCCACGTCACATTCTTCTTAGGCAGCACTTTAGTTGTTGGTGCAGGCGGAGAAGTTATGATGATGTCGGGTTCTTTTGATGTTGGTGGTGCTGGCTGGGGAGAACTGGCAAAAGGATCGGACGACTCGATAGGTCTTGCTACTGTTTTCGAAATTGCCTTCGGTGCTGGCTTTGGTGGCGAGCGTCGTACTGCAACTGGTGAGCTTGCAAATGGGTCTGAGTCTTGGGCCTCGATTGTCTGCTCTGTATGTTTTGCAGATATGGCAGCCGAAGGTCTCATCTGGCCTGGCGAGATCAACCCAGGAGAACTCGTGAGCTGGATAGGATCTTCAGTCACTTGAAGTCGACTATTTCCGCTGGTTCGCACCGGTGGTAAAATCGATCGGGATTCGGGTCCTGGAGATATACGCTTAAGCGGCGGCTGTACTGGAGGCGACAAACGTCGCCTCTTGTTTGGGTTTTCATCGACCAAGATAGGCTCATCTAGGTCTATAGTTGTGTCGAAATCATCGGAGAGAAATAGTTGGCTAGATAAGGGCACATGCGCCACCGCATTCGACTTTGTTGCTTCGATACTTTGTTGCTGCCCTTTTTCTTGGGTGGCATCATCGAGTTGGGGCAGTTGGGCAGACGGTGGCGGGATACAATGGCTTGGCGGACTCGATGATATAAGATCAATTATGTCGGTCGCCATCATATTTCGCCCGCATACCCGTACCAGCGAAGGTCTTGAATAGTTGTCGAAGTCTTTGTAATTGATGGCGGGGCAGTTTAACAAGGGACTCTTGCGCGATGCGACGCGACGTTCTTCGTTCAGATGAACACGAAAAACGCCGAGTCACGTGCCAGCTACCGGGTAAGTTGTATCAATGAGAATCATACATCACAGCCAGTTTTCCTACACTTTTCTCAAGGCTCCCTATCTATAATATTGCCTATTATTTCGGTAAGATTATGGTGCAAAAGGTTTTGTTTTATTCCAGTGATGACCGCCATAATGGTTTGTCTTGGTAGTATCCTGAAAGAGGTTCTATGTTGAAGGCGGCGCAAACCGTCCGTTGACTTTGAGACCTTTGTCATCAACTAGACCAGACTGGCATGTGATGCATGAACGCACGGAGACTACGAATGCGAAAAGGATCGGGGCCGAGAATTTCGTCAGAATCACGAAGCCGTACTCTTGTGTGTGACTATAATAGTGCTCGCGAACAGACATATCGCTTGTGCTATATCACCATGGGGTTTTGGAATCCATGTCGTGAAGACCATGCATATAAGCATGTCATGCTCTGAGATGGTGATAGACATTCCAGGTCACTAGCATTGTTTCAAAGCCGAGTAAGTGGATCAAAACATATGTATGCTCGGTATATCAGCTGCCAGTATGACAAGGGCCGCTGTTAAAATAGTCTGACTGGCTTAAATTCTACAACTTGTAAGACCTGCAGTTGTTTACACAATGCAGCAGGCATTTTGTGTGAATGAAGGAACTGCTCTAACCGGGTTCTCTCTTTTAAGACAATCGCCAACCAAGGTTAGATCTAGATACTATGCCAATCCTTCCGCCAAGACGATGTCGTCCTTAAGGCATAAAACGAGACCCGTCCTCAAAGTTGAGGCATAGATGTAATAGTCAACCCTTAACAGCACGTCGATCTGCTATGTTTACTGACTATAAAAGCCGCACAATGTAACATCGCCTCTTCGAATAGTCTACACTTGGTAAGACTCACTGGCTGAAGATACGGATAGGAATGCCCTCATTCCGCTCCTTGCAGTAGGCCTGATGGATATACTAGGGTAATAATGGAGACTTCGCTTACATGTCAAGGTCTACAGTAACATCGTGTTCATAGTTTGAAATTTAACGAGGTCGGTTGACTAACTGATCACAACAAGGTTTTTGTGCCGCCCGGACTATTCGCAAGACAAATCGAGTAATAAAAACTCCCTTCGGATGATTATACCCAGTACCCGTCAGAATGTTGGTGTTTAGTAGATCAATAGGGCAAGTTAAGTTTCACATTAATGTCCGTTTCTGAACACAAACATACAAACCCCTGTTAAGGTTGCCGCTGTCACATCATTGAGTTTGAACAATACCAGAGACTGACCTTGACCGCCAGGATAAGTCAAGGTATCACCAACCTCGTTGATTCGAAAGTGGGTATCCCAGACCCTGGCAGCAGAGAAAACTTGACCGTGGCATCCAGTCCAGAGGTGAAAATAATTATCTCAGTCACTTAACAGTACCTGCGGACTTGGTGAACTGTAATAACACATACCAGCAGAGTTCTTTGAGTCTCAGAATGACCACATTTTGTTTACCCCTGACCCAGTCATTACCGATGACTGATAACGGTTAACGGAGCTCTCACTGTAAGACTGACGAATGGGATTGATTCAATGTCGAATGTGCGTTCATATCACCTGTCAATGAACATTCCATGCCGGCATTGACTTTCCTACGAGGGGAAAGATGTCTTAGATGAGCGCCCATGTGGTGACATTGATGTCTTGATTGGCACGGATGAGGCTTCCTTGGCAGTAAAACCAACTTATTAAGGTGATAATCACGAGGAATAGTGCCTTGTTGTATATGATAAACAGCAATAGGGGCAACGCGGAAAGGAAAAAAAAAAGCAATGACAGCTCATTCGCAATCAACTACACCTGAGGTGTAAACGATAAAAAGCACAAAGTATCAAGGTGACATTGGGATCACGACTGGGGTCTGAAACAAACCGTGGCCAAGCCGCCGAGGTGCGTTAAGCCCCCGCGATTTGCTTCCTGAGAGTCAAATGACGGACCAAACACGGGCGGAACACAGGCAGAAACCATGCCGGTCACAGTAGCAGTTTCCACATTTTACCTCTGATGTCGCGAGATGGTGCCATCCCGCGGGTCTTGATGGATGGAGGAGTCAAGGATTGTTAGATGGCTTGGCTTGCAAGTAGAGTGGCAACTGAAGCCACTGTGACAAGTTGGTCTCAGGTATCCGTACATTGGGAGACGAGATCGTTAAGATAATCCCTGGATGTATTAACGTGACAGGAGATGGGACGAAAGTCATGGATTGGAAAGGACATGGCCAATCGTAAGACTTGGAACGTGTGTCGCATAGATACTATAGTGTATTGTTAGCCACCACCACCAACGACGACATAATGGGCACGGGGCGGTTGCTGGTGCAATTCGTGTTACATTGTCTGCATAAAGATACGTGTTGATTTTCAAGATAAAGGTGAGGAGGCACCTACCTATCCAGGTGCTATGAGCGTATGGTGGTAGTATTCATTCAGTCTAGAGTATTTAATATGGTGGGCCGCTTTAACCGCCAGGTTGGTCGATATGGGATGAGCCAGCCAACAATTTGACAACGCATCAAAAGTTGAGGGGTTCAAGTCGAGGTCAGTTTACTTTGAAGAGATTTCTGACAGCACGACGGACTGGTTAATGAGAATAATTTCCTGCCGCCGGTGGAATCGTCTAGCGGTCTTCCATTCAACGGTAACTTACCGTGAAACCGGTCCTGTTCGTACCGTTCTTATATTGGTTTGATAGTAGACTCCATGGCAACGCGACGGTATGCGGCCGCTAATGAAGGCATATACGCGTCGGTTGGAATCAGTCCGACCCCTGGATTATTACTAATAGATATAAAATGGAAAGATCGGCTCGGGATATGAAAGGGGAGAGGCACTTGAGTTGAGCTCGGAAGCTAGGTAAATAGCTACTGTCCGTAATATTATTAGTCGGTATCTGATCTGGGTGGTTGGTTGCTACAAAAAACAATTCAGTGCAAAAAAAGGCCCTCGTGAAGCGGTACAGAGACTGGGATACAACCCAACCTGGTGGGATGGATCGCCTCGCCTGCCCGACCTCCGGGACTGGGGACTGGGGACCACCTTACTTGACATTTAGTGTACCTTGACTTGTACCAAATTGGCATACAATGGGATTCATGAATCAGGATATAGCAAATCGTATTTTAATAAGATGAGATGCTTGACTCTTGCGGCTTAACTGACTTGACAAAGATTATCACCAAATATCATTCAGATTATGAGCAATAGTTAAGGGTCCAAGCAGATACTAAGATACTACAAAGTGTTAGGCCGACAAACCAGGCCTGAGGGTCCCTGGGTCCCAGCCCACTACTGGTTGCGCGGGCCAGGCACGAGCACGGGGGATGACCCAGTTAAAAGGAAGAACCCAACCAGTAGGCGCCATCTCCGTCACGATCTAGCCAGGCCTGTCTCTAGCGTTCAATCCAAAATTCAGGGGTCAAGCAATCAGGTCCATCAGATGTGAAGTACCTGACAACGTTGGCCCAGCACTAATGTACCTCTAGTCTTTAGGGGCGGACTTGACAGCCCTTTGATGCCCCTAAACTGAGTTGGACTGAGTTGAATGGAAGAATGGAAGGTGCGAGTTTACTGAACCCTCTTGCCTCTTGCCCCTGGCTGTCATTGCAAGTCAACCTACCAGTGCTGCTGTTGGTGCTGCTCCTGCTGTAGTGGTGGTGGGCTTGATTCCACCTCAAGGCTGTGCCGTCCCTTTTTATTTTTTTCTCTGTGCTTTTTTTTTTCTCTTACGACTCCTGAAAGTGATTAACTAACTCTTTGTCCAACGTCACGACTTTCTGTCCTTTCCTTCCCAATCATTGCATTGCGGCCAAACTTCTCCCACCGCTTCGTTAGTTTCTTTCTGCGCTGTTTCCTTCCATCGTCCGTCGCTTTTATCTTAGCTTTCTACCCGGCAAAAGCCCAGACCCCTCCGCTAGCGACCCATCCTCGCTCGTTCCGCTCCACCGCTGTACTGGAACGTAGAATTATCAATAAGCACTCGACAACTGCCCGATCGCCCCTCGCCGGTCGCTTGTTTAATTACGCTCTCCTACACCCCTGGTCGGGATAAACACTCAAGAACCGCCTCGCCTTCGCTCGTTGAAACTTCCCAGAGTCCAGCCGTCGCACGTGAGACCCTCTGGAACACTTCGCGATCCCCTCATCAACGACGACTTTCTGTGGCGCTGCGATCATCTATGACGTTCTGAACGCCGACAGCTTCTCCCTCAGCGGAAGACAAGACCTTGAAGAAAGCCCTTTGCGGCCTTCAAGCTGTTAAGCGACGTTCGTTTTTGCCGCCGTTACCGACCTGCGATACCTGAGACACCGCGCATTTCGTCCGTACCTCACAAACAGCCATCATGGCAAGCTCACCCCCGGCCTCGCCGGGAGGAATACAAAGGCCCATGAGTGCCATCGCCGCCAGAGCCCAACCTAGAAGTACCAGCAGACTGAGCATGTCAAGTAAGGCGGGAGGAGGAAGCAGAGCCTCAGATGAGGACAGCCGGACGGCTGTCAAAGTCGGTATGTCAGCCATCGTCTCCGATGTTTTGAGGTACTAACATTGATTCTTTTAGTCGTTCGAGTGCGGCCACCGCTGAAGCCGGAGGATCCTGGCTATGATCTTATTCCCCAGCGATTCCAGAAGGCTATGGTTCACACAACTTCTGACACCAGCCTTGCTATCGATTCACCACAAGGTCGCAAACTATTCGTTTTTGACCGGGTTTTTAACCCTGATGTGACGCAAGAGGGTATTTGGGATTACGTTTCTGACTGTATTAACTCGTTTGTGCAAGGATACAACGTATCTCTGCTGGCGTATGGCCAGTCAGGCGCTGGTAAATCATATACTATGGGAACATCGGGACCTGGTGAACAATACGATCAAGAGTTGATGGGTAAGTTGGACAAGGCAAGAAGCATTTGTGCTTGCTAACAAGTGCTCTAGGTGTCATTCCCAGAGCCGCAACTGCGCTTTTCGAGAAGCTTGAGACCCCAAAATCTGCCACCAAAGCGAATCGCAGTTCCCTCTCGCATCTCCGAAGCCCTCGAGGATACAGTCAGCAGAATGCGCTTGGTGATCGCGAATGGTCGCTGAAAGCAACATATGTCGAGATTTACAACGAACAGTTGCGCGATCTTCTCGTACCCGATACAACTCCACTGAACGAGCGCGTGAACGTCGCCATTCGCGAGGATACTAAAGGCAACATTATCCTGACTGGCCTCCGACAAGTCGAGATCAACTCAGCGGACGATCTTATGAATGCTCTCAACTTTGGATCCTCCATTCGCCAGACCGACGCTACTGCAATCAATGCCAAATCATCGCGATCCCATGCGGTCTTTTCGCTTAACCTCGTACAACGTAAGAGTAAAGCTGGCTCAGGACAGAGCTCCGATAAGCGACACTCCATGCCAGCCGAGGGACTTGCGAGTCAAGATGTTTCTGTCACAACCGATAGCAAACTTCATTTTGTTGATTTAGCCGGAAGCGAAAGACTCAAGAACACAGGTGCTCAGGGTGATCGTGCCAAAGAGGGTATCTCCATCAACGCTGGACTTGCTGCTCTTGGTAAAGTCATTAGCCAACTCTCGGCCAGGAACGCTGGTGCTCACGTCTCGTATCGCGATTCCCGACTGACACGACTTCTGCAAGATTCACTGGGTGGCAATGCCATTACTTACATGATTGCTTGTGTAACACCCGCCGAATTTCACCTGAGCGAAACGCTAAACACGGTTCAATATGCTCAACGTGCTCGAGCGATTCAGTCCAAGCCGCGCATTCAGCAAATGGAAGAGGGGGACCCCAAGGCTATTATCGACCGTCTCAAAGCCGAAGTCGCTTTCCTGCGTGAGCAGATCCGCAGTGCCGAGAGTGGTGCAAGCCCTCGACGTATTGCGCCACTAACTAATGAGCGATCCGATCGCCAGAACGAGCGTGAGGCAGAGCTCCAGAACCAGCTTTTAGATACCCAAGAAAGCTATACTGCCCTCAGCCAGCGTCATGCACGTCTTATTGCCGAGCTTGCTCGCGCTCGCGAAAACGAATCAGGTGCAAACCAGCACGACGAGTTCTCAGGTGACACCGCCGATGACCGTATCAATCGATCAAACTCTTTTGCGCAAGCCGTGGAACAAGTTGTTATGGAATACGAGAAGACAATTCAGTCCCTTGAGCAGTCTCTTTCCAGCACTCGCAGCACATTGTCAAATGTTGAGACTAACCTTCTCGAGAAGGAGACAAAATGTGCTTATGTCGAAACTATCAACAATCAGCTTCAGACACGTCTTACCAAGCTTGTTGACCGCGAGAACAATACCGAGAACTACCTTCACGATCTCGAGGCCAAGCTGGATGGCCATACCAGTGGCGAAGAGAAGAACGCAACTATCATTATGGAACTTCGTAAGGAGATTTCCCGTGTTCGAGAGAATGAGGCGTCGTGCGAGGACTACATTTCAACTCTGGAGGAGCGTCTGGCCGAGGCGGATCAAGATGCCGAGCTGATGCAGCGCGAAATCGACCGACTGGAGCAGGTGGTTGAGCGACAAAGAAGTTTGGGCAAACTCGACTCCCTCCTTCACGAGCTTGACCAAATCCAAGATGCCAAGGAGCCTGGAACTGAGAACGGGATCGAAAACCATGCCGATTCGCCCAATGGTGTTGCATCTCGTCGTGCAATGGCTGAGCATTCTCGAAATCTATCACATGTCAGCCGCCATAGCCAGATGGAAGATCCCATTCCTGAAGGCGATGAGGAACAAGACCACTCTCGCACCCGAATTGGCACTGTTACGGAGGTGGACGAGGATCCTCTACGACTTGAGAAGCCCGCAGAACATGAGCCTCCCCCCAGCCCAGCCCAGTCCAAGTTTGTTGCTGACAAACTTGAGAACATGACTCAGGAACTTTTCGACTTGCGTGTAGAGCATGAATCGACTCTCCACGATTATGATTCTCTTCATGCTAAGTATGAGTCAGCCATGCGCAGACTCGCTGAGATGCAGGATGCTGTCGACGAGGCTCGTCACGCACAGGCACAGCGCCAATCCATCATTTCTGTTGCTACGCCTACACGCACTACTCGCCCTGAGTCTTTCTTGTCCGACACGAGGACAACCGATTTGAAGACTGGACCTCGATCCTCGTTTACACGATCACTGTCCTCGGAGCTATCATCTGCGATGGACTCACCTGCCACTGCTGCGTCATCAAACGGTGACATTCTTTCTGACGATGAAACCGCTACCACTAAGCCTGCAGCGGCCTCGACAGAGAATCTCCCTACAGAAGAGAACGTTGAGCTTGTTGCTGAACTTGAGCGACTGAAGTCCATGGCAGAGGAGCGTGAAGCTGCCGAACAAGAACTGGCTGAAAGATATGCCCAACTTGAGTCCAAACATAACGAGACCCTTGATATCGTTGAGGAGCTCAAGACTGACCTATCCCGGGCCCGTATCATAGAAGCCACCTCGCCTCGCTCCAGCACTCCCGTCATTCGACGCAAGTCAAGCCAAAATCTGCTTGTCGTTGATCGTGCCCAGCGCTCGTTTTCATCACTGCGCAATATCGCTGCTGAGAACTTTGGTACTCACCCTGAGGCTATGCAGAGCTTTGAGATCAACCTGAACGCCGCTATACATGAACTCCATGTCAGGAGTGAGCGAATCCAGGAACTTGAAGCAGACGTTGCGGCTGCCAAGAAGGAGATGGAAACTAAGATGACCATCATCTCAGGATTGACAAGAGAGCGTTCCAGTCTTAAGGCCAGCCCTGTGGAGATGACCATGGTTGCCACGCTTCGAGATCAGCTCGAGCAGAATGAGAGGCAACTGACCGAAACCAGAAACGCGCATATGGCTCGTGAGCACGCACTCACAACTGAGCTTGAGGCTTTGCGCCAAGCCCTCGGCACCAAGTCCAGCGCTCAAGCGCCCGACAACTTTGATCCCAAGTACGAGCAGCGCGTCGCTGAGCTACAAACCGAAGTTGCTACCTGGGAGAGGAAGCACAAGGAAGCTCTTGATTCTATGGAAAATACCGAATTTCAGATGCGAGGCACAATTGGACAGCTCGAGGCCCAGGTGGCATCGAACCATGTTCAACTATCATCATCGCGATCTGAGTCAAATGGCGATGAGCCGACCAAGGAGGCCGAGCAGCGACAACAAAACCTCATCGGCTTTTTACGCCATGAGATCGATGAGTACAAAGCCATCATCAACAGCAACGCTACCAAGGTTGCCGAACTGGAACAGGCTCATTCTGCGGCTCGTGCTGAGTTGGACGAACTCCACAAGGCCCACGAGGCGGTCAAGCAGGATAACGCTCGCCAACTGCAACTTCTCGCTAATCTTCAGGAGCAGATCGCCGCCCATGATCAGACTTCACAGACCAACCAGTCAAGCCTCGATGAGCTGAAGATGCAGCACTCCAAGGCACTGGCTGAACTGAAGACCACCGAGCAGAAGGGTTATGAAGAGCAGGTTGAGGTCTTACTGTCTGAGCACGCTGAGAGTGCCCTTAGACTGGAGACAGAACTTGCCGAGGCAAGGAATGAACTCCACAGCGTGTCTACTCACGTTGCCAGTGCTCTGGGTCTTGATGCCGATGTTGATAAGCTGGCAGAGCGTATCGATGAGCTCGTCGCCAGCAAGAAGGCTCTTGATGCTGAGCAAGCTAAGCGAAGCGAGATCGAGTCATCAGTTGCTGAGCTTACAACTATCAATGAGCAGATCATGAAAGACTTTGAAGATGCCAAGACGGTTCTAGCTGACATGCTCGACGGAGGTGCCGCTTCTGGCCCATTGGTAGAGCAGATCAGGCTCGCCAAGAAGAGAATGACGGATCTCGACGATCGAAGCAAGAAGAACAGCCGATTGGTGGAGGAGCTGGAAGAGCAGCTCCAGAACAACTTTGACGAAGTTCAAATCACCAACAATCGTCTGAGTACTCTCCAGACAGAGCGCAACACTAGATTGGATGAGGCCAACGCAGCTACTGCACGCCTAACAGCTGAATTGGAGGTCCTGAAGCATGATTATGCAGCTCTTCAGGTGAGTTTGAATTTCATTGATTCCTTACGAATTTTACTTACTAACTTTAAACAGAACAAGATGGATGAAGTGGCGGCTGGTATCCATCGGTCAAACTCCAACTCAACCATTCGCAAGAGTGCATCTCACGTTTCCTTGCCATCACCCCCACCGGCAATCCCACTTCCTCCCCTGCCAAACGGTGCCCAATCTCCCGTCAACGGCGCTCCCGGTTCTCCTACAGCTGGGCGCCCAATTAGCAAGGATAACATCAACATCTCTCAAATCACTGAGGATCAGGAGGCCCGTATCCGAACCATTGAGAAGCACCTCACTGCCGAGCGTCAGCTTACTCAAACCCTCGAGGAGGCACTTACCGACTTGGAGAGGCAGACAAAACAAGTAAAGGCCGATTGTGATGCATGGAAGAAGCGTGCTAGTGAGCTTGAGGCAGAGGTTAAGGAGCTCAAAGATCGCCCACCTCCTGAGCCAGTTCAAGACAACCGTTGGAGTCTCCAAGCTGTTGAGGAGGAGCGTAAGAAGCGACAAGCGGCTGAAGCTGCTCGACGCCAACTAGAGGAGCGTATGAATGCCATCAACAAGGGCAAGAAGAAGAAGGGAAGCCTGAACTGCTTCTAAAGTGGCTACGGTGACGAGTCGATTTTGCGATATACACTGGAGCCAATTATGGGATGCGTTCAGAACGGGAGGTTGATTGGGATGGGAGTTTTTTTTGCAACGCCTTTATGTGTCACCACGTTTCTGCTTTCATGCTGTTCACCATATTCCCCCTCGAGTTTATTGTCGGTCTGACGACTTCCGTCGGGCATCCCAACCAAGTTTTCAGCACTGGCCAGGAGTTTAGGAGGATTTATTTTCACTTTTTCTTTTTCTTGCCCTGTAGAGAAATCTTGACTTACACGAGCGGCTCGACGCAAAAATGTCTGCTATTTGGGTTTGTCTTTGTACATTTGTCATTTCTCTGTTTTCTCCTATTTATTCTTTTCCCTAATGGGGAGCTGAGTGAACTTTTATTGAAGGATGAGCGGAAGATGGGACGACTTTTATGAGGGCCCTGATTGGGGTCGCATTACATTACATATACGGGACCTTAATGTCTCAACCCGATAGTGGTAAATACTAGTTCAAAACCGTTTTAATTACTCGCTTGTTTCTTCATTCTCTTCTGATGGGAGTACTTCTGGGAACCATCCATAGCGTGAGAAGTCTACTGAGTGCTCGCCGAGAGCATTGGTTTCTACCTCTACGCCTTCGGCCTCAAGGGCTTGGGCTTGTGAGCGAGACCCCCCTGGTTGAGATCTACAGAATGAGTCATGAATGGCCTTTGAAACTGAGAGGAGTTGACCTACCTTGGTGATATTTGTCCTTTGGAGTTGATGACTCTCTGCCACGGTACATTGTCGTGGTTGAAATGTTGGGATGGATCGGCAGGAAGGTGTTTTAGACAGACGCCTACTTGGCGAGGTCTTTGTGCTACATCATGTTGGATTATGTACGGGGTTTTTGGTGTACTTTGGGAACTCACGGGTTCCTACAAGCGCAGCGATGTGGCCATATGTAGTGACTTTGCCATATGGGATTTCTTGAACAGCTGAGTAGACGGCGTAGAAGAAGGCTTGTGCTTCATCTGAACGGGGCATTATTTCGGTGTAGGAATCACTGACTAGTAGTGGATTGAAGATACCTACGGAAATGCTGGATATTTGTGATGGAAGAAGCTATCGCAGTGGTGATGCAAATTGCGGGGTATGTAACTATCCAGATATTTGACATAGAAAGGCAAACTCAACACATGCGCGATTACAAAGAAGTAAAAATATTATGGTTTGTATAGTTGCTAAATAAAAAAGAGGTATATAGATCATAACGGCGATAAATGTTTAATTTAATAAAATCTGTTTCAATGTTAACTTCCCTTTACCCTGAGGTAACATATGCAGCCGCCAGATCTGGAAAGGAGTAATATGTGATAGGAAAACGCAGCCAGCAAGTCCTTTAAGTTTCTAATAATGCGTATTTCTATATTGATGGTTTGAAGATGTTGAATTTCGGGTATGGTGGCGTGAACCGCTCGAAAACATTATGCGAGCGGTTTGCGTAGTTTGTAGCCAAAACTCACGTACTACGCTCGGAGGTACCCTTCTCTACTCGGGATCTTTTACTGCTCCTTCTTCTCCCCTATCCTCTCCCAGGTTTTTCTGAGCCTGTAGTTTTGTAACTTACCAATAACCTATTTCTTTGTTTTCTTACTGTTGGCTTATCGCCGACTTCGCCACATGTTTAACTTTAAGTTCAGAGGAAAGCTCCCAAGTTCTGTCTAATAAACCCGGGCTCGTCTTCAAAGTCACTTCAATTAACTATTTTGCACGTCCAAGTAGTCATGCCAATTATCTGGCAGGACTACCGCGTCGCAGAAAACAAAACCCAGAGATCCCGGAGTGTCTCTACAGATCTAAGCAGTGATTCACTGTCTCTTACACAAGTGAAGGTTTCCTTTTAGGTATTATCGAACCTGTGAGCTATCATGGTAGTTTCTCAGGGAGATACCTAGTTTGATCAGAGTCACTACCAGCAGTTGAACATGTCTACTACTTGAAGCGGATTTGAATGCAGGTACTATCACCTCACTAACTCGGAAATAAACACCGGGGAAGCTGACTTCAACCCTTAAAACCTCAAGCTTACAAACGAGGAGTTCTATTTCAATTTGAAAAGCGCTACCATGAGATTCGCCGCCTCGTGACTGAACCCAGTGGCGGATTGCCAGAATCCTAACACCAGAGATTTCTAAACGTCGACATTGACGAGTCTACCGGTAGAGTAATGCAAAGCTATGCTAACCCTAGAACTAACAAGCATAAAGGATGCCCAAGTCTTGGAAGAATTTGATTGACTTGAGGTAGAGACTTACTACGACAATCGTTTACTAGACCGACATACCGGTTTGAGATTCCCCGAAACCCCGATACAGTCAAGAAAGTGGCGCTTCGGGGAAATAATGCATGGTTAATTAGTAACGGCTCTCGATATCGGCATTCGCTCATCTTCTCTATTGGATCGCGTGTCTGGGGTACATATTCTCCAAACCACGAACTGGAAAGATCGTCACAATACAACGCCATCATGATGTCCTCCACATCCCGATCGTGACCGACTTCAGCCATACAGGGCTAAGAGAGAAAAATAAACTACCTTGAAAGGGAAATCTGTACTGATTCTCGGGGAATTAGTGGGAAGAACTGAGAGGCAGAGGCATCAGGGTATGACCGTTTGAACTTACACCCCGCATCTTCCCCGCGATCTTAACTCAATTAAACAGGTTTCAATCGGTCCGAAATCTGGGGATCGACTTTGTATGGCGGAAGACCTCGCGGAATCGATGAGATGAGAGGAGAAGAGATGGAAACTAGACACACGATGCTGCATCCAAGCTTGGGAAGTCAAAAACACATGGTCTAAAGTTTGGTCTAAAATGCTGTAAACTGACTCACTAATTTCGTCCCTTATGCTTTTCACCACTTAACTAGTCTAGATTCCCCAATATTAAGCATGTATATATGTATATATATAGAGTGACCCTTTCCGTATGATTTAGTTCTCATCCAAGTGTGTGTCTCTCAATCGCCCATTATGACACCCTCACAAGCTGTACTACAGCTGCTCTCTGCATCGTTGGCTCTAGGCCAGATGGTCTACCATGAGGTCGAGGGCCCTACAGAACGCACTCAATGCAAAGCCACAAAGACAAGCGAGCCAAAATACACATACACACCCTTCAGTTACACCCTTACTGAGACTGTGAGATACGCTACCTCGGTACCTGCGCCTACCACCACAACCACATACGCCAATCCGCCAGAGTCTCTCATCTCTCTCGTGCCTTCACTGTCGTTCACCAAATGGGGAAAATGGGATCCCAATGCTACCACCAAAGCCTCAGACACGGATGATCCGTATGGCCAAGCAGCATGGACTGCGCTATGGGAGCACGCAAACCCTCCCAACTTCACCGAGACGGGCATCTTTAGCACTACAGTGTCGCCCACTCCCATTCCCAGCAGCGAGCTCGTTCTCCCGCCGCGAGACTACTTCGGTCCTTCAGACTGCTATAACTTCCCAAAGAACTTTAGCTTTGGAGTCGCCAGCTCTGCAAGTCAGATCGAAGGCGCTACTGCTGAGGAGGGCAAGGCGCCGTCTCTCATGGACATTCTCATCCAAAACGATCGTGCAAAGGATTACGTTACGAATGAGCACTATTACTACTACAAGCAAGATATCGAGCGCGTCGCTGCCATGGGCGCGAAGCATTTCTCTTTCAGTATTGCGTGGACAAGAATATTGCCATTCGCGCTACCCGGTACACCTGTGAATCAAGAGGGAATTGATCATTATAATGATGTGATTAACTTTATTCTTGAAAAGGGAATGACGCCCGAAGTTACCCTGCTTCACTTCGACACCCCTCTCCAGTTCTTCGGAAGCAACCTCACCAAAGCTGCGGACAGGCCTTTGATCGGGTACACTAACGGTGGCTACCAGAATGAGACTTTCCAGGATGCTTTCGTTCACTACGCAAAGGTCGTCATGAGCCACTATGCTGATCGCGTGCCTGTCTGGTTCACTTACAACGAGCCCCTACTCTACTCATACAATGCTCTCTCGGTGTATAACGTTGTCAAGTCTCATGCTAGAGTGTATCGCTGGTACAAAGAAGAACTCGGCGGACAGGGCAAGATTGCACTCAAGTTCAATAACAACTTTGGCGTTCCGCGGGATCCTAAGAGCGAGGCCGATGTGTATGCTACGGACCACTTCAACTCAATTCAGCTCGGACCCTTCTGCAATCCTATCTATCTCGGTCAAGATTATCCTGAGTCGTTTAAAAAGACTTTTGATGACTTTGTCCCGTTGACCGAAGAGGATCTCAAGTACATCGGTGGCACGGCAGACTTTCTGGGCATCGACCCATATACTGCCACGGTCATCGCACCACCTGTTCCAGACGACAAGGACAGTGTTCTAGAATGTGCATCAAACTCATCTTCTACCTTCCGTCCGTACTGCGTTAACCAAACCACCACGACCGTGAACGGGTGGAACATCGGCTACCGGTCTGAGAGTTATGTTTACATCACTCCCACCTACCTTCGAAGCTACCTCAACTACCTACACAACACATGGAAGACTCCTGTAGCTATAACAGAGTTTGGCTTTCCTGTTTTCGGTGAGGCTGACAAGGAGTTGTCTGATCAGCTGTTTGACACGCCCCGAAGCATCTACTACTTGAGCTTCTTGTCTGAGACTCTCAAGGCGATTTGGGAGGACGGAGTTGAAGTTATTGGAGCATATGCCTGGAGTTTCAGCGACAACTGGGAATTTGGAGACTACTCTGCTCAGTTTGGGATCCAAACAGTGAACAGGACGACGCAGGAGAGGCGATACAAGAAGAGTTTCTTCGATATGGTGGACTTCATGAAGGCACGTGGTGTGGAGTGAGAGGCGTCACGTGAGAGTGATAGTTACATCAGAAATACTCGAATCTGCAAGTATATACTCATTTTCTGGCATTAATAGCGCCGAATGCTGATGTATTGATGAGAGGATGTTCTTGGGTGTGTTGAGTGAGTTGACCACCACGATGCCTTCATGAACGAATAAGTGGGTCCCTTGTATGAGTTCATGTATCTTAGGTCTTTGTTAATCTAATTTTTAAGTAATTTAGGGTCCAGGTTTATGGAGATGTGTTTGTGCTGATGCAGTGGTCTCACGTGTAGGACGGAGGATAACAATATTTGTTTGCCAACGATTATAGTATTTGGTCATTCATCATCGCTAATATGACAGTACATCTCTATCTCTATCTCTATCTTGGTATCTATAAAAACGACTGCATTTAATCAATGTTCTTCTGGTTGACCAGCACGTATCGGTATCGAGCCTTGCCCGCCTCCATATCGATGACAGCCTGGTTGGCGTCCTCCATGGGTCGCTTCTCAATCCAAGGCTTAACGTTCTTCTTGACAGCAAGCTCGAGCATCTCCTCGATATCGGCGGGGGAACCGATGAGACTGCCGCTCAGCTTGAAGCCACCCTTGATGAGAGTGAAGGCGTTGACGGGAGGAAGCTCACCAGAGTCGGGGGCACCGACCTGGACGAAGTTACCACCGTGTCGGAGGAGCTTGAAGTAGTCGCTGAAGGGCATCTTGTTGCTGGAGACAGTGCAGACAATCAAGTCAACAGTCTTGGCGTACTTGTCGGCCCAACCCTCATCGTCGTCAGTGGCGATGTAAGAGTCGGCGCCGAGAGCGAGAACCTCGTCCCTCTTGGAAGCCTTGCGGGAGATACCGACGACCTTGTCAGCGCCGAGAGCCTTAGCGAAGAGGACACCAAAGTGACCCAGACCACCAACACCGACGATACCGACAGTCTTTCCGGGACCGCAGCCGTTGTTTCGGAGAGGGGCGTAAACAGTGACACCACCGCAAAGCATGGGAGCGGCGATCTCAGAAGGGAGACCCTCGGGGATCTTGACGACGAAGCGAGAGTCGGTACGGTTGTAGTC
This sequence comes from Fusarium armeniacum, assembly GCA_013618295.1. NCBI lineage: Eukaryota > Fungi > Ascomycota > Sordariomycetes > Hypocreales > Nectriaceae > Fusarium > Fusarium armeniacum. The sequence continues at coordinate 69,811 of JABFER010000045.1, forward strand.
GGCGTATCCACCGTAGGACTTGCCGATGCCGTCGGGGTAGACGGAGCCGTAGGTGCTGACCATCTTGTCGCAGTAGTTGAACCGGCCGGCGGAGCACTCAATGCAGTCCTCGCGGAGGCAGCTGCGGGCCTGGGCACCTACACCGACGCGGTCACCGACCTTGATGTTCTTGACGTTCTGGCCGACCTTGACGGCCTTGCCAACGATTTCGTGACCGACACAGCAGGCTGTTGCTAATTAGTACGTTTTCAGAGTGAGAAAAGGTAGATTTGACTTACGGAAAGGTGTCTCGCCCCAGCCAGATCGGAGGATGTGGAGGTCAGAACCGCAGATACCGCAGTGAGTGATCTTGATATCGACGTCGTTCTCCTCCCACTTCTTGGGCTCGAAAGAATCCCATTCCATCTTTCCGTTGATAGAGTCAGGGTCACGGCCCATCCATCCCTTGAATTCGTATTCAGCCATTTTGAATGTAGTTGTGGTTATTTATGAGACTGGGGTTGTTTGGATATATGAGAGTAGTGAAGATGAGTGAAAGAGTCGTATGTATATATAGATGAGAAGTAGTATGATTCAATTGAAACAGACAGATTATCTGGGAACTATAGCAAGTCTTTATATATAATTATCATAGACTGCTAGACTACCAAACTTTTTCCTTCTAGTCGATCCATGGAAATTCCACCAGCGTCCAAGGCATAACAAAGTTCGGATCCGATACTCCACAACGTCATCGAAAAAAAAAGTACGATAATGAATTTATCAGCATCAGAGATCTGGATATAATCGGAGTTAGTATAGCGTAGGGTAGCGTTGATGGAAGCGAAAAAAAAGGAAGCTATCGCCGTTGGTCAGAGTGTCTTCATTTGCCCACTAATCATCAGTAACCAAAGAGAAAGAGGGAAAAGGTCCGGATGGGGGAAGCATGTCATGCCCAAGGAAGAGAAGCGGGTCGCCACGAGGTTTTCTCCGTGGCAGATTCATCGGTAGTTGCCATGAATTACGTAGACAATAGTCTCTAGTACGGAGTATGTCTGTACTAGACTAGATTCTGACAGGACCAGAATATCCCATCGAGATGGATCTAGTTGGGGCGAATAGAATACGTACCTACTTTTTGATCCAAGACAAAGAACTGTTTCATCTGCTACAATAGGTCCAACTCGAAGTAAAGGTCTGACATCAGCGTTGAGAGTCAACGTTTGAAGCATGGTTTGGTTACTAGGGTCTTTGCTCTCAGACTTTTTCGGACTATTGATGTCAGCAGGTTGCATTAGCTTGTATTTTTCCCACATGGAAGACCAGGGAGAGATCCACAGCCGCGGTACTCCGTGGTGGTTAGATCTTATCAATTCGGACCAAGATTGAAGCTTCCATGGGATGAGACAAATACAATCTGAATGGTTCGTGTTACCAATCAGTCAGCCATACATCCATAGATACTATTCTTAGAGTGCTGACCAATAAATCTATTTTATTGTTTCTACCGACATTTTCTCTTTTCCCCCCTCCATTTTCAACTCGGAGTTTACATACAATTCCATGTCAGCAGAATAGAGTCAGTACGAGACGAGGACGACACAAGCCAAAAAAAAAAAAAAAGTTGACGCAATCAATACTGGGACCACTTCTCTTACCTGTCAATCGCACTCTGTACGTAAGAAAGCCGCCTTCTCCGAAATGGCCGAATCAATGCCGCAGCAACCGCATCAGACATATCCCGATTTGCTTACTCAACAACCTCCGATCCTCAAGCGGACAAAACAATGCCGCAATCTATCGGACCCGAGGGACCCAGAGGATGATTGGATGGGCATCACTGACGCCAGGGACAGGAGGAGACGACAGAATCGTCTCAACCAAAGAGCATATCGTCAGTCAATTTCTCAATCACTCTATCCCTCACTCACCGTATAATCAAAAGGCGGTATATCTGACATTCCTCAAGGCCAACGGAAAGCTCGGGACATCATTCACAATGACCTGACAACAACCTCTGATGGTATCCTCATCTTGCCGACAGCTCGCGACCGTGCCATCGCCTACGCTTTCATGCAATTAGTCCAGGTGCAATACAGTCTCAATTCTCACCGTCCAGCGATACTCCCCTCACTCATTCGCCTCAATGCCGTTAATGCCGTTTCAAGCAATGCTTTGCACATTGGCATTCCACTTGAAGGTCTATGCGCCGACGAAGTGACATCTCCATGGACCATCAAAACTTTTGGCCCTTTAGAATCCACCGCCAATTCTCTCTCATGTCCCGATTCTTTACGTCCCACAAAATTGCAGACTCAAATTGAGCATCATCCATGGGTTGACCTGCTACCTATTCCACAGCTGAGAGATAACATGCTAAGGGCGTACACGGGCGGTATCATTGATGAGGATGAGCTGTGTTTTGATATCCTCGGACTTACGTGTAGTCAAGGCTTGGACGATGCATATCTCATTGTCTGGGGGGAAGCACACGATGCAGCAAGTTGGGAGGTGAGCGTCGGGTTTCTCAAGAAATGGGGATGGCTATTGAAGGGTTGTCCTGAGTTGGTCGAGTCAACCAACAGATGGCGACAACAAAGGGGTGAGTCGACACTGGATTTTCGGATCTGAGAAGACCGAATATCACAACTGTGTCCAATGAATTGAGGCAATAAGTCCCTCAACGCAATTCACCAAAAATAACCCTGACAAGGGCAACGATAACTGAACTGTCCCAAACGAATGTAACGAACAATAATACGCAAATACCCAACACCATCCATACTATCTACTGCCAACAGTACGCCTCCAATCCACGGTCAGCGCACTTGATCGAGAAAGGATCATTCGAAGGCCTTCCGCTGCAAAAATCCTTGATTCCCCAGTTCCCATGACAGTACAGGTACCCGTCCTGGGCTCCGATGGCAACATCTAGATATATCAATCAGCATACGTTCTCCAACAGGAAAGGAAGAGCATCTTACTCAGGTCAATGGTCGTTCTCTTCAAACGCTCCTTGATATCGGCCCACTGAATGGTGCCTTTGGGTAACTTGGTCCAGCAGCCACAGTTGAACCAACGGCCATCTTCTCTGAGGTTACATTGTGTACAAGATTGATGAAAATTTCCGCTGTTTTTCCAAGCATCAGCAAAATCGTCCCTCAAAAACAACTCATACGTCGAGACTCACTTTTTACCCTGGTACAGCTCTCCGTCTAGGTTGACGAGACACTTGCCCAGTTCAAGCCAAGTACAGATATAATTCCCATTCTTGTCAGGACACTCTGCTACCAGCCAGGGCGACTTCTTGTACCCGTTGTGGTACCCGTTCTTGCGCGGGTCCTTGTCGTCGGCCTTGCTGAGGTAGTACCGGACATTCTTGCACTTGTCGAGGAAACCGCCTGTCTTGAAGCGGGTTTCAAGGTTGGATCTGGCTTGAATGGCGGCATAGTTGGGCTCCCAGTCGTGGCTGGTGGGAGTGTGAGATGTGCCATTTTTGTCAGTGAAGGTGATGGTTTTTGGCTTGGGCTTCCCGAATCGGGAAGAGAAGAATGGTCGAAAGGGCTCGGCAGCGAAAACGCCGAGGAAGAAGGTGAAAAGAAGGAACTTGAGATTCATTGTAATGAGTGAAAACTGTAGGTTTTTTTTAACGAGTGGAAATGTCGTTGCTCGAGATTTGCATTCTCTGGGTCGTTCAGGTGCTTCTATATAGACTCATCGGGAACCTGGTCAGGGTATTTGGCTGAGATAGCCGACTTGTTCAAGACAAAAATTCTGGCAATATGGAGCACAGACTGTTGCTGTCTCTTTGATAGGGTCACAGGGTGGCCAAAATCTTGCGTTGATGCGCAAGGGAATTGCTATTTTCGAGATATCGAACAAAGGCATCGGGGAACACAACATTTCCATCATTGCAGTTTCATACGAAAATGGGTTTCTATAGGGCATGCATCAACTTGGCAGACCAGGAGTATACATACATGTCAAAGGAATTCTCGCACAGAGATGGGCCGCATATTACTTGGAAAGACAAGACTCAAGATATCAATAGAAATACTAGAAAGGAATCCTTTGCCCCCCCATTCAACATGAAGTCATCATCATGGGGACTACCTAATTCGCAAGTTGTATTCATCTGACCGTGTCTACGTAACGTTAAAAAAAGAAATGAATTACACGCACATAGTTTAATAAGTTAATATGAATGAATCCAAGGTTGCTCTTGGCGATGATTGCTCTATTATTGCCACAAACAACACCATCACGCGAAAGGACTTGTAAGGCATCCCTTCATATCTCTTTGGCCACTCTGCTGGCCGACGTCCATCACTGTGTCCAATGCCAGCAACGAGCCTACTATTATGAGATAGTATACAATCTTGCTTCTGTAAGTCTACATAAAGTTGTCTTGGTCAGAAATATACCAAAAGCAAAAGAATGTCTGTTGATTGCCTACTTTACCAAGTTACTAAAAAGTAATTCGCACTAGTATGTGGCACTTTGAAACCAGGATTGAATATATCCCGCCTAACGCCCCCTTCCCAAGGATATATTACGTCTGGATGCTCAGTAAAAGGGTTTTCCCCTCCTCCGTAGATTAACGAATAGACAAGGTCGTCAATCTCGACATACCATCCGTCTCTATCTCCATCGCCCTGTGGTGACCCAGAAACGATTATGTGTATCTTGGGTCTTTCTTCGACAGGCCTTGACCGCCAGTCAAGGACATCACGTATATTATGTAGCAGCTCTCTGGTTCCAGTATCAGTCAAACTTCCCCATGCCAATTTACTCAACTCGACGGATCGTAAAGTTCGTGGCAAAGCGGAAAGAAGCTCCGTCAAGTCATCGAGTTGCACGAGCATCTGAGAGATTCCGAAATGGCGGAGCCGTGGCCACCGATCAACAGGAAAGATAGTCCGAAGTGGGAAGACATATTTCTCGATTTCTTCCCAATCAAGCTGGTCACATGATCCACCGTTAATCTTCGTGGTACTGCGCAAGCACATGTGCTCGAGGTCTTTAGCTTGAGCCAAAGCATCGTGCAAAAGTCCGCTCTTGTATGACTTCCAGTCCTTGCATTCGAGGAGGCCTGTGAAAAGGTCAAGGTTAAGGTAACGGAAGCCCGGACGCTTTAGCAAGGTTACCAGATCGTCATACTCAACGCAGCGCTTATCGAAGATCCGACAGTTCAGTCCACTTCCAACCTCATTGCCCCCGATATGAAGTTCGGTGATGTGGTGATCGTCATGCTCCGCCAGTATTCGAGTCACTACCCGATAGCCACGCCATTTAGCCCTGTAGGCCTCAGCAGTACAATCAGGACCATACACCTTCTGATAGGGTCTGTTACTCTTTGCCACCCACGGGAGCACATCGACTGGCTCCCACACCTCTTCATTATACCCAGGCCATGCTGTGGGCATAGGGTAATCAAAACCGCGAGGAAACGCTCTGATCATAGGTGTCCTATAGAGCGGATTTCGTATTCTCCCATGCGCCGAAGGTGTAATAGTTATGCGCTTAAGCGAGGTGAATCGCTGCAAGCCATACTTAAAAGCCTCAATATCTGCATCCGACGCAAGAACCTGGCGCTGATCTTCGAGTAGTGGTTTGTAATAGGCCCAGGAGTCTTTGACAGCCATAAGATAATCAGGAAGTTTGTAAGAGCCTGGATTTCCATAATCAGAGAGCCCTTTTCTGAACCAATGGGGGCACCCATTATCGGTCACGATATCATATGGGTTGACGCCATCTTCTTCGTACTCATTTCGATCGTACTCATCTCGACCTTGCTCTAGTCCTGGTCCTGTGTTTAACCGTGCGTCGTCCCACACGATCTCAGTGACTAGGTGACGGATACTCTCATCATCTGCGATTGCTCGGAACACTTTGAGATTGAGAGAGTTGGCTGAGATGAAAACGCGGTCAAAGCTCAAAGGGATGAGCTTTGCCATTGCCGAGCATGTTGCGCGTAGATTCTTAACATCGTCGCCTTTCAGATGCCCATAGATTGCGTCGCGTAATTCTTTCGGCAGCTTGGAAAGGATAAAGGGCTTTGGGGAAGACATTCTTGCTGAAATGATGTTGCAGAGATGGTGAATTTAGAAGTGGGAGATAATCTGGGCCGGTTTAGAAATGGAAAATGGTGGGTGGGGCCTGGATGTTGGCTCTGTCTTATTGTAAATGGTATGGAGTACAATCGACGCCGGAGGAGAGATATCTTTGGGTAAACTTTGGTGTTAAAGATGACTGCTTGTTATTGTGGTTAATACTTACCTTTAGTTACAAGAGTGACAGCTGTGTAAATATAAGCTTAAGAGGCCGAGAAAAAACATATATCATAGCTAATAGAGTCTTCCCTCTTACTCAAGCATATACCCATTTAAATACAGAGTTCAGTAGTCCATTATAGCTGTTTTATTATCCTCTTATTATATTATATATAACCTTAACCTGCAAGTAGTCATATTGAAACTTGCGGAACTCCTAAAAGAGACGACAGCGGTTGCTTAAAATAGAGGCTTTAACCTTAGGAAGCAGAATAAATAAGCTTAATAGGATCCCGAGTTCTCTGCAAGCTATGGTTGCATCCATCTGAGCGTGTCTACATGATACCAAAAAAGGAATGCATTACACGCATATTCACCACCTGTGCAATACTTTAATAAGTCGATATGAGTAAATGGTACAAAAAGTGCTGGCATGAGTAATTACCAAAAAATACAATAAACATACAACACCGGGGATTCGCTGGTCGTCACCGACCCAACTACTAATCCAGCGCTTCGCAGCTTATCTATGGGAGAGCGGACGGGATCCCGAGTTCTCTGCGAGCTATGGTCGTATGTACAAGAATAAGTTACACACTCGTATTATATAGGTTCAGACACAGTCACAATGTGCGCAATACTTGAGCTTGGTCATGTTGAAGTAAATTTGGCTCCGAATCATATTGGAAGCGGCCGACGCCAAAGGTCCGCAAGGATTCAATGTACTAATTGACAAAGGAGCTGATTGTGCCGCGACTGTAGACAAAATGTCTGCAAGTCTAGCGGGAGTGACCTACCGATTTCGTCCATAAGGTCGAGCGAAGTCCGGATCGAACTCATCATACTGCATGCCGTTCCCAAACTCAACCTCAGCATACCCACCGCCATATTCGTTGACACCAAATGGCGGGTGGCCATTACCGTAGAGATAATCGTTGACTTCCTTGTCGAGACATGTGTAACGTCCGGGCTGAGTCTGATCAAGTCTCACGAGAACGCGTACTGTGATTCTTTTGTCGATAGGGCGATGTCTCCAGCCCAATTTATCTCGGATATCAGCAAGGATCCCAGCGTAATGACCCGTTCCCTCTATGATTGAGAGAAAACTCAGTTCAATAGATATGAGTGTAGGCGGCAGTTTTCCAAGGAGGGATATTAGATCATCCTGCATTACCTGTATCCCAGAGAGACCAAAGTGCTTGAGATTACCAGTTGACCATTGGTCAACGGGGAATATGTCGAAAAGGGAGATAGAATCAAATTCCGGACCTTCCCAACACGTCATATCTACCGGATAGTCGCTTTGTAAGGTTATTTCCTCAAGGGCATGTGCTCCGGCAATCAGACTGCGCAGTCTCCCTTTTTTGAGGAAGTTCCACTCTTCAGCATCCCCATCTGCTGATAGGTATCCCATGAGTAGAGATAGTGTAAAGCTTTTGAGCCCTGGTCGCTCAAGCGTCCGGCAGAGATTATCATATTCCTCGTTAGGCTGGTCGAAGACAAAATGGTTGATCCCGGTGGCAAGCTTATGGTTATCGAAGGAAAGCTGGGAGATATTATGAGGGAGCTTTGGGTCTGCAAGGTGCCGCGAGACGATGCGAAATCCCCGCCATTTTCTTTTTTCCTCCTCATCTTCCCATGGCTCCGCAGGCTGTGGCATATCGTCATCTATATGGCCGGCACAAGTCCATCCTCGCTGGATGGGATACACAAAGCCGTAAGGGAATGCCCTAATCATGGGAGTCTCGTACAGCGGAAAGAACAGAAAGCCGTGTGTTGCAGGAGTGACAGTGACTTTCTCTAGATGTGGAAATCGCGATTCCTGCAGAACATATCTGAAAGCTGTTTCATCGGCGCCAGACTTGATGACATTGTCTTGCTGCTGAACAAGACGGTTGTAATGAGAAAGCGCTTCTCGTGAAGGCATTAAATTGTCAATTCGCCTTTGCTGCTCGTTATCTTGGCCCTTCTCTGTCAGTCGGGACTCTGCGCTGAAGATTTCGCTTTTACAATGTTGCACGAACCAGCCCGAGATCTTTCCTTTGGGCTGATAAGTCATGCAATTGTTATTAATATCATCCTCATCGGAGGTATAGCCAAACTCGGTGGCATAATAATCATAGCTACCTTGTGTTGGAACAGGGCGAAAGGTGGCGTCGTCCCAGATGATTTCCTTGACTTGCTGACGGAAAAACTCATGACTAGCGACAGCGAGAAAGACTTCGACATTGAGCGGATTTGCTGAGATGAAAACGCGGTCGAGTCATAATGGTACTTGGCTGCCGAGACAGCGACATGTTAGGCGCAGGCTCTTTAAGTCCCGATTCGGAAGACTGTCGAGTATACTATTAAATAGTTCGTTAGGAAGCTTCTGAAGAAGAGATACAGATGTGGCCATGGTGTAGTCTGTTGGCTTTGAGAAGTGTGCTGCTAGTCGGGCGATTTTGTGAGCTGGATAAAGGTTGTGGTTTCAGTTACGTTGACTTCATAAGATGACCTACTGTATGATGCGTCACGTGATATGTGCATCGAGTTGAAATTCAGCAAACTCGACTATTGAAGCTTGAATCTACCTATGTGTGGACATTTATGTCTACACCAACTATTATTAGACGAGCTGGTGCAGAAATACGTTCCAAGTTCAAGTGCTGAGGACTCTGACTTCACAACGGGATTAGAGCGACGTCGGACATACGAAACCATCTGCTGTTTGATAGGAGAAACATAAAGGGCTTTAGGGAAGACATCTTTGCTGAAATGATGTTGCGGACATATAACCTGCAATCAGTCAGATTAAAACTTATAGACGTCTTAAAAGAGAGGATAGCAGTTACTAAAAGTAGAGGCATTAACTTTAGAAAGCAGACTGAATAAACTTAATATAATCTTGAGTTTTCCGTAAGCTATGGTCGTATATACTACTGAATAGTGCAAGCAGTCGATCCTATATCCTAAGTTACTTCCTAAGCACAGAACGATCATCACCACCCGAACGCGGCCGATATCAAATACATGTATCTATTAGCGACCAAGACACTCGACGAACTTGTTGACAGTACCAATATGTCTCGTGGAATTTTCATCTATTTCCAATATTCATATCTAACCTGCAGGTTCTGTCAACTAAAACATTCCTGGAAACTCTACCTAGGAAGACAGCCAACCTAATGTGTCCCTTCAATGTCTGTCTATTTTGTTCTTCATGAACGACATTGCTTCCATCAATTCTCTGTAGATTATCGCTTCGTTTTCACACTACCCTTTTCAGCCGCGTAAGAATTACTCGCACGGCTATGGCCCCCCTTACTACTGAGCACATCACCTGTATGCCCGCGCCCGTCGCGCGACTGTGACTCGGAGGACTCGATTAGAACCGGCGAGGTCCACATATCCTCCTCCCGCAGTCTCTCGTTGAACCAATAATCTATTTCCTGTGACAGTGATAGAGAGTCCTCATCTGAGCGCGTAATCGGCCAAAGTATCGATTTTGTTTCTGTGGTAGCCGGTCGCAACAGAGTGGAAGAGGATGGCTCTCTCACAGCAACCTTTAGCTGGTTAATAGTTAAGCTTGTAGCAAGGGAAACTCGGGTCGCTTTCAACTGTCTTTTGATGCTCTGAAGAGTGGACTGAATAGGCATGACCTGGGCTTCTCCAAACGCATCCACGGAGACAACATGACCGTATAACCCTAAAGTGTTTGCGTCCACTACCCACAAACCAGAGTCCCCGGGAGAGAAAGCTTGGTTTAGTGTTAGAGAGAATGGTAATCGTACGTAATGGTATGTACTCACACGAGCCACCCTTCATGGCAACATCATGAGCACTGACAAACCACGATCCAGGGGACATAGCTAGTGAAGAAGTATTCAAGGATAATTCTGCCACATGCGGTTTGTCTCGTTTTAGTATAAGTACTTTCTTTGTGATTGCCGTGTCTAAAGAATCAGCATAATAGTGGTCAATTTCTGCTTCGCAATCTTCCAAATCGGATTCTTGGGACTGTTGATCCCGAATCACTAGGTTCGGCAATACAAATTCTTGATCCAGAGCGATGAGTGCCCAATCGTAGTTTCTTTCTGATGGGGTACTGAAACTGTCACAAAAGACGGTCCCGATGTTAGATTTTGTTCGTGAATGATCGTCGTCATTCGTTTTCTTAACATCGGAATGTACTGATTTTGAAGGCATAACTGATGTGTCTGTCGAGGCGTCGTCGCTGTCAGAATCCTCTTCTTCCTCTTCTTCTTCTGAGGATGACGATCCATAAACTTCGTACGTTGGCTGCTTGCCAGAAGACTCCCCTAGAATTTTCTTCAATGGATGCCCAGCTATGAGTCCATACATGCGTTTCTGGTCGGTTTTGACAACGATAACGCCACCAAGAGTACAGATGACGGACTTGCCGATTCTGCTCAATGTTATGGGGGTTCCGCACAGTGTTTTGTCAGAAAGGGAGTCGGAAAGAACATCTATCGTGTCGTCGTTTGCAACCTCTAGAGGCGGATTGTCCAACACAAGGACTCGAAAGTCTGGCAAAATGTCTTCCTTTACGTGCTCCTGTGCAAAGAATTTCTTGACCTTCTTTCCAACACTCTTGTTACACTGTACGACTATGTGAGGCTTGATGTTCTGCGAATCAAGACCCAGATACCCGAGCTTAATCAAGATGGTTCCAGGGTCTTTCTTCCTTTTCGCTATGTAGTCATAGAGCGAATCGTTGTAATTGGCCATTATGTCTTTGAATCGTGCTTGAACTCGTGGAGACACCAATTTGAAGGATCTCAACTCTGTCCCCTGCAATATAACACCGACAGGTTCGACGTGCATGCTTGGAGTAGTATGCTGAGGTGGACTGCTTTTAGCTGGTTGCCTTGTACCTGGCGTATTGCTGAGTAGTGAAGATAAACGATTTGCAAGCTTCGGCATTGATAAGTCGGGATGCTTGTCTGTGCCTGCAGTATCCGCCGTATCTGCAGTATCTTCCGTAGTAGTCTGAGATGTTCCCCCTTGGCGTCCTCCCGGTTGAGAAACGAACCTCTGGTGCCAACGGTCAAAAGTCGCCATTTCAAATTGAAACGGAAATTAGACAAGTGAAAACGGGTTTCCGAAGAGAAGATACAGAAAAAGAGTCGTTGCGATCAGGCTGTGAGAAATATGAGGGGAATTCAGCCTGGCTCACGTGGGGTGCCAGCGCCCAATGCTATACACACAAGCTGCATACACATCGCCTCACCGATCTGCGTTACGTATTACTCCCAAGGCATTCTCTCGGGCTTTCAGTCAGGCTACTCTACGGCTTAAAATGACTTCCCGAGCACTTGACGACGCTCAATATTCGCAAGAAACCCATCAGCATCGACATTATGAGCGAGAGGATTAGTGGCGACGTTAATCAAGACTCGGCACATCAACTCGCTGCCACTCTTTGGTTGTGGAGAGTCTGCGAAGGCTGTGCCGAGGAAAAGAGAGCACAATGCGATGATCGAAATTGTTCAAGTAGCCGAGTCACTCAAATCCAACGATACTTGCAATACTACGAAGCTCTTGTTTCAACATATATGGACTCAACCTCTATATCGACAAGAAGCATTACAGCTCACTCGAATATCTTGACAATAATTCCTATTCTGAAATCACATCCAAATGCAGCTCTGTCAGAAATTCGGCGACTGGCTTCAACCAACCCCAACTCTAGCGCCCAAGACGTCCACGACAACAGCCAAGCTGATTCAGTCGCACTTAGTGTCAAAGTTATGCTCATGATTGACCCTACAGTCTCCTATCGCTCTCCAGACAGACTCGAGAGAGGAATTTTCAGACTGCATTGGAAAGAAGATGTGTCACTAAGCAAATACATCCAGGACTCTTTTCCACTTGGTGAACACAAATTCCTCAGTTACAACGGCAGCGAGCCATTCGCGGATGTCAAGAGGCAACTCAAGGCTGTCAACCTTAAGAGACGACTCAAGATTACCATCAGAGCGACGTCGGACATACGAAACCATTTGCTGTTTGATAGGAGAAACAGCATTTTAGAGGTTTACCACTATACATCTTTCCTCAAAGAACAGTTAAGAGTATCTAGAGATGGTGGTGACTGTTCCAACCCGTCTTCATCTCTCAAAAGGTGAGTTACTGTCTGATCCCTACTCAGCTGATCATGCTAAGATATTGTTAGAGGCGTGCTACCACGCCAGTTAGTCCTCGAAATCCTAGATTCCCTTCAAGGAACTCTTTTCCCACTATCCGATCCAAAGTCCAAGAAACTTGTTAGATCACTCGTCGCAAAGTGTCACTTCGACCCAGATATTCTCAAATTCGAATTCAGCTCAGTCAGACGTGTCGGGGAGGAGAGTGTTCCGTACTTTTATCTGGCTGATCGCTTGGCAAATCTGTACGACGAACTTCAGGATCCGCAACCTCGCAGTTGGCTTCAACGATTGATACAAAGAAATAGTAGCACAAGACATATGATGATGGCTACATTGGCAGGAGTGGTCTTTGCTATTGTTTTGGGGATGGCCTCACTTGCCCTCAGTTCGTACCAGACTTGGATTGCATATCAGGCGTGGAAGCATCCTGTTGAGCCCCAATAGTATTGAGAATAGTGCTCGAGAAGTGCAAAAGTCGTAGATGTGTACTTTAGATTTCTTACTTTTTTTATAGCTTTAAACCGGTGCCCAAGCCTTCTCAATATTCCTCCAAATTCTCAACTAGAGTAGATGTATGCAGCAAAGTCAAGATTATTAAATTCCATCCTGTTAGGTCATGAAACCCTCAACTTGTTTCTAAAATACACGATCCTCGACCAGGAAGCTATCTTAGCTTGCCTATCAAAACACTATTGTCTTCCTGTCCTCTTTGGCAACCCATGGACTACTATCCATCTCATGAACATCCGATCTCTGCATATCTTCATGTACAGGGTAATAATAGTACGTATCCTCTGTTATCTAGTCAGGTCGATTACACATAGTCATTCAGTGGTCAACTTACTACGAGTTTGCTTCTTGTGTCGGTGCCAAGCGTAATAAACGCCTAAAGCAATAAGAGTTATACCAAGCACAGAACCAGCAACAGCACCACCAATGATACTACCAGAGGGCTTACTGCTCTCTGTGTTCCCTTGATCACCTGACCCTGAAGTTGCAGGAGCAGAGGGCTGTATCACGCCACTCGCTCCGTCACCACACTTCTCAGCTGTCTCTCGATCAAATACTCTAACGGGTTTGCTCTCCTCGGTAGTATTCGCTTTCCAAAGGGTAAAAGTGCCTGCATCTTGATTCACCATGAGATAAGCAGCTGTGAGGAAATACCGTCCTAGTATGGGTGCTTCATCCTCGATGTTGTTGATGAGAATGTTCTGTCGGGTAATGTTGTATACCCTCGACCCGTCTTTGTCGATTTCAGTTTCCGGGAAGACGAATTGGTTGTTTGGAACACGAATCTCAAGACCGGACTCTAGATAAAACGTAAGATCGCCGCTGAATCTGTATATTGTGTCAGCAAGGATGGGAAATCGTATATGTAGTGCTACTCACTGTTTCTTGATACTCGGTTGGAGAGCCATCCAGTGAAGATCGGTTGTCAAATGTGTGGCGTCGATACCAGTGATACTCTTGAAGTTCTCAATGTAATCCATCGGTGCTTCCATTAGGAGATGGTGCGCAGGATCGATACAGCAATGCAATGCCGTCCCTGAAGGAAAGATACTTGCGTTCGTTCCACCCACAAAGTTGACTTTGATGTCCGTCACAGTAACCCTCATGCCTGTCCAGCAGCCTTGCGACCCATCAAAGTGGCCGTATACCAAAGGTGCAGTATAATTGTCTCCTACGACTTTCATCCCATCATACCCACCCAGAACTAGTGATCCATCAATCGGTTTCTCGTCTCCATAAACACCCCAGAATATAGACCATACCCGTGAGGTAATCTTCTCTGCCTTGCGTAAAGCGTTGAGATACGTCGAGTTTCGTCCAAGACCCAGAGCGCTGAGTGTGGTGTGGCTGGTATCCCAGTTGGACGTCGGTATACCAAAAGGGAACTTGGGGATTTCGACTGCGCCTTCGAGTTTGATCTTATCGATTGCTCCAATACTTCGACTTGGGAGGTTCTTAATGCCATACACGCTCCCTTTGAAGACTGTCTCGGTAGTCGCTCCGCCAGCTGCGGCGAGATTGTCTGCTTCTGTGTAACTAGTAGAAACCTGTTCATTGAACAAACCACCTCTTTCAACTACACAAGACTCGTCGCTGTACATTGTGTCGTTCTTACAGTAGGGCTGATTGTTGTAGATGATGGTATTGTTTAACTCACTACTGACATTAGCAAAGGGCAGGAATAATTGAGTTTTGAACATACGCCCATGGTAAAAGCACAACATTCTGCGGCGGAGTCCCGACTTGTGCTGCTATCCCTCTCATCAGAGATTCTTTATTCTCCGAAAGTACTTGAACATCTCGAATTGGTAGGACTAGCGGTTCTATATCGCAAGTTGAAGCGGCAGTGGCTCTTAGGAAGAGCAAAATCGGCAGAAGGCGCTGCATCGTGACAAGTACACGGCAAAATGAATACAAAAAGTCAAAGTTTGGCCTACGGATTTGAGATGAGAGAGGAAATGGTTTGTGTTTATTCGTCATAAAGGCTCGTGTTGGTAGGAGTCCAATACCACCAAGACATCGCGACTTGGGCAGCCATGTTTGTTCTAAAACGAACTTTGACCTTTACGAGCACCTTGCAAACAGGCCGTATGCTATTTGTGTTTCGAGTGTATACTAATTCAGCAGATATTACGACATAGGCTGGCCGTCTTGAGCCGCCTAACAAAGAAACTCCAAGAAAGGTGCACGCTTGGCTGTATTTGGACTCGTTTGTCTTTGTTACCATACGTTGACGGTCTTGCCTCGCTTCTCCGATCAACTCGACCTATCGCCTCATATCAGTTGAATCGGACCGAAACCGATCTCTTGAGATCGTGATTAATCTTTGTCCTGCTGAATGGCAGTAAGCTTACCACCATCTCGTGCTTACTTGAACAAATTCACTGTAACAGCAACGGCTAGTAGCGTGATGAAGAGTGTGCTTGATTTGTACTAATCTTGACTACATATATTCATAACCAGACAACATATAGGCTCGTTTAAATAACATAAGGCCATGTATACGTGCGACACGCACTTAGAACAGCCATGAAACAAAGGTCTTGTAGAACCATCCACCACGGTTAGGACCCTCACGCTCACGCCTAGCAGCCTGAGCAGCAAGGAACTCCTCCTCTTCACGGTCAATGACATCCTTGCCGGTGTAGAAGTCGACCTCATGAGCCTTGATACCACGAGACTTGGTAATGAACTTGTGGCCGAAAATGAGGATCAGGTAAACGGGGATACCCAGGTAACCTGTGATAAAAGTCTTGTACTTCTCACCACCCATGATCTTGCCCGTATCCTTGTCGCGGGTAAAGACATCGTAGTTCTTGGTCAAGGCGATGAGGATGCACATAGCAAGAGCACCGACTGATCCCCACATGCCGAAGGGGGCGACGTAGGGAAGAGCTTCGTTAGCCAAGCCCTGGGCCTTCTTGCCGCGGCACCAGAAGATGTGAGTGGTGAGGATGGAGATCCAGGACAGGAGACCAAAGATGGTGGTCAGGTTGACAAAGTAGCCAAAGACCTTGGTGGAGTCGTCCGAGACGTTCATGAAAGCGAGAAGACAGAACGAAGCAGACATGCCGAGGGCGTAGATAGGAACACCGTCCTTGTTAGTCTTCTTGAAGATGGCAGGGGCTGAGCCGTCGGAAGCAAGACCGTAGAGGGTTCGGCTGGCGATGTACAGATCCGAGTTGGAGGCGGAAAAGACAAAGATGAGAATACAGGCGTTGATGATATCGGGGATAACCTGGACACCAGCAAGTGTGCCAGCGATGACAAAGGGCGAGGCAGACGCGCCGGTCGTGGCTTTGGTGGCAAAGGCAAGCTTCTCAGAGTCGTAGGGGACGATCATGCCGACGAGGAGGACGGAGAGACAGTAGAAGAAGAGGATTCGGTAAAAGGTCAGCTTGATCGCGCGGGGGATGGTCTTGCGGGGGTTCTGGGCCTCTGCGACTGTGACACCGACGAGTTCGGTTCCGAGGTAGGCAAAGGTGGCGTTGACCATGCAGGACCAGAAGCCGAGGAATTTTCCTGCGTCGCCTTCCATGATATAAGGCCTGAAGGCACTTGGGGGCTGTTAGCGAGAGTCAAGTGTTGCGTAGAGAATCAGAATACATACCCAGGGTTGCTCCAGTATCGGAAACCCTTTCGGTCATGGTCAGGGCCACCACCGAGAGCCAAGACAAGAGAGAAAATGATGATGCCGACGATGGTGATGACTTTGAAAGAGGAAAGCCAGAATTCAAGTTCACCAAAGAATTTGATACCGAAGTAGTTGATAACGCAGATGACGACAAGGAAGATGGCAATAAAGACACCCGGATTGACTGTATCTCGATCCACCCAATACTGAATGACAAGGGCAGCAGCGGTAAGTTGGTTGGGCGTGACAATAATGTATTTGAACCAATACCTGGGAGGTGTCAGTTATAATCAGAATCTCTTTGGGAATTGAAATACTCACGTCCAGCCGAGGGCAAAACCGAGAGAAGGATCACAGAATCGAGAAGCGTAACCAGTGAAACCAGCAGACATGGGCAACCAAGCAGCCATCTCACCAAGAGCAGCCATGACGAGAAAGACGACGAAACCAACAAGAGTATAACAGATAAAGACAGAACCGGGACCAGCTTGGACGAGAGCCTTGCCGGTACCGATAATGAGACCAGTTCCGATAGCACCACCAATGGCAATCATAGTAATGTGTCGCGCCTTGAGGCCTCTGTGGAGCGACGTCTCAGCGCTCGTCTCGAGACCTCGAATGTGCTGATCCTGGCCGAGGCCAAGATCTTTGGTTGGGGGCGATGCGACATCGTAGCCCATGTCTATGTCTTTCTTTTCGACATCGTGGGACGCCATTTTTCCAACACCTGCGCTCGTCTTACGAGGGTTGGGAAGAATTTATGAAGAAACGGCAGTTATAATAAAAAGCCAAGATGCCAAGTAAGTTGTTGGAGATACCAAGCTTTTTGTTGATGCAGACAGAAGCCAAGAGCCTTGGCTAGATTGACGAAGGGTCTGGGCAGGGACGACAATATCAGAAGAATTAACAGTACAAGACCCGCACTGAATCAACGTTGCACAACAAACGAAGACAGACAGAGAGAAGCGGAAGAAAGAGGAAAGAAGGAGGGGAGGAGATGGTAGTTAAATACCAACAGGCATTGTAAGTGAGTGCCTGTTTTTTTCCCAATCTACCGAGAGGGGACTTGTCGCAACTGTCAAAATGCCAAGACATTCTCGCGGTCTTTCTCATCAAGAGACAAAAGATACTACGTACAAGACCAAGCTCAAAATGGAAAGCCCATGCTCGTTCTTCTCACCTCTGATGGAACCCTACACTAGGCGGGCGTCCGAATGAAGATCAATCACGTAAAAGGTTGGTTGAGTAGGGGGAGTGGATAATCAGTTTAAGCTTGAATATCACCAACAGAATGAACCTAGGGTCCCGTCAGCTAAACTTGGTAGCTTAGTATCATGTATGTATCTTGTCTTTCCCAGCTGCTGCATGTGGTGAGGGAACAAGGTATGCCTTGCCGCTTGGATGCATTGCATTGCAGTGGACTCGGCTGGACTCGACTGCTACAATTATTAGATGCAGTGTACCTGTTCAAATAACCGGGCGCAGGGCAGAATTGAAGGCTTTTTCTCTCTCTCTGTCAGTTCATGTCTCATCTCTACAGTGATACAGAACCAATCTCCAAGTAGAAAGGATCGCCCTAGTAGTCTACCGTGTAATACGCCCGAGGTTGAATGAGAGAATAAAAAAACACAATCTTGATTAGACTACTTGCTAGTGAGAAAGACAAAAAAAATCAGAGATAAGCTACACTGTCTGTGCCTTGGGGCGGTTTACCCCGGTCATGAACGGCCTAAAGAGCCCGAAGAACACCTTTGTTGGTGTCAAGGACTGTAGTAACTGTTGGAAAAATGTTACTTGTTACTGTATTATTGTATCCACCGCTATCTTGATAACCCAGCCACTCCCTTTCGGGAAGGTGAAAGAAGTCTTGTCGTGTGCTACTAGACTCCCATGGAACTCTGAGATATCATTCCTCCAAACAAACCCCTGTCCGATGTTTATCTACCTGTTCTGCGGGGAAAACAAGACCCAATAAACTGACATTCTTACCTTCAGGGATTATGAGGATTCTGATTGAGTAGAAGAGGTACTTTTGGTGGGCACATCCTTCAAACATCCACATGATCTTTATCTCTTTCTCACGCACATACCAATACCAGTGCTAGGGGCGGGGACAGGGATTTATCTACTCCGCACCGCATATCTATCTCGTTTTAGTCAGTGGCTTTATTTCAATTATCTAGCCTTTTTACGATCCGTCTAATAGCACGAGTCATAATTACCGTAACCCCAAAAACTAACGGTATACCGTTACGTTATAGAACCAGAACCCCAATCTGAGATGCAAGCCAACTTTAAACTACATGCTTAAATTCCCATTCTCTTACCTTATTATTAGCTAAGATGAATTCTCCAACTCCTTCAACCCCAGCTTTTCGCCTCCGGGGGAGGAGTCCCAAACTGGGGCCCCTCTCCGCACTTGGTCCAGACTTCTGAATCAATGCTGGTCTTTGCTTTTCCTTGGCATCAAAGACAAGGTCATAAAGGCACGGATGCAACGGGTCATTTAGGAAAGTGAGGAAAGCCTAGATGTATGCCATGACGAGTGTGTACATAGTCGTCTGTTTTGGCTTTGGATAACTGCACCAGCATGACTAGCTGCGTCTTTGAACCAACATTCTATTACTCAGTTCTGTGTCATGGAAATTCATTCTCGGACGACACTGAGACAAACAAGATTGACGAAAGACGCCTCATCAAGGGCTGACTATCAACTGCACTGTCGATCTGGAACCCATTTCTCGGGCCTCGGCATCCTACCCGTTCATTGCACGGCAGCCAGGCAGACACCTCATGAAGTGATCAATTCAGCCTAGCATCATGACTTGTTTAAGCTTATTATCAAAACTAGCAGCCCTAAGCTTAGGATAATGAATAGACTAAGTTCGGGGCAACGAATTAACTAAACTCATCATAAGACACGTACGTCTCTTGAATCCAGGAGAGACACAAACTGAGCTACACGGAAGAGTAAATTACCCAGGCTTAGCTTGACTAGTCTTCTCCAATACATGACAGAGAAAACTTTGTAGAAACGCGACCTTACAGATCTGGTGCAACGTAATTTTCCGGTACTAAAAGAAGACTCCGAGTATCTTTCATTAACTGAACGTTATCTTTAGCACAAGAGTCCACTGACAACTTTGAGAACAAATGACAAACTTCTCCTTCCTACTGCTATGTTTGTTTGCCAATGCATGTAATTCACTGCTCTCTTATTCATGAACCTAAGAAGCCCTTGAAGGCACTATGTGATTCACAATGGGTATCCAGTCATCTCCTATATGGCTCTGGCTATTGAATTGACATATGCTGTCTGGATAGTCGCACACAACATCTCTCTTCAGGCTATCAGCAATTGAATGTTATCTAATCCTCTGCCTCTCCATATTGTAACCGCTAAAACGCGTTCGGTCCGAAAGGAGGCAAATACATATTTACGTGTTTAGATATTATATCTTGTTTCCCTTGTGCTGTCTTTGCTCTATTACATGCGAATAAAAGTAGGCAAATGCAGGATTGATTGCGAATAGCTGTATATAGGTACTTATGGTCAGTACGTGCCTGCTCTGAATCACACCAAATCCTAGTGTGAATCACGCCTCACAACTCGAATATTTATAATCGATGAAATCTATCAGTAATATTAGTAACTTAAGCCTAAAACTTATCTTATTCACATCACTTTCTCTCCTGAAAGTTGCGTGACTGGAAGACATCCTAAGGGCATGTTTGCGGTTACGTTATAGTAGGCAATCTGCATTATTGTTTGTTTTCTTCTGTGTTATACCTTATTCTCAATAGAAACAAACAATTGTAGATACCTATTGCTACTTTCTGGAATCTTCTTTGCGGCAATCATGGGTAGTTGTCTGTATATAGCACTGTCACTGGCCGGCACTGTCACATAACCAGCACCTCTAGGCTTCCTTCCTTCTACACCACAAATTTCATCTTCTGCTCTTAACTTTTCATCTTCATTTCTCATTCTTCATCTTTCCTACTTACCCAGCAACTGAATCACTGTCAAGCACAGTCATACCATATACTATAATCACGAAGTGCATCCCGAAGCACTCATGCCTTTTCACATCGGCGATACAGCGCCTATCTATATACAGAAAAAAAGGGATGAAAACAGGCAGTCCTACGTTTGCTAGTCTGATCTGAATCTTGAACGGCCTTCCAGATTCTGTATAAAAAAAACCAGAACCCGGGTATCTGTCAAGGTCCGTGTTCGAGAAGCATTTTAAACTATTGATCGTTTCCCAAAGTGTTTACTGACCTTACTATCGTAGCATTTCCCGACCTACGTGCCCAAATCAAGTTCCCAGACGCAAGCCTGAATCTCCTATGGCCGAACAATATGGGAGCATCCATCCGAGACACTGCGATCCAGAAACGCAGTAAAAGGCCTTCCAGTAAGAAGCAAGATGAGGAGAACGAAAACAAGAGCAACGACAAGGGGAAAGACAAGAAGAAGGACAACGACAACGGAACAGGCACTCCGATTTCCAGTATCTTTGGTCCTAAGCCTGCAGGTCCTTCCGATGCCAAAAGCCATGGGGCAACCAGTAACCGCTGTCCATTTGCTACTCCTGCTGGCCCCAACGCTGAATACATCAGAACAACAAGAAACAAATTCGGTGCATCCACCAAAAATGCACTCAAAGTTGATACCACTACTGCTACAAATAGCAGCCAGAAGAAATTCACATTATACTGCGGTGGAAAGAGCCCTTAGGGAACCGCCGTCGACAGCAGCAGTGCTGCTACCGCTCAGGCTCTCCTCCAGCTCGGCGAACTCGTGGCCAACTCCCGACGCCGAGGTCGTCGCTCTCGCCCCTCGCTCACCCTCGACCAGGCCCCGTCGCGGCCGCCGTGATCGAGGCATCGGAAAAGAAGAGAGACTTTTTTGACGCTCGGAAGCAAACGATGGGAAGAATCTTTGCGGCTTCTGGATTTGTTGCCGCTGCAGGAACCGAGAAGAAGA
This sequence comes from Fusarium armeniacum, assembly GCA_013618295.1. Classification (NCBI taxonomy): domain Eukaryota; kingdom Fungi; phylum Ascomycota; class Sordariomycetes; order Hypocreales; family Nectriaceae; genus Fusarium; species Fusarium armeniacum. Next base: position 91,351 of record JABFER010000045.1, read on the forward strand.
CGCCTGAGGATGGACGATTCGACTGGGCATTGATCAAGGTGAATCGCGATGATCGTCCAGAGTCTGAGAGTCCCAGTCCGGCCGGCCCTGGTGGTGACGGCGCGTAGGCCTATGTGTGGCCTGCTAAGAAGAACCCGTTTCAATCTGATTCACGTTTGGATTGAAGGCCAACAGCCTTTGGGGAGACAGCCCTAATGCCACCAACGCTTCTACAACCGATGCCACCAACGCTTCCACAACCGATGCCACCAACGCTTCCACAACCGAAGTTATAAAGTGTGCCAGAAATCACAGAGAGTATTATTATGTCTTCCACCAAATGGCCCAATGTCAAGGCACCGAGCCCAATTACCAGTCTGCCCCTGCTTCCAACATTACAGCAGGTAAGACTACCGTCAACACCTTGTAGGTTCCTTCTAGGCTCTACCTTATATGTCTTGCTAACGTGTTCGTTATAGCTGAGTTATACTTTGAAGAGGCTGAGATGTGACTTGAGATGGCGACTTGAGATGGCGACTATCCATGCGAGGATGCTACGCAACAGAGACATACCCATGCATCAATATATAGAGTGAAACTAGATAATGATACCGCGCTGCGACTAAGCTGTGAGGCGTGATTCAGAGCAGGACTTGATTGTGATTCAGCATAGAGTTGAACGTGATTCAGAGCAGGCGCATACTGGTCCTATGTACTGTTATTCACAATTTCTCCTACACTTGCCTCCTTCGTAGTATCCACCCAAACTTCCGCACATTCATCAGCCCTATGTATGTTGTATGAGCAGAACTCATGTCATGTTCAATATTGCGCATGCCGCCAGTGAGCTTATTTCACAGCCAAATTTTCGACAATAGACATAACATTAAGAAACAAGATATCACTCACTACTCGATTCAACGTGTGTATGAACAGATAAATGAACGAGAGTGTTTCGTGGAGCATAAATCTACTAATATTATTAAAGAGAGTCTAAGAAGGTGTTCAAACTCGCCCGCAGCCTACAACTCAGGATAAATAAATACTTCATTCAGTCAATCTTGCCCCATCATTAGACATGTCTCTCGTTGAGAACCGTAAGTTGTTCATATAGAACAATTATGTGCGTCGTGCCATTGCGATTCTGCTTCGCTCCCCCAAAGTACTACTCGAGTCCATATCAAAAGTTCGGATTAGAAGAAAGACTTGACCCAGTCGCTGGCTCTCTTGTACGTGCCGTAGCTTCCGTACTTCTTGTAGTTGTAAGAGCCTGACAAAGTGTTAGTTCACAGCTCATCAGACACAAGGGTTTATGAGTGTGGGGGAGTGTCACGAACCGTAGTTAGTGTATTTCGTAGGGTATGATCCTAGGAGATAGTGAGTATTGTGAAGCTTTGCAGTGAAACCAGAATTACATACCATAATTGGAGTACTTGGTAGGGTATGATCCTAATCAATAATTAATACTTCAGATCTTTGCCACGAGATCAGTGCGACCTACCGTAGTTAGAGTACTTGCCAGCAGGAGCAGGCTCAGGCTCGGCCTCACGCTTCTCTACATCTTCGTCGCGCTTGTAGCTTCCATAGCTGGAGTACTTCTTGTAGCTGTAGCTTCCTGGGGAAATAGTCAGTATCTAGCGAGCCAAGGTGGTGAGCATCACGAACCATAGTTGGAGTACTTCTTGGGAGGATAGCTTCCTATGAGGTTGTTAGCATGATGAAGCGCAGGGACTGTGTGCATCACGTACCATAGTTGCTGTACTTGCCAGCAGGCTCAGGCTCAGGCTCGGGTGCAGCCTCGCGCTTCTCTACATCTTCATCCCGCTTGTAGTGTCCATAGTTGGAGTACTTCTTGTAGTTGTAGCTGCCTGTACAAGAGTTAATACATGGAACTCCTCGTTAGTTGGTCAACACATACCGTAGTTGGAGTACTTCTGAGGAGGATAGCTTCCTGTGGGGTTGTTAGCAAGATGTTCCGGATTCTTTTTCGTTACTACTAACCATAGTTCTTGTACCCTGGTTCCGGAGCGGCCTCAGGAGCAGCAACCGGGGCTGGGGCAGCGATGGCACCAGCGGCAAGAGTGAGGAGAGAAACAACGGAGAACTTCATTTTGATGTCTAGAGAAGAGACAAAAAGACTGTGAACTAAGGGCGGGAGTGTCAAGTTGGTGAGGCTGAGAATGGGTTGGTGAGAGAAGGTTGGTAGAAAAGGAACGTTTAGGCCTGGATGGGAACTCCAGCTTTATGGATGAGGGATCAACGCCGTACTAACGCACAGAGTCATCCTTATGATCATCTTGACGAACCTTGATTACTTTACACAGGCAGATTCAGAGCCATGTCCCACAGGAACCCCTCTTCTCAAGCTCATCACTTCCAACGGAGTCGATGATAGCGTCGGCTTCTACGGCATGTGCTATGAGCATCCTCAACCTGAGGAAGCAGCTTTAGCTTGGCTTACCACTAACACTTCTCAAGCCTAATGCAGAGATTCCAACCTCGTATCAAGCCCATCGTCAGCCAAGTCTTCTCGAGACGGCTGAAAGGTGAGAGAGCAAGTGGACTCATGGAGGAGATCACCATCGGTCCAGAGCTCACCATTGGCCGATGCCGAGGCTGACAAGCCATCACGTTCGTTCGAGTAACGATCGCGAAGTAGCTAAGAAACTCTTTTTTCCCTTACAACATCGTCCACGTCGACTAGCTCCGGCTTTGGAGATACCGGACCAACGATGAGGTCGTCTCATGTAAGCCTCGTGAAGCTCTAGAACGTCTTTTCTAGTCAAGTTTGTGTGTAAAGGTTGCAGAGCTGAAGGACAGCATATTTCCTGATTAGGACCAGCCACGATCTTAGACCGATGATGATCAATGGTATTAGTCAAAGCTAATGCACGTTGGACTCTTCCCTCTAAGACGTAAATAGCACGTTAGACTTTGTAATTTGTGCCAGACGTACATAAGTTCGACAGTGAGTGTTGCGGCTGGCAGCCTAAGATTGGAAGTCATGATGTATTCGACGGATGGGAATAAGTGCGATCAATAAACTAAAGCCTTAGTATACGACATAGCCAGCATAAGTGCCGTTGGGTTTAAAACCTCCAACGGATACACGGCTCTCGTATTCACATCATTTGACCAGTTAAGGCCATAAATTAATTAATTGATTAATTAACTAGTTAACTGAACCATTGATGAGGGGGATCTCTGTTATCTGAATATGGGATGGGTTAAACTACCAGCCAGCCTCATTTCCTTGCAACATTCCATTCCCACGTTACTCCAAAAAACTAAAACACTAATACAGATTCCATTCCCGTTTCAAAGAGGAATAGGAGAAAAAGTCACGCCATCATGCAGCCATTGTGGCTTGTAATTGAATGAATCTGTTGGCTAAAGTCTTGCGCTTGCAAAATACAGGTCTCACAGTTACAAGAACCCAATCGCCATAGCCTTGATGGTCACAACTGTAACTGACAGGGATGCAGGGTTATCTCTTTTCCTGCATTAGTACGACTCAAGTTTATTTGACGCAAGTAAAGACTGAAAGGCACAATCTAGCGAACCTGGTCGAAAGCAGCCTCTCAGCCTTCTTTCCACAACGCCACAAAGTGGTATCACGATATACACTATGTCGACATGAGTAAGATCGCCTCTTTCCAACTTTTGAGTGATTGGTGCCCGCCTCGTTTATCGTGTCTGTTGGGTCAAGATTGACGAGCAGCTGTAAGAGCTACGAAAAGCCTCTTGACTAAGACTCTTAGCGATATCGCGGGATTGCCTCATCAGGTATTGAGTGTTTCCTGGTATGCCCCGGCTGGATCGGCAGTGGGAATTGGGTTGGCACTATGAGTGTCAGCCGCTCAACTTCTTGCCTTGTGAATGGGCTCGACGGTTCCCGTTCTAAATTTATACGAGAATTTCTGTGCTGGTCTGGTTCAAGTCGTCGTACTAATAAAATTCCTAATTGTTCATTACTTGTTTCTTCTTTATCAAATTTCCTTCGCTCGAGTTTGAGCTTCCTGATCTGCCTCGTCTTTCATCTCCATCATTCACAACCATGGCTCCCAAACGAGAACAAGAATCTGCCCTCTTGAATCCTCAAGTCGAGGGTCACGAAGACACAGATGAAGATGCGGAGTCCTTCCACTATGCCCCTCCTCCTCGAAGACGTCGTTGTTCACCATGCAGATGTTTCGTGTGGACCATGACATTCCTCACAGTCGTCCTCATCTCAGCACTCACCGGCGCCTGGATCTCAATGGCATATCTCGAGATTGACCAAACATGTGCCATACATACAACAAAGTGGTGTAAGTCCTTCACGGTCCAACACCGACGCCTCAGACCATTCATCTGACAATTGATATCCAGCTCCGGTTCTCAAAGACATTGCGATAAAGTACCGAGAACAACACTTCGACGGTAACTTCTTGGAGGAAAACAAGTTCCGCAAGAATGGCTCTGCCGAAGTCGATAAGGCATGGGAATCACTGGGAGTCGACTGTATGTGTTCCCTCTCGGCCATTGTAACTCTAACTAATACTTTGTAGATCGACCTGGTGTTATCTCTTATGAAGATGGTATTGCCAGTGGTCTCACTGATGCTCACGTTCAAGTCAGCCCCGAACATGGTGGCGGCTTCATTGTCAATGTCGAGGGCATGCACCATCTCCATTGCCTGGTATGTACTAATCATCTCATTACGTCGGATACACGTACTGACTTGAGAAGAACCTCGTCCGTAAAAGTCTCTACTTCAATTATGATCACTACAAACACATGGGCGGGCACGCCTTCAAGAATGATGGTGAAGTCTTCCGTCTGCACGTCAGTAAGTCACAATGCCATTCCTCGCTAATCGCGTCTCCGTACTCATCCCCGTAGCACATTGTCTCGATACCATCCGCCAGGTTCTTATGTGCAACGTCGATACTGGTGTTCTTGGGCAAGTCTGGTATGACAGGAAAGAGCCAAACGCGTTCCCAGACTTTAACACCAAACACACTTGCAAGAACTACGACGATGTCAGGAAGTGGGCAAAGTCACTTCAGGTTAGCTCCATCGATCCCTCAGATTTGACAGACATTGACTCGTAGATACAGGCTCCCCCTCCAGAGAAGCTTCCTGATAACTTCCTCGCCAGTCCGCATGACGTTCTTGAGTTTACCCCATGATGAGATGCATGCCGATACTTGGTTTCAATCATGATAAGACGTTGTCGTTATAATTATCATGTTTTCTTTGTCATGTATAGTACAATTTTTCTGCATCTATATATACCTAGAGCCTTCAGCTTAATACCATCCCTGAACGTATTTCTACCAATATACGTTATGACCCGTAATGTTGCATTTTTGTGCTTTGTATTTCCAGACTCGCAATTCAGCTCTGTTGCATCAGCTTACTTAATTAACCATCTTCTCCCTTGGTTAGCTCAAGTCTCACCTCAGTCTTAGCCGCTAGCACAGCGTTATACTTTATTAAAATCTGCATGCGGATGGGAATCTCGTTAAACATGGAATTCTGCATCCCCAGCCGCGCAACAGAAACTGCGCTATTCAGTATGCATTTCTCGATCAGAAGCCCGGCTTGGTATTTGTCAATGCCGTTTTGGCCGGAAACGGTTATCGTTTACAGGGTAACCCGTCCGCATTCCAGTAAAAGGTGAGTAGTATCAGTTACAGCCCAGGCAAAGATGAAGATCAATTTATTCTTGTTGTATTTGTATTGAAGTTAGATCGAATGAGTGTCCTTATAGTTTCCTTAGTTTCCTCCGAGATCATAATGAGTGTGGCAGGGCTCTAGACTCCCGACTCGTATACCATCAAAGCCTTGTACACATACTTAGGCCTTAGCCTGGGGAGCCTCAGCCTCAAGACGGTGGAAGCCACCAGAGGCAGCAACATCCTTCTGCAACTGAGCAATACGCTTCTGGTCGCCGGTAGGGTCACTGGACTCTCCAGACAGAGTCCACTCCAGGTACGAGTTGGTGTAGTTGGGCTCAAAGCTGTCATCAAGTACACCAAGACGCTTTCCATACTTGGTAACCTTGTCCCAATCACGACGAACGTTCTTGAGATCCTTGCTGAAGTAGGCAAAGCTACGCTCAAAGATCTTGCGGTTCAGATCCGTGCCCATAACGGGCTTGAAGTCGACGTACTCAGCCCATGCCTTGTCAGGCTCGGCGAGGACAAAGTCGGTGGCCTTTTTGACGGCACGGAGGAACGAGCGTACTTTCTCAGGGTTCTCGGACAGAAATGTCTCGTTTCCGATGTAGAGGATGGTACAGAAGCAGCAGCATCCAAGCTCGGCAAGCTCGTCGATGCGAAGCATCTGAACGTCATCCTTGGGACGACCCTGGGCAGCGAGCCACTCCTCGAGCTCGACCATTTGGACATTCTCCAGGCCAATACCGGCATCAATCTCGCCCTTGATGATGGCCTTGGAGACGTTCATGCCACAGCGTACAGCCGTGTAGTCCTCAGGAGTCATGCCATAGTGCGAGGTGAGCTCGTCGATCTGGATCTTGCCAAACTCGCCGACGTAGCCAATGCGCTTGCCCTTGAGTGTGCGGAAGTCGGTGGTGATGCCTGAATCCTTGAGGTAGACTACGCCAGTGAAGGGCTCGTCAAGAAGACTGCCAATAGACTGGACGGGAAAGTTTCGAGCCTTGGCAGCCAGAGTGTGAATCATGGCCTTGAAGCCAAGGTCGACCTTGCCAGTTCCAATAATCTCAGTGACATCCTGTCAAGTCAGTATCTGTGTTGTCTTTCATCGCCTGAGAAACTCACACTAGGGTCATTGGGTTCAAGAAGAGCGACCTTGATTCCTTCTTCCTTGAAGTATCCCTTGGCTTGGGCCAGGTACAGCGGGGCGTGGTAAGGCGTAGCGTGCCTGGACATTGTTAACGCCAAGTTCTTGTGCTAAAGGTCATGTCAGTGGTACCAGTTGGTGAGGAAAGTGATCTTGTCAGTCGACATGTTGGAAGATCAAGTGGTATACTGCTATGGTTAGTTCCCCGGTCACCCGGAAGAAAGGGGGAGGGGATGTCAAGAAGCATGTCCTTTCGCTGGTATTATCCAGATCAAGTTCGCCGGTATTTCTCAGATCAACCGCCCTGCTCTGGCCGTCCTCAAGTCTTGGTCATGGCCGAGGCCATTCATGACAGCTGAGGGTATGGCACAGAGCATAGAAGCAGTTGAACACCCGGATGCGTTCTTTTTAAACGTTACCTTGATACGTGGTAATAATTGCGAAGAGAGCCATGGCTCCTTAGTCATGTGCTGTCACATCGTACCGAGAGGTATAGGTGTATATCGTGAGTATAACAAAGTTTATCGAGTTGGAGGATAGATTATTCTGGTCAATTGAGTTGCTGAAGAGCAAAAGTAAAGGAAGAGTCAAAGGAAGAGGGACGGGTTTGATATAGGAATGCCGAGTGCACGAAGCCCCTCAGCGGGGTTATCTCAACTACTATTCTTAATCAACGTCATCATGTTATGGAAATGTATGGTCTTATTGGCCATCGGCTGGAAATGGTGAGGGAATATGTTGAATATGGTAAAAAAGAGCTCAAGAGTGCTTCGAAATTCGGCTTAGGTGGCCGAGTCGTGGGGGGTTCACTGCAGTAGTGCCGGCTTCCTGCAGCATTTTACATGATGATGATGATCTGACAACGATTACAATGGAAATACAAGTCCGCAGTCGTATGGACTGGAAGCATACAAATTGACTTAGTCATTATCATTTAAATTGTCTGTGATGGTTGAGGTCAAAGGAACGCGAGAATAAAGCTCTTGTTTAGGGTAAGTGAGCCGATATCAAGACTCATCCATCCATCAGCTGATTCTTCAATTGATCATGCTATAATAGAAAATTGACCTCAACTCTGACAGGAAGCTGGCTATATAGGAATGCAAGTAGAGAGATAATGAGGATGTTGAAAGTAACTTGCCAGATGATCTGACGATAGTGATGCGGCACATCCAGAGGAACAACCTGATGTTCGTTATAGCCGTGGATAAACCCGGTTTACAGCAGCAAAACTGCCGAGTCTAACAATGCAAGCGGCTCAAAAGATTTTTGCTAATTAGACAATTGAAATGAGGTCCACACAGTTTTTACAGCCAAAAAATGTCTCGTGTTGGGTCGGATGCTGTGTCTTTGTGCAGTCAAGAAGCCCTAGTCAGAACCTTCACAACTCTCTGCCCTTAGTTGCCCGCCCGCCATCGACTAAGTTAATCAAACTACCGTTAACAAGGCTGAAGAGCGAAATGTCGCATTAAATCTACCTCGCAAGTTACCCGACAAGCTTTGAAGCATATACATAACCTTTGATTGGCTCGGGGAACCATTTCCGAGCTGAACGGCTGGGGAGAGCTCTTGTTCCCCTGAGATGAGGGAGATTCTCGGTGTCCCGAATAGGAAATCGTAGGGATACCAGGATCGCGGATGTTTCCAGGCGTTGCATCTTCGGTGTCGAAAAAGCGTAGGTATTCACGTGGGGGCGGTCTAATTACTACCTGCTCGTGTGCTCAATGAACGAGGCCGTCAAATCCGAGACAGTCCTGATGTCGGCAGCTCCCCAAAATAGGTGACCGAGAGGGAAAGACAGTCTTTGTTGGCTCGGTGTAAGAGCTGAGACTGTTTTGAGTTCCTGCAGCTCCACGCTTTTTCACCCCACGCGCACGTTCTCTTTTGACATATGCGCGTAAATCAGGTGTGTCAAACTGCTGGAACACTTTCAGCGTCCCCGGTGTACGGGCCAGGTAAGGCGCGAAGAGGTTAAGCATGGTTTGTGTCAGTTTTTGATATACATAGTAATTGACACGCGAGCTCTTTCCTAGTTACCCGTCTGTGTGCTCTGTAAGGGATTCGAAATACGAAACAATTTAAACTACACGGACCGTCACTTAAGGTTACAACTCGAGAGAAATTAAGCATTAAAAGATGCTTGCAGATGACATGTCGTGTGTGAATGTAATGGACAAATGTCACGAGTTTCCAGATATAGTAACATGGCATCAGGGTATCAGGAAAATTAGCCGCTACAAGTATAAGAGACGAAATAATTAGGTCAGTTTATGCTGCTTAGGTTAGCCCTTTTAGGCTATTTACTTTTGTATCCTAAATCTTTGAGGATAACTTTTCTGGAACCCAGTAGCATGGCAAAGTAAACGATGAAACCAGATTGATGATCAATTTACAGATACAGAGCACAAGGCACACACATTTGATTAGGCTAATAATAAATGACAAGGCTGGAGGCTGGGAGGCTGAGACAAATCAGTCTCATCAGCAACAAGAAAATACAATGACGTCGATCAACCATTCCAAGACTGGCCAAGGTTGTCTGCCAACAAAGCGCAGGACTGGAGAATCCCGTGATGATCACTACTACTGGGACGATGAAGTGTACGTGTTAGTGTTACCCACAGAAGCAGAGGACAATCACATCACATATCGGAGCAGCATCTTTGCTAAACGCCGACCAAGAACAAGATCTTTGAACAGCACAAAAAGACAAAGTCCGGGTGGTAGCCGAGACAGCCGTAATTACGGCCGGTCGGTGAATCGTTCGAGTCCGCCCGTCTAGCTTCCGCCACTTGCAGCCATATCAGATCTAGTTAGTTGAACATTGGTGGTAGTCTGGGTGAAGGAAACCTTTTGTCTTTTTTTTTTTTTTTTTTCGATAGACAAGACGTCAATTCATCACTATGTACGTATGTGTAATGGGGATAATAACTTTGCACACCAACATTTCGGCCTCTGCCGCATAATTATGCCAGGGCAACGATGCGGAATGGATCGTCCATCATTTTTCAGGGACTTGTACATACGTCGGGACCCCGATTGCACCGAATGCGCCAAGAAAAGATGATGATCACTGTGGCGGGCAACGGTTCAGGTCTGGTCAATAATCAAGGCTAGGGAATACTTGTGCTAAGTGAGGTTGACAAAATAATATAGACACCGTCGCTATTGGAGAATCAAGTTCAGCAAGGTACCTAGCAGGCATTTATGCTGTGCATCATTGGTTACACTCTGTGGGGAAGGGAGAAGAAAGAGAAAGACACAGCTCAGCTTTTTTGCTTTGCTGTCTTTTGATATCGAGATGTCTGAACAACAGTTTCACCACGTTTCATGAGCTGAAGATCTGGATGTGCAGTGCTGGACTCGAGGAAGCATAACAGATCGACGGTAGGGCGGGCATGCATGGAGGGTAGGGCACATCCTGTCTCACCCGGGCCGCTGTTTGTGTTACACTTTCTCTCGCCTCCAGAGCAGAAACTGACATCACAGCACTGAAGGAATCTCCATGCCAGAACCATGTTTACAGTCTCCGTTTTACATCATCGTTAATGCTCCAAAGACCCTTTTCCGAATAATCATGACAAGGCAAAATGTTATTATCATTGCTTTGACCGCGTCTTTGTTAGGTCACAACTTACCCCTCAATTTAGCTGATGTGTTTGCTACCATGGTAGGAAGATCATCACCACACCAACCTACTGTAGTTTAGTTGAGGGATCGCTAACGACTTCTTTCACCCTCCGAAGACAAAGATTCGTTCTGCTTGGGTGGCATATAAAGGGTCCTGCGGATCAATACGCGTCGTCGGCCACTCGCTAACGAATAGACCACACCATCGAATTTCGAGGCTTGTGAAACATGCTGCCTTCCATGGCTGATCTACATGGCGAATGTGCCTTGAGAGATGACGGTTGTTGCTTGAAGCACGAAACTCTAGCATCTATTTGTCCCGAATATCCGTGGTCCTGTGAGAGCAATGATGATATGTGTGACAGTATTGATTTAAGGTAGTGCTGGATGTGTTCACTCTATGCTGTCATACCTTGACGTTAATTACTGCTGTCGATGTTGAAAGTGTATGAATAATGCTATGACCAGGGGTTACCTTGCAAGCTCCGTCATAGTCTCTCCAAGGAAAAGGTGAGATTGGATGGGCAGTGGGTTTGTGGCGTAGAAGCAACCATGTGGCTCGAGGCTTCGAGACCCTCGAATGTGCTGTTCTAGGCCGAGTCAACTGTAAAAACAGCCTATCAACGATTTTTTTGCTTTATTTTATCCATGAGCATGTGAATGCAGAGTGCATTTGCGTTTACATTTGCATTTGCATTTACGCTGGCTGCATCGTGATGAGCAACCAACCAAGCAAGCCCTGACCTGAGTAGGTACCTTTGGCCACGTCGCCCTGTTAACTCCCGCTCAACTCTGCATCTAAACTTCCCACGGCGCGGTGTTATAGTGCAACTAGGTTGACTCGTGTTGGAGAGGGTGTTGTGTGAATTAAGCATCCAGAAACAAAAGAAACAAAAAAGCCATGTGCAATGACATCGAAATACTTGGATAGAGTTTTGGTAACGCGGGGAGATGAACAACCTTGAAGAAGAAGAAGCAGCGAAAGTTTCAGCAAAAAAACTCCATCAAATACCGGAGGTTGATATGGATGATGGACTGTGTGTATTGGATTCGAGACCCTTGGGATTGGGAGTTATGCAATGTAACATGGGACCAGAGTAATAAATTATGACAACTCAACATCATCTCCTGTACAGTAATCACTCACGAGATGAATCTTCAATAGTCTATTCTAATTGTTCCGTTGATTGTTAATACAGTACAGTCAGCTCCATAGCATCCATCGTATCTCCGCTCCGAGCGGATGGACGGACGGTCTTTTCGCTAGGTTCGCTTCAGTGGGTTCAGTGGAACATGGACGGACAACCAGAGGAGAGCTGGAGGGCTAGAAGAGATGGAGGTTAGAGGCTCCCATCTCCGTCCCTCGTCGCGGGGCACCGCACCTTCCCCCTAAACTCGGTCCGGCTTAGGGAGGTTAGAGTTCCCCCTTAGAAACCAATCACAGGTACCGTCATCGTCCCAGGTTGACCACCCCCCTCACCCCCCATAGCCATAGACTCGACCCTTTATTCTGTCGCCTCAAACCTGGTCAAGTCACTTCCATAGGTACTACTCTATATTCATCACCACTATCCCCATCACCACCAGTTTTTTTTTCTTACTTCCACTCGGACTACACGGACACATCCTTGCCCTGTCCCGTCCAGCCCAGTCCAGTCCAACAGGTGACTTAAGCTCTGCTTCTGCTCCTACTTCTGCACAAGACACAGGCACAGACACAGACACCCGCTCCAGTCAGTAATCCTTGGCCTCGGGACTTTTACACTTTACTGCATCTCGGTGGACCCTGGTCCTGTCTTGCTTCACGACCAACAGACAGCCTTGCCTTGTCTCTCAAAACATCATACTCCTCCATCTTTTTTTATCACTCGCCCCGTTCTTCCTTTCATCACCTTCTCGCTTCCACTTCCTACTTGTCCATTCTCCTTGACCGAGCTACCCTCAACTATTGAGACCTGCGTCAGGGATTCTTCCCCCTCCCCCCACGCTTGCTTACCTGGAGCTTCTGAGACATACATACTCTCGAGAGTACCTCTACATCCTACGCACGACTTTGATGAAGTTACTTCTTCAACTACAACCCACAGTCGCCAACATGATTTCCAAAACCTTGTAGCCGACTTGCATTACGCGAGAGCTTCTGTATTCAGGTTTGCATCTTCAACCTGCATCCTTCGAATCTTAACCTTCCTCTTCAACGAAAAAAAAGTCTATTTCGCTTTTTAAGAAACAACCTCGCTCCACGATAACCTCACCTCATCTCTCACACCCACACACTCACCAATCTGCTACCGTCAACCTCTACCTAGTACTAGTACTACTGCTACTTTACTCTTACTACTACGACCTCTCCGCCACGCGCTTGCTGCAACAATCTCCTAATTTTACCAAGCACGCCTCGGACTGTCGACATCATCGTCCAACTGCCAAAATGATTATCAACAGCATGGCCTCGAAGCGGAATTCGCGACCCTTTGTGAATGACCACACGCACACCAGAGGGGGCCAGCAGACACCCAACAGCACACAATTCCGATCAAGACAGGGCTCTCGCAGCGCCTCCAAAGAAGACATGCAGCAAGACGTAGAGGAAGTCCTCTCAAGTATGACCCGCTCCCAGAGCGCTACCGCTATTGCAATGGAAAGCTCTCTGTCAACACAAAGCAGCGACAGTGACTCACGTTGTATGTCTCATATTCGCTGGAACTATCGATCTACCACTAACACAAACACAGCTTCATCAATATCACGAAGCCGAGTTCAATCACCCGAGCACATTGCATCGTTCGACGGCCGACCTTTTAACTTTGGAGTTGTGATTCCCGGCGTTTACCGAAGCAGCTTTCCCAAGTCACACGATTTCGAGTACATCAAGGGCTTGGGATTGAAAACTATTGTGTTAGTAACCTCAGTATGATGTATCATGACTATGGTGCTAACTTGTTGTAGCACACTCGTCAAGAAGGATGACCTTGACCATGACCTCGAAACTTTCATCACCCGCGAGGGTATCAGACAAGTCGTCTTCAACATGAAGGGTACCAAGAAGGAAGCTATTCCACTCGACACCATGAAGGGTATCATCAACGTCGTTCTTGACCAGTCAAATTACCCTCTTCTCATCCACTGTAACCACGGAAAGCACCGAACTGGTTGTGTCGTCGGTGTCGTTCGCAAGATCACTGGCTGGGACGTCGCGAGGGTTGTCGCAGAGTACAACACCTATGCCGAGCCCAAGGCTCGTGAATGCGATGTCACATACCTTCAGGGTTTCGAAGTCGCAAGTCTGGTCCTCTCCAACACGATGCAAAGAGAACTTTACGTAAGACGCAACCGACTCCAATCGCGTACCTTTTTTCGGGCTGTTGTCTTCTCCACCTGTGTGCTACTCGTGTGGTTCATGTCTGGAGTAAGAATGAGTGCCGTTACGAAACCAGGTCCTCTCTGACCAAGCCAGCCCTCCGATGTCTATCCACAACGACACTCTAACAAAATCATTGCCATCTGTTCACCCGAGAATTTGGCTTAGACATGATTCTAAAACACGCTTTTGAATCACGACATGTTCAACAAAACAATTTCCTTATACTATACCAACACCTCGATCCCAAGATACCGAACGACAGCCGAGAAGGATGAGTAACCAAATGATGAGGTACTCAAATGTTCGACGAACTCAAAAAGTTGAATGGAACGAGGATTGTGTTTTTTTTTTTTTCTTTTTCACGAATTGTTATGTATTTTTTCGGCACCACCGCCGCATAAGGTTTTCGGAGACGAATCAAGGGCTGAGAATGTCTTCCGGACTGGCGTTTTACTCTAGAAAAGGATGAGGAGAGGCACTTTCATCAATGCTAGACTTTGGGGCTGAAGGAATAGCCCCCCTTTCCAAAGGAAGGAAGAAAAAAAAGAAGTGGTTGCTTGTGTGGTCGGATATCGGCTAGGGAAAGGGAGTAACGGCGTTGGATGGAATACACGGTTCTGAACTGTATTAATAGATTCCTACTGATGATACCTGGATAGCCGGGCGTTGGGGTTGAGTAGCACAAGCAAAAAAGAAATGCTATTATTAAGACAATAAGCCATGGCTGTCTGTGACGTTAACCTTGATTGCCCGCACTTGAGTGAGTTGTAATCTTTTTTGGATGTAACTTGGATGGACAAAGAGATGTCTGAGTGTTATCTGAAGAGCAATGTTACCAAGACACGAAACCCGATTAGGGTTATATTTGGGCGCAGTCATATATCAAACCCGTGTCTACGCCTCATGGTCACAGACTCAAATACCGCTTATGCTTATGTCAACACTGCACGGCTTATGGTTTGCGGGCGGTCTCTCATGTTATGCAGTGACTCAGTCGGTATATACTAGTCAACTCAAATCCGTGTTTCGTATTGACAGTAGGCTCATCCTTGGCGAATGTTTTGATGCATTCTTGAGGGCATCGTGGGTGGTATTGCTTCTCTCACGAGCCTCCTTTTGAGGCGGTCCAGCAGAGGATGTGGTGGTATTTGTAAATGTTGGTTCTTAGGGAAGTAATTGTTGGAGTTTCCTATGCAATAGAGGTTGTGTTGCCAACTATTCATTTCCTAGTGCCAAGGTTTGTAATTGTGAACTGTTGTTTTGTGTACAACTAAACTCCAAAATATCGCAAAGCGCAACCGTCCATTTGTCTGCTCTGACTGCCATCGTTCCTTTTCCACCAGCCAATGTCACGCTTGCAGCAGACGTATATAGTACATCATATTATACATATCAAATCACCTGATGTGTTTTGTTTGTTCATTCTCAGTCCTTTCCACCCCAGCGGTTCCTGTCAACTCTAGCCTTGGCATCCTTCTCAAAGTCACCGTTGGCGTAAACCCATCCTCCAGCAACACAGTTAGCCGCGCCGAGACCAATGGCGGTACCTCGCACAGCACCACGGATGGAAAAGCGGCCGCGGAAGGGCTGACGACGACGTAGGGCCAGAAGCGCGTACAGACCAGACCAGGCAGCCGTCAAGCCAGCGCTGCCGGTGGGATAGCCTGAGAGGTTGAGGTAGGATGAGAAGAGCAGCGGAGGGGTGAAGATGAAGAGGGGCAGGGATGGGGGCCGCGCGTGGAGAGCGGTTATGAGGGTTGCCAGAAGAGATGGGGGCAGTGATGCAGCTGCGACGTGGTGTCAGTTGATGGTATTATCTTGTTTTTCTTGTTCGTATTGTGTATTTTGAGTCATATGGTGAAGTATGTGATATGGTTCAGGTTGCAAGGATGAGTTGAAGTAGTAGTAGGAGGAGAGGTTGGGTTGGAGTAGGAAGAGCTCAACTTACTTCCCCAGTCATTCAGATAACCAAAGATGGATTTGGAGGCGGCAGGAGCCACGGCATTATCGTCTGCCATGATTGATATCGTGCAATTGGTTGACGGTCAACGTAGTATCTTGCTTGGCCAGTTGTAAATGTGATGCTCACAAAAAAAAAAGAGCTATCCTGGTACAAAGTAAGGTATTCCTGCTAACTACCCCGTACCAGTCAATTTGTGACGTCGTGCATACCTTGCATGATGACTAAGATATTTTTTACCTATCTAACCGCGTCTTCCTGGAAATTGGAGACGACCACGCTCGGCAGTTCCCGTGTTTGTGATAGCCTCGTCTCTCCAACGACATTAACTTTTAACTACTGTCGATGAAACATCCGACACGCACGCACTGACGACGAGCATCTATGTTTCTGCAGGGGAGAAATCCTACAGAATGTTTATTCTTCGTGATCCGAGACAGCGGTCAACCAAGAAGCGGAATCCATTCGAGCTGAACCTCTAGCTTCAAGGAACAACAGCACTGCCACAGTTGAATCACCCGAAAGAGGTAGGTCATCCAAGTAAATCACTGGCATTTGTTTTCCATCAGGTAATAAAACATTCGATAATTCTTGGCTTTTTTACTTGTGCCTTGTCGTTCCTCTGTGGGATTGATGGCCCGTCGCAGCCTATTCTCATTATTCATCTATGTAAGTGTATAGAAAGCAAAGACAAGAAAGAAGCAAAAAGGCAATGATTTACATTGCAAAGACAGAGAGAGAGGCAAAACAAGAAATGTTCTAACAATAAAAGAAGGGAATACTAAATATTAAAAAATGGGGGTATAATGAAGAAGCGAAAGACATAAGAAAAGAAAAAGAAAAGGAAAGAAAACGTCAAGTCATACAGTTTCCCACGTCTCGTTCAATATCATAAAGTCGTCAGGAAATCTCAACCCCAAAATCAGCCTTACTCCAACGATCAGCGCCCACCATGGTGATACCGTGGGTCCTGTGAGTAAGCGCTCTGATCATACTCGCCCCAGTTCTCGCTCGAGTAGGCCTGGCCACCGTACTGCGCTCCGTACTGCGAGTACGCTGTCGCATCCCATTGCTGTTGGTAGTTGGAGCCGTAGGCTTGCATGTTGTACTGGTCCCCCGATGGTCCAGCCGTGGCATAGCCTCCGTGTTGGTCAGCGCCAGACAAGAGGTTGAGATCGAAGCCATCTTCCGGGCTGAGCTGTGAGAAGTCGAACTGACTCAGCGCGCCATCGCCTTCTTCTCTAGAAGTTGCTATTCGAGACGAGTGGCCGCGGTGCTTGCTCGAGCCCTTGGACGAACTGCCCCCTCGACGAGAAGAGCTTGAGCCCGAAACGCTCTCGTCGTCTGTGGACTTGCGATGGCTCTTCTTCTTGGACGACTTGGAGCCCGAACGAGTGTACTCGCAACGAAGACTGTTGGTTCGACACCGTTCGCAGCCGTTCTTGTCTCCACTACAACGAAGCTATACACAAGCAGTCATGTCAGCGAATAAGCTCTTGTCAAAGCGGCTAAGTATAGTCCTTGGCGCCATCGAACCAGGCTTGAACAAAGCAGCCTCGCTAAGCTTAATTACCGGGAAGATGGGGGTAGGTGTACCTTTTTCTCGTGGCATCTATCGCACGCCTGGTGGGAACTAGAGCGGGCCGTGACAGGGTCGAAGCCGTTGCGAAGGCTCTGGACCTCATCCGTCTCAGGATCGTACTTCCACGTTCCAAACATGGTTATGCGTGTGTGTGTGTGTATGTGTGTTTGTATATCTGACTGTTCCTGATGAGTATGAGTCTAGCTGACCCATATAGTGAGAAAGTGAGAATGGAAGGATGATAGTAAGAATAGGCAGCTAGCGTGTAAGGAAGGATGTAGATGTTGGTTGTATATGTATATATGGATATGCGTATAAGAATGAATCTGTGCTCGACCTTGAAAGACTTGTGTGACTTGTTTTCTGCCTGACAAGAGGCATCTTGTGACGTCTTATAAACATCCGAGGGGGCTTCTTTTTAACGAGTCGTAGCCAGGTTCGAGGGTCTTATAGGCAACCATGAGAAGCAAGCACCCTTCTTGCCATCTGCCATTGAGACGATCATAAAGGGACCCCATCCTGGTGGGCATCATGATATCGTGCCGAGCCGCACTACCAGGCTCCTACTCATGGAACAGGCACCATGTACATAGCTTGATGGACCCACTGTCATCCCGATCTATATGATGGTCCGGGACTCCATCTAAGTGCCCGCCCTGAATCAACAAAGGATCCATCGCAGTGCCGATGAGATGGGGGCTTTTTTGTCTTGTACGAGGTGAATAAAGCCATTAGAGTGGTCTTGTTTTTAGAAAGTTACGTAGGCTCTGGAAAAAAAGGTGGAAAGGTTGCCTAATATCCCGGTAGGATCGCTGTGTAGTACATAGACAGAGTTGGTCTAAAGTTAGGGTTGGTTGAGTTAGTATGTTGGAGTTGAGTCTGTGCCTAGAATTGGTACATACTAGCTTGGGTCCTTTCCCTTTCCCTGTTCGTTGGTCAGCTTGGGTTATGATTGGTCCGGTTCATTTCCAACCGAGGCATGCCTTTCCATTCCCATTCCATGTAGTACATACTCCATGTACTCCATATTATTCTTACAACATTAGCATAGGTTTACTGCGCTCCATGGGCACGAATAGGTATAGAATATGTCTACTACGTAGTATTCGGGAGTACCCAACCCTACGGTCTGAGGGGCTGTGCCGCATAATTGGCCATAGAGAGTTTAGCATATGTAGATAGATAGATATTGATAGTATGACGGCGTAGCACTGCATTGCAGCAGCCCCCAACTTGGGCGCTTGGAAGCTTATATACAGCAAAGCGCAGCACAGCACAGCACAGCACACGGGCAGCTTGCCACGTTTGGTAACTAACTAGTCAATGTTTCTCCAAGTCTACAATTCTGCTCGATTAACGAAATAGGAAATCTCCTTGATGTATGTGCCTTGCATCCTTTTGATCTGCAGCACCACGGCATTGATCAACGGTTGGTCCTGTTTTGTCCTGTCATAACCCATGTCGTTTCGTCAAAAACCTCATTTCTTCTGTTGGTTGTTAGTCTCAAACGTGGAGCGAGAAAAAAAAGAGACAACTAACAGTAAAACGACGCAGCGCCGCAATTTTAGGCAAACACCTCCACAGCACGAACAACCGGGTAGGGAAACCGACATAGAACTCAATCAATCCTTGGAATGTCATGACATCAATTAACCATGATCTTGAGTTCTTTTTTCGATCGTATCATGTTCCTTCTAGACTTTCGGGAGTTGAGTCATTCTAGAGCGGGGCTTATTTCTTTATGTCTAGGTAGGTAGCTAATCTCTATCTCAGGGAGACTTTTACTGGGTATAGCCAAGGTAGAGCAATACGGGTTAAAGTGGTTGCATAGGAGACAATTACAAGTAACAAACAGAGTAATACAGGTCATTCGACAATGTCCATGTTTCAATGGGGGCTGTGAGTGATATGGCAAAGAACTAATGTAATGTATGTAATATCTACCATGTTGTATCAAAACTGCACATTGGGCTGATACCACGTATCAGCCTCGTACGGCACGGCGCGCCATATCAGTGGTGGGATAACGGTGGTGGTTCGAATTTAGGCAGACTGTGGAGGCTGAGGCTATCACTCTCAAACCTCCCCTCATCAATGGGCCATCATGGGACTCTCAAAGCAGGCCTCAGAGATTTTATCACCTCGTATATGTTTCTATCCAAATTGACAAACTAACTAAATAACTGACCGACTTAGTCACTTACCTGTGCCTTTGCAAAATCCCAATTGCTTTTACATTCGCTTACCCACCCTTCGCATCTATCTTGATTTCGGCCATCACGCCCAATGCACGCTCTTTGTCTCCCTGACTTCGAGAAAATCAGCATGCCGAATCAGATCTTTCATTGAGATGTTGTCGTCGAGTCTCTGAACTCTCCCGTCATCCCAATGCACGACGACCTTGGCATATCGCTTCTCGGGTACCAAGAACGAGGCGATGCGATCGCATGATGCGCTGGGATTGAGTGATATAGGATACGACGGACCATTCTCTCGGTTCAACGCGCTTCTGGACTTGTCAACTACCTGGACGAGGTATCTGCCCTCTGCTGTACGTTTGCTACCAGGTCTTGATCCTCCGGAGGCTCGCTTGGAAGACATCCCGGGGTCCTGGTTTTGGTGGTGGTCGTGACTGTGGGCTGTGCCAATTGGGTGGGGGCAGCATTTACAAGTACACTTTGTGGGATCCATGCTTCGATACTGCCCTTTTGATTCAAGAGGAAAGACATATGTCCCGTATGTTGAGGATCCCCAGGATGGTTTTGACGCCCGACCACCGTTGAGAAAAGTATTGACCTCTTCAGGAGTTGAACGAGAGTACTCACCTTCCCGATGAGATGTATCCTCCCTTTTGGAGTGAGATTTGGTCTCGTGACCATCTTGGCTCTCTCTTCGCAAACTGTTTCTCTTCCCAGAGCGAACTGAATCGGAATGACCTTGGTCGGAATGAACATACTCTCTTCTTTCCGTGCCACAACGGCTTTGTCTTTTGGCATGGACATCCCTCCCGGATTGGGAGCGTTCACTTGATCTTCCGTTACGACGACCTTCCGTGCTTGAAGACGCTTCTCTGTGGCTTGATGAGCGATCTCCCCTTCCTCTACGATCTGAGTAAGACCGATACTCCTCCATTGTTCGGGTCTCTCTTGGATATTGATTGCGTTCTTCTCTCTTCATGTAAGAACGATCGTCCCTCTTCGCATAAGAGGCTCTGCGTGACACCGTCGGTGCGCGATAGTAGTCATCATGAGCATGACTCTTGTAAGTGTGATCATTGTAGCCGTGGTCGTGGGACCGTGAAGAGGACTGGCTTCGCCTCCTGGCAGCTGCAGCGTCAAGATCGTAGCGTTGAGAGGAGTACGACATGGTTTGGGTTGTTGCGTGATACAAACCTGGGTATGTATAAACGGGTTTGGTGTGAGTTGAGATTACTGCTATGTAGTTTCTGGTGTTGCTTCAGGTTTGCGATTCAATGTTGATACTGATATTATCTATCATATTCACTTTACGAACCCCTCCGAGCTATAAGTACCGAGTCTTCGAGGATAGGCTTGTTGGCCATCTCTGGAGACGTTTGCTGAACACTGAGCATCGCCATGATGCTGAACGGACAAGGACCGCGAACATCTGACGTTCTTTATTCCATTCTTAGGCTCTATTGTGTTGTTCACTCGAACAGCACTGAGTTGCAAGATGCCCTCAACTCTTTCCAGTAAATGTCGAGTCGGCTTGCAATATTTCCTTTGTCAATTGTCAAGCCAAAGGTGTTTCCAAAGAACGACGTTTCAAAGATATCGAGGTTTCATGCTGATAGAATCCGAGTTTGTTTGTGTCTGTTCAGTTGGTTTGAGCTGCAATCAAAGCCGGGCCTTCATAAGTGGTCCAAAGATGGAAGGTCGCTGGTTGTTTGATTAAGCCCAGACCCAGACCATCCTAAATGGAAACAGTGGGAAGGTGGAAGAACGAATGGCGCAATGAGGCTCGGGGGCCTAGCAGGACCCGACAGTTGGTTTCTAGGGACTCTGAGCCTCTGGCAGAGATAGAGTCCCCTAAAACGAAAAGTCGACACAGTCTGGTAACCAATGACTTGTCCCGTCTTGTCTGCATGTAGCCTTCCCCACAGTGGCCAAAGGGGGCTAAGGTTGCGGCAAAAGCCACAGTCCACTCTCCAAAAGGCCAGCAAAGACATCCCCATTCCATTTCATCCCGCCCGCACTTTAATCTTTGCTTTGTTTCCATTCTCATTAACCTTTCACTTTTTGGCATTGCCTCGTTTCCTTTCTCCTCTACCCCAATCCTTCTTCACCGGTCTCTCCAAACCAATAATCAAGATGGCTCTCTCTCCTCAAATGTAAGCAACCCAACTCACGCGACAGCTCGTCGCAAAGCTCTTGGTGCAACAATGCTGACGTTTCTTGCGATAGCACCAACCTGGTCATCATCCTGGGTATGATGCAGGTCTCCAAGCGCGTTCCCTTTGACGATCCTTTTGTGCTCAACGTCGTCCGCGCCGTCTACCTTGCCAGCAACGTCATCATTGCTGCTCTCTACTTTTACACCCAGCTGAAGATCAACAAGAAGAAGGGTACGTCAAACTTCCCGCAGCCTCCGTGATATAGTCTCAACCAGCGCGATGCTAACCAAAACTTTTGCAGACCTCACCACCCTCAAGTATGTCGAGCCCGCTCCCATGGGTTCCTCTGAGGAGGGCAAGCTCGTCACCACCACCATCCACGCCTACGACAACGAGCAGATCCGCACCGCTTTCCGTGGCCAGGCCATGGGTATGGCCATGATGGCTTTCATGCACTTGTACATGAACTACACCAACCCTCTTCTCATCCAGAGCATCATCCCCCTCAAGAGCGCTTTCGAGAACAACATGGTCAAGATTCACATCTTTGGCAAGCCTGCCGCCGGTGACCTCAAGCGTCCCTTCAAGCAGCCTGCCGGTTTCATGAGTGCCATGCAGGGTGGCCCTGCTCAGAGCGACAAGAAGGCTGTTGAGGCCGCTGAGCGCTCTGGCCGTGGTGGTGCTAAGGAGGAGTAAACTGTCATCACTGAAAGGATGGTTACATGTTTCTAGGATTAGGTTCGGTTATCAGACAAGGTTGAAATAGACCCTTGCTGTACTATAATACAGGTGGTTTGCAAAAGCATTTGTGTTGTGGCGAATAGAAAGGGATTGAGTAATTTTTGGAATGATGTCTAATATGTACGAGTTCTATCTTGCTACGATAAAATTGGAGGTATGACCTATGCTATCGCCGCCGGCAGCCGAATGTGCCTGCGTGAATTGTAGTCACGTTTTCTCGTGTTAATTGGTGACATAATTCTGATTTCTGATCGCGACAATCCGCCCCTCCGCCACCCATCGATCGCCGTCATACCGAGAAACCTTGGACCCTGATTTCCTCCTACATTCTATTTTCCAACTTGTAGCCTGTCGCAATCTTCCTCGCTAAATTCTACGCTGTATTGCGAAAATTGACACCCCTCTCCGATTTGTTTCGCGACATCCTGTAAACCTTCATAACGTCATGGAACGACCATCCACACCACCTCGGGCCACAAGGCCTGCGCCGGTCATTTCTCCCCCTACACCAGAAGTCACAAAGCGCATAGTATGTCGAAGGAAGAAGCCGATCATGTATTTTCTTGGATCGCTGACTCTTGTCTAGGAAGAAAACCGACTCCGCGCAAAAGCGATTAGAGATCAGCGTGAAGCCGAGCAACGAGCGACCGGCACCGTACCCGATATTGCCAAAAGCTCCGGTGGCTTCGTACCAACGGAGGATGTCTACATTTCCAAAACTGCCAACGGAAAGCGACCTTATAGCTCCATCTCGACAACTGAACCTAAGGGAACGAATCGAGATGGGCGCAACAAGGGCGATGAAGAGACCCTGCGCCCTGCGCGCAAGTTTACCAAGTTTGTCGATTACAACATGAGCGCCATGACAGATACCAAGGGCGGTTTCTTATCGACGGAAGATGATCCCCATAACTATGCACTCGGCGGCAAGAAGCAGGATGAAGCGCAGCAACGACCAAAGCATATGACCGTTCAGGAGTGGGAGAGGCTACAGTTGATACGGAACTTGAAGCGACTAAAGGCTGGACCATTTGAGCCAGGTCTTAGTGTTCTCGCCGATGACGAGACACGAAAGAAGTGCAGGGATTGCAAGAGCTTGGAAATAGATTTTGTCTGGGAAGAGGTCTTCCATATTTGCGTCTGCAACAAGTGCAAGGAGAAGTATCCTGAGAAGTACTCACTGTTGACTAAAACCGAGTGCAAAGAAGATTATTTGCTTACAGACCGTGAGTTGTGTCACCGAGCATTTTGTTGGGTATCGCTAACATGAAATAGCCGAGCTACGAGACCCTGAACTATTACCTCATCTTTCAAAGCCAAACCCTCACAAATCCCACTGGCACGACATGATGCTGTTCCTTCGATGCCAGGTAGAGGAGTATGCCATCAAGACGAAGTGGGGTTCAGCAGAAGCACTAGACGCCGAGTACGAGAAGCGCGAGACCCAAAAGAAGGCTCGCAAAGAGGCCAAGTTTAAGGAGAAGTTGTTAGATTTGAAGAAAAAGACACGAACAGACGCTTTCCGTCGACAAGCTGGCAATCTAAGCAAATCTGGGGCAAGCAAGTTTGGAGATGCAATAGGGGGTGGAAAGCATGTGCATGAGTGGGGACGAACAGTTGAGAATGAGGACGGAATGACAGTCAAGACGTGTGTCGATTGTGGTATGGAAGTCGAGGAAATGGAGTTTTGAGACATTGATAACTGGGCATTTCATTTGACAGGTGGGGGAGTTTGGAGTTGGGTTCATTACATTAACGATGCAGAGCACTGTGCCTGACTTTGCCGTTGATGGCAATGTATAAACAAGCTTTTGTTTGTAGATAATGTGCATACCCGCACTTTGTTTCTTCTTACATAGCTGTCATCAAAGATATTCCCCTGTCAAAATACTGATGATCTCCAGGGATACTTTACAAAAGTTGATGCCTGGCAGCCTCACGCTCAGAGTTCCCAGTTTGCTCGGGCAGCCATGATTGGTCAAAAAGTCGGCGGCAAAGCAGCGATACAGAGGATAGCACCAACTAGCAGCGTAGGAGTACAGCACCAGCACCCGACAGGACAGCACAACAGATGCACCTCCAAGTACCTGGACTGGCAAGCTTGGTTTCAACTTCTTAGCAGTACCCGACCTGACGTCGATTTTTTCCCGACTTACAACCAACATAAAGCGAACCACGATATAACGACTTGTCTGTCTTTACAGCCGGTTCAGAACCAAACCCGAATCTCTACTGAGACGATAACACGTATTACCAAGGTTTCTTGAATCGCTTGCGCAGGAAAGTTCCGACCTCTAGTCTGGCCTCGCTTCGCTTCGTCACTTCATACCAAAGTCCATCCACAACACCGAGCTTGTCCGACTTCGAACCGGCACTCGCTCGCCGTCAACGCTATCTCTCCCATACCGACCCGGATCTCCATGCACCCGTCCAATTGAGAGAGGCGCGCTGTGATGGGCCCAAATGCTGGCAACGGCGTGGGCGGAATGGAGATGGGGCCTATGATGCAGGGCAACGGCTCCAACCTGCCCCAGGCCACCGAATACACCCTCCAGGGCGTCATGCGCTTCCTGCAAACCGAATGGCACCGACATGAGCGCGATAGGAACTCGTGGGAGATTGAGAAGCAGGAGATGAAGGGCCGCATTGCCAACCTCGAGGGTCAGGCGCGGAGGGCCGATGCTACACAGCGCGTGCTTAGGAAGTACGTTACCATGCTGGAACGCAAGGTCAAGGAGCAGACGGCACAGCTTCAGGGACAGGAGGCTGTCGATGCGGAAACGGCTGCTAAAAACGACCGCGCTGCAAAGATCCAGGAGAAGCTACGATGTGAGCAATACCCCTAATATGCTGGTTCGATGTACTAACGTTGTTATAGCTTCCTTGGAGGATATGCCTGTTCCCGGTGTCGATGGTGTTAACTACGAGAAGCTCGATCGAGGTGACGAGGAAGCTCAGCGACAAGATCTCAAGACCTTCCTCGACCAGTGCCAGTCCGAATTTATGTACCTTATGATTACCCCCGCAAATCCGCAACCGCCTCGAGAGTCTCCCCCGCTACCGATCATGGAGGATCTGCGAGAGGTTGAGGCATTTGGCATGCCCGCGCCCCAGCCTATGGAGCGGCAGTTCCAGCTACCCACGCGAAATGCCCAGAATCACGTCCAGGAGATGAACTCGAGAATGCCCCAGCAGAACCACGTACCTCATGCACAGAACCAGCAACAACACTTTGCCCAAAAACAGCAAGAGCTACAGCCTCAACCCATGGTTCGTTCATCGGCTGAACACCCCCCTGTTATGTACCAAAACAACAATGACTGGCCCGCCCCTGTATCAGTAACCTCTCGACCGGTTGAAGAGCAAGTTACTCCGGCAAACCATGCAGCGGAAGTTCTAGGTGGGATGGAGGACTCTGCTGAGCTTAGAGAGAAGCATTCTGCGCCACCAGAGAACGATGGATGGGACTTCCCTGAGGGCACATTCCCTGAACCCGGAAACTCCCAATCTAACCAGTCTCAACCAAACCGACCTGATACAGATGCCTTTCCTGCTGCTGACAACTTGCCTAAATCCCCGAGCCGACGAGACAGCTCTCACCGAAGAAAAGGCTCTATGTCTCGACGACGGAGTGCTGATCACGAACTAGCTTTGGCTGCGCAAAAGGCTGAGACTGGTAACTTCAAGCTCAGATTCGGATTACGAGGCCATCTCGATACTGTTAGGACAATCATATTCTCTGGAGGTGGCAGTCCAGGAGAGCCAGAAATCTGCACTGGTGGAGACGATGGTATGATCAAGCGTTTCCACATTCCTAGATTAGATGGCCATGCTGGAAGTCTTGCGCACACAGCATCGGATCTTGATGTCACAGCCAACTTTACGCACCGCGGTCACTCGGGAGCGATCCTTTGCTTGACGTCGTGGTCTCCTTCGCCAAACTTCTCGACCGGAGGCCGGGCAACTGGCGACGGCTGGATATTCTCTGGTGGTCAAGATGCGACCATTAGAGTTTGGGAACGTGGAAGGGTTGATCCCAAGGCGACACTTGAAGGCCATACAGATGCCGTTTGGGCTATTTGTGTCCTCCCAGCAACTCTTGGTCAAATATTTGGAAGCTCAAGTCCTTATGGCAATACCGATCGTATCTTGGTTGTGTCGGGTGCCGCAGACGGCAGTGTTCGCCTGTGGTCAGTCAGCGCGCCTCCTCAGTTGAGCTCACCACAGCCTGGAACAAACCGAGCCATGACTGGTCGTGGAGGTAGAGTCCGTGGCAACTCAATGAGCTCCGGCAGCGCGTTCCCCAACACTCCTCAGGCTACTATTGCATCAAACTCGCCCTTCAACCATACGCTTGTCCACAACATTGCGAGATCAGACGGTTCCACAGCTAGCCCGACGTGCATTACACCTCTGGGCACTACTGGCGAATCCTTTGTTGTCTCGTACTCAGATGCCGCCATTATTGTCTACGATACACAAACCGGTGAACAAATTGGCACGATGGATAGCTCAGAGACATACGACCAGACACTCAAGACTAGTGTCAACGCTGTCGTAGCCACAACAATGGGTCTTGACCAGGCCAGCCAGAATCACAGTGGCAGTATGGGCGAGGAAGACTCTAGCTCAGGCGCCACTGGTGGTGGAAGATCAATGGCTGGTTCAGGCGTGGAGGGCACCATCATTTCTGGCCACGAAGATCGCTTCATCCGGTTCTTCGATGCCAACAGCGGTAAGTATTCTGCGCTGATACGAGAAACAATAACTAATGAAAACCCAGGCCAATGTACATACAATATGATTGCCCACCCAGATGCTATTTCTAGTCTATCTCTCAGCCCCGACGGACGTGAACTCGTCAGTGCCGGCCACGATGCCTCACTCCGCTTCTGGAGTCTCGAGAAGAGGACGTGCACGCAAGAAGTGACAAGTCACCGAGTGATGCGCGGCGAGGGCATCTGTGCCTGTGTCTGGAGTCAGGACGGAAAATGGGTTGTCAGCGCTGGCGGCGACGGCGTGGTCAAGGTATTTGCACGATAATGGAGACGGCTCATGACAAGGTGGTTTTTGGTGCGGGCGGTGCCTTATTGCCTGGCAGTTTCACGGCATTGTAGCAGTTGGATGATGAGACGAAATGGCCTAGCAATGAACGGGAAAGCCCTTTGTGCTATAGTATTCTATGTGTGTGTTTTTGGAGGAAAGGATGATTTCGCTTTATTTTATACTACTCGTCGATACCCGGCATTTAGTGATTTGCTCTTTTTTTTACTTTACAGCATTATCACAGGGAGTGTATTTTATAGTAACTAACATATGTAATCCTGGCGAATTACTCTGCAAAAAGGAATAATGGATAATTTGTTGGATGTAAGATGTGCAAAAGTAGAAAATCTGCGTATCGCAGATGGCTGGATCTCTCCCGCCGGGAATTGAACCCGGGTCTCAAGCGTGACAAGCTTGCATACTGACCACTATACTACGGAAGATGGGCAATCTTAAGACTGCTGTAGTTGGGGGGTTGTTGGAAGCTGGTTCGTTTTTAGTATCTATATTCCCTAAGCTGCTATTAGAAGACCTAACTTTGGGGAGCTGGGATAGCTCTGCATAGGACAACGCTCTGAAGCTACCATCACCAATGTAAAAACAAGCTTCAGTCAATCGAAAATTGAATGTACTTTCGAACTAAAGAAGGCATTAAAAAAGGACTAAATTCTAAACAGACATCATTATTTGCATATGACGGCTGTATTTTGTACAGTTTCATCCTACCATTTTTCGCCCCTGATCTCCTGCATATCATCGTATTGTAATAAGATGCAATTTGGGATATGATATTGTACTCAAAACTTAATCACACAACTCAAATGTCTGTCACAGGTCGGGTAAGAAGGTGTAGTGATAAGGAACATAAAAAGGACCTGTTCCCCCCCATCACTGCGTGCGGCCAAGAGAAGTAAGAGGGGCACGCTCTATAGATTAGCAGTTTCTTCATCGAAGATCTGCCTAGTTCACCAGAGAAGTTCTTCCCTGGTGTGGAAAAGTCATCAGTGATGAGACACAGCTGTGTATGTCGAACCGGGCTGAGGCTTGGCAACAAAGCAACAGTGTACAGTCTTCTGAGATGATGCAGATAAGGCGGCTTAGCAGAGTGTAAGTATAGCAATAAGGAATGGAAGATTAACTACATGGCGGAGCAGGGCTAGGAAGAAGTGGATGACTGGTGTCTTGTTGGATGGTCAAGGGGAGGAAAAAGAACTCTTGTTCCAAAGAAATGAGGCAGGTTGTTAATAGTTATCACTGCTTCAAGTTGAAACGGATAGTGTAATTTTTAAGCATGTCTTTATTTAGCAAATCTTGGCTTCTATCTTTTGGCTATCTAATCCAGTCCAAGAAGATACGCCAGACCCTTGATTAGTACTGCATAGCTTCACAGGTTTTGAGCCTGTCACCTCTAATAAATGACATGTCTTCTTATCTTCCCACACAGGCGTCCCTTAATAGCTCTTGTGTCTTCTAGTGGACGAACCTAAAGTCCATGCGCTGTTGACCCTCGTCCTTGGTGTTAAGAATATATTCTTGTTGCTGCTCTTCGGTCAAAGCATTCCATCTTCTGTCTCGAACCTGGTTTCGCCAGATATAGAACCATTTGACCAAGTAGAAAAGAACAATATTGACACAAGTGATACCAAGAATCACCTTGTTTCCTCGACGGTACAACGGCTGATCATCTTCGCGGAAGATATTGGACGCAACAATGTTACCGCTCTGTACGGTCATGTTGTACAAAGCGGCGCTGATGGCTCTTGTACGCACACTGTTGCTGTTCTTGGCGTTCCAACCCACTAGAATAGCGTGGCAGTAAGGGTAGCTGAGAAGACCGGTGATGAGAGCGTATCGAACCCACGGGGAGATATCAGCAGGAAGAACAACCAGGGCGAGAACCCAAGGGAAGATCCAGATGTTGGATAGGGATGACAATATGCTTCGCTCCTTAATGCGACCCGAGACCCAGGTGATGATGAGTAGGTTAACTGCAAAGAGGAATTGGGAAGGGATGGCGAGAAGGTTGGCCTCGAAGACGGAGAAGCCGATCTGACGGAGGATGAAGGACAGGTAAGTACTGAAAGGCGCGGGAGGAATATAGACCATGAGACCGATGATGTACAGCGGCCACTGCTCCCAGTCTTTGACGGCTTTCCAGAGCTTGGAAAGGTTGACAGCTTCTCTTTTATGACGTTAGTTCAGACTCCAATAATTCAGATGCTATAAGACATACCGGTTGTTCATGTCGCCCTTGCTGGGATCATCACGAAGGAGTCTGTTCACCATGATGTACTCCTCACGCTCGTTGAACCAGCCGTTCTTGCCACGGAACCAACTCTTGGTTTGGCATGGACCCGGGGGCATGAGGACCCAAGAAAAGAGACCGATAATGAAAGTACCAATTGCTTCGAGGAGGAATCTACAAGAGTGTTAGTTCCAGTCTCAACAACTTGATGATGTCAGGTACTTACAGCCATCGCCAGCCACCCCATCCCAGGATACCTCTCATCTGAAGAATACCAGCAGCAAGCAAAGAACCAACGATGTTGCTAGTACTGAGAGCAGTCCAGAAGAAGGCCAGTCTAATGGGTAGCTCATTGGATTTGTAGAAATAGGTGAGCCAGAGGACGATATCACTATACTTGTTAGACATTGTCACTAGTAAGGTGTCCGGACAGCCAGACTCACGGGATGAATCCACCCATCAAAAGACCTAGAAGCGCCTTGATGGCAAAGTAAGCACTCCTGCTATGGAGAGCGGCCTGTGAGCCTGAAACAAGAGACCAGCAGCAGATAAGAAAGGGAATCCATCGATCAGCACCGAGTTTCTTGCTGATCAAACCGCTGGGTAGCTCCGCAGACAGGAAACAGACTAGGAAGATCTTGCTCATTTATGTTAGTGATTTGATTGTTACTATAAGAGGAGATACTGACTGTTTGGCCATAGTTGAAGTCATTGGTGTTCATGCCAACCTCTGGTAACTATGAGCGAGCATTAGTTTGACTTGGAGAGGCAATAAGATGAACATTTACTTACCATATTATCGGAAATAGCACGGTTGATGTTTCGACGGTGAAAGTCTAGGGAGAGAAACATAACCCATGCCCATAGACAAATTCGAAAGTCGATCTATAAAGACATTAGCAGATATTCAACACTGAGATGGAGACTTGGAAAGCTTTCACAAGTGTCTAGCAGGATAAATCACCTTTCGAACAAGCTTCTTCTCTTCCCCATCGGTCCAAGTAAAAGTGGGATCGAATCGGTGACGGTTCTCATACTCGGCCTTTTCGTAGACCTTTCTCCAACGGTCGGCGACTTCAGGATCCGAAAAGGGGTGCTCAATCGACGAGAAACCGGATTCATCGCCGCTGTCAAGGGGAGATTGGTCATGGCCTTTGACATTGACTACCTTTGTGGTCTTTTGACCATCATCGCTGGCGGCCATCGTGGAGGGCAGTACGATGTACTAATAACAGCTGAGGTCTTCTTTTTTTCCCAGGATAGGAAGCTGTTTGGAAAGAAGCCGCGGAGATGTCTGAGAATGGATGAATGTTGATGGATGCATGGGTGACTTATAAGGAATTGAGCTCTCGTACTGGTTTAGGGCTCTAACTGAATGTTCGAGAGGTTCGCCTCTAGACATGTTGAATTTCTCAGTCAAGAAACGAAACCGGGGCTATCAATGTCGTGATGAGCTTTGGAAATCACCTCAAGTCTAGGCGAGGATGGATGCTATACTACATGATGGACATAGCAACCCCATTGACACCTCAATAGATGGACTAGGGTATTAAGAACAGGAACTATCAAACTAGAGATTCATGGTTAATCCAAGATAGTCACTTCTAGCCGATCAAACGGGTTCTAGTTGAGCTTTCGTCTGTGAGATTGAACCAACATTTGCTCCAAGAGCCAATAAGATCCACTGGATAAGGCTGTGTAAGGCAATATTAGGCCAAGTTGTACTCGGGTTACAGCTAGTAAGGTATAAAGTACCGAGTTCTGACTAGAATGGTAGTCTATTGAGAGGGGTTCGCGATATCTCATAATGATGGATATGGCGTGCTGGCCAAGAATGGTGATCGGGCCAATCGTTGTTAGAACCGACCGAGAAGCCGTGAAAAGGACCCAGGATCTAGAATTGACCCAAACATGCATTCCAAAGTTATAATAAGTGAGATGAGGTCAATATGCAGTCGATGAGAGTTGTCCTGGTGTATGTTTCGAATATCTGCCATGTATAAGTAGATAGTAATATAAGTCCTGGTCAACTGTAACTCGTCTGTATTTCAACCACATAACATCTAAATGAATTCAATACACTAAACATATACTAGAAGTAGGTCTTAGTTACTAACGCGATAACCCGGATATCATTTAGTTGCATTGATGCGACTTAGTTGTCGCATTGCGTGACCCATCCCTAGAAATTGCGACAACCACCACAACGTTCTCAATCCCACGTATCAACATTGCGCAATACCTTTTTGCGACATCCGAATCCAATAGTCTCTATCGGTCACTAGTGATTCAATGGGTAGCATTGTATCTCTATCTCATGAATTGCGTGCTCTGAACCCAGACACAAGCCGACGATTTAGTTGATCAGCGCAATAGATACTACACTCGCGCAATGACTCTAGTCAGAATTGGTGCCGATGTCATCTTGATCATCATCTTGGTGCGTGGCTATGACGGATACAAGCTCCCGAGTTTGTATTTCCCCGCGTTGTAAATAGGCACAGTATTACAAAGGAATGTTCAGTCACTCAGAGCGAACAGTGTATATAAAGGCTTTGACTATCTCTCAGCTGGACCACTTCTCTATAGCTTCAAACACACATTTTGAGACTTACCCCATAAATCACAATGGCTCCTTCAGCTGTCGAGACCACGACGAACCCTGTCACAGAATCACCAAAAGTAAAGCTATACTCTGGTGGCGTCGAGGGCGCTTACAAAGAGCTGGCACCTACTTCATACATCAAAGAGTCTGAAGAAAAGGGCATTGACGGTCATGCTGCAGCCAAAGTGAGTTAACTACTTGTACTTGTTGACTTGATCACCACGTATTGATTTGAACATTAGTATCCAAACTATCTCCCAACTTGGAACACCGACCAGGTGTACCCTCCTCTAGAGCCCTTTGAGCACTACGAACACGGCAAAGACGCAGACCCCAGCTTTCCAAACCTGTTGCCCTCAGAGACCAAAATCTCTCATCTCACTCCAACAATCGGCACAGAGATCGAAGGCGTCCAGCTGAGCAGTCTCTCCGACGCTGGAAAGGATGAGCTCGCTCGTTACGTTGCCGAGCGCAAAGTCGTAGCCTTTCGAAACCAAGACTTTGCCGATCTTCCCATCTCAGAAGCTCTCAAGTTTGGAGGATACTTTGGTCGTCACCATATCCACCCTACTTCTGGTTCTCCAGAAGGTCATCCTGAGATCCATCTCGTCCACCGAAGTGCGGGTGACAAATCCTATGAGGACTTTTTCAAGACTCGCGTAAGCTCTGTTGCTTGGCATTCTGATGTCACGTACGAGCAGCAGCCCCCCGGCACCACGTTCCTCTATGTGCTTGATAACCCCGACACTGGTGGTGATACCCTTTTTGCCAACACAGCAGAAGCTTATAACCGACTATCACCTACTTTCCAGAAGCTTTTGCATGGGCTCAAGGCTACACACTCTGGCATCGAGCAGGTTAACGCCAGCGTGAAAAAGGGCAGCATTAAGCGTCGTGAACCTGTTGTGAACGAGCATCCCATCGTGAGAACACACCCAGTCACTGGCGAAAAGTCCCTCTATGTGAACCCTCAGTGTAAGTGACACTATATAAGCAATCAAGTTGCATTACTAATACGTCTACTAGTCACACGAAGTATCGTTGGTCTTAAGAAGGAAGAGTCTGACGCTATCCTCAATTTCCTTTTTGAGCACATTGCCTGGGGCGCAGACTTCCATGCCCGCGTGAAGTGGGCAAAGGGCACTGTTGTGGTATGGGACAATCGATCTGTTCAGCACACTGCTATTCTTGACTGGCACTCTGGTCAGCGTAGACATTTGGCCCGTATCACACCTCAGGCTGAGAGACCGTATGAGACACCTTTCGAGAGCTAGATTTAGTATGATATATATGACGAAGAAATACATGAATACTTTTCTGACGAACCTATCACTTTCGTTCTACTCAAATGTCGCAGTTTGAATAGAGACGCCATAACTATTTCGTTTAAGCTGATCTCCCCTTCCCACTGCCTCCCCTCCCGCAACGCCATCGGCGTTTAGGGCGCAAAGATTTGAGATAACCCTCACTCCACAGCCGTCACTATATAGCACGAAAACTTCCAGAAACCCCTTCAGCCCGATCCTCAGAACACAGGCTAAGTCTCGCCATGTCCACAGATCGCAAAAACCAACGGACGATCCTGAAGGTAAACGGCCCTTGAACCCTGAAGCTAGAATAAATGGAAGCCCCACTGACGACGTAGATGTGTGCCGGATGTGTTTTGGAGTCGGGAATGGCGATGGGAGATTGCATTCCGAAGTCTTTGAGCTAACTGGTAGTGGTCACTCACTTACACGGTTTCTTTGGTTATAACGGTAAGCCTTCACATGGCCTACAAATATCTGTCAAAAACAAGCCACGAAAGCCACTTTTTACTATGCCAAGTCTTTTTGTCTTGGATGTTGTTGAAGATGTGGAAATGGTCTCACATGAACCACGTGTAAGTGAGACAAGACAGTTCTTACAACTCATTGCAAGAGCTCACATTCACAGTTTACAATGATATGCTATTATCCTCCCCAAATGATACAACATATGACGATCAATTCTCTCACCACTCTTCAAGTTCCAATTCCATATTCGCTGCATCGAGTCTAGCTCAGGAACAACTGGAATTTTGCCACGCCCGCCATTAAAGGTGCAACGCATCTAGAGCCACATAGCTTCAAACTTAGAGTTTTCAATTATTAGAAACTGAACTCGAGTGAGAAGCGTGGGATGATGGCAAGGGCCCAGGTATAAGATAGTGATGCTCCTGTCCCGTTTGCGGTTGTTGTCTCAGTCTTTCTTTAACTACCAACAGAACAACTTGAAATTCCCTGTTTTCTTGTTCTTCGATCTTGTTACTTTTACAGATCGAATCCACTCTTTTAAAACAAAGGCATTACTTTGACGCACACATATACATCATACAATACATACATATCTCAGCTCATCCACCATGAAGGCTTCTCTCGCTCTCTCTGTTCTGGCATGTGCCATCTCGACTGCAGCTTCAAGCATCCACCATCGCCGGGCCGACACCTATCTCCCTGCTGCTGGCATCCCCAAGGGCGGCTACAACGCATACGGAGGAAACTACGATCATCCCGAGACCAACAAGTACCCGCCTGTAGGTCAAAAGCAGTCTTCGTCGAGCTCTAGCTCTAGCTCCACCACCAACAAGAGCACGGACAAGAAGGCGACTACTCAGGCTGCAAAGTGCATCTCAAAGGGCAAGCTCGAGTCCATCGTTAACAAATACGTTTCTACCTTTTCAGGTATTACTGACGGTGGAGCTCTGGCGAAGACCATCTTCAACGACGACGTCAAGTTCTATTCGCAGTCTATTTGGTGGACTGCATCTTCCAGCAAGATCAACAAGTACGCCAAGGTAAGCACTCTTCCATTTCCCACTGTCTAATCATCCTACTAACACATACTCTCCAGAACGACAACTATCCTCCCGTCTTCAAGAACCTGAAGGAGCTTATTGCGGGAAACATTGAAAAGACCAATGACCCTAGTGCTTTCATCAAGGGTCCCGTCGCCTACGGTTGCAACACCTTCACCATTTACTGGAAGGGCGATTTTGAGGTCCCCAAGGGTAGAAACCATGGGCGCGGCAACGGCATTGACCTGGTCTTCTTGAGCCCCCACACTGGCAAGATCAAGAAGGCTTACTCCGAGTACAACACTCTCAACCAGGTTTACAACTGGGGTGCCCACATCACCTGGTCTAAGGACGATGTCTGCTGTGATTGTCCTGTGGTTTTTGATCCCAAGTGTAAGTGCAAGTAAAGTAGTTGAATGATGGCGTGTTTGTAAGATAGCTGTCACGGGAATAGACGGAAACGGAGTTTGAGGGGTTGTATTTAGGTACTTGGACAGGCGTTGAATATACATACAATCTTTTCATTCATACTGTATCTTGTATTATCGGACTGATCTAGTAACTTGTTGTCTATTATAACCGACTAGACACTTTGGTTTCATCGCCCAGGAACACATTGATTAGCTTGGAAAGCTCATCTGCATACTGATAAAGGAACCCATGCCCAGAATCAGGGTATAAGTGCAACTGAGCCTGAGCATTCTTTAGTTTCTTCCACATGACGATACTATTTTCCGTCGGCAGCAAAACATCATCGCTCCCTAATTTGCATCAGTATATGTTGGTCAACAAATGATGACTTTGACTTACCGTTTGCAATCAAGACAGGTATACGCAGCTCCTCAAGTCGATCGTAGGATGCATCCTTCGCCTGCTTCGGGTCCATAAACTTGGCAAAAGCAATTCCCTGTCGTCGAGAATTGTCCGGATCAACATGCCCAGTCCTATCCTTCCTCGCCCCTGTGATTCTCTTCCACGCAGCCTCACCTGCGGCTCTGCTCTTTTCCGAAGTTCCAAACATACTAACCATGAAGGCATTCTTGTGCTCCTCTTCTGTCCGAGCTCCGTTGAGAAGATTGAAGGGCGTCAGGTCGGGTGCTGGCACCGTACCCTCACCACTGCTGGGCATAGTTCCGCAAAGAATCAGACGACGCACGAGACCTTGTCCATTGAGAGCAACGAGTTGCGCGACACATCCGCCCATGGAGAAACCCATGACATCAGTCCTGTCAACACCGAGGGCTCGCAGGACATTGATGTAGTACTGCGCCCACATGAAGTATTGCTTGGGAACTTGTCCTTCTGAACGACCTACGCCAGCGTTGTCAATCATGATGATTGGTCGCTTGGCAGCGATGGGATTTATAAGGGCCGGATCCCAATGATCCATCGTTCCCCTTTGACAATTAGCATTTAGAAGCTATAAAAATTGAAGGAGTACTCACCTAAAGTGCATAAGTAATGTGAGGGGCACGCCATGGCTTTGGCCGAAGCGTCTGTAGGCGAATTTGATGCCA
This sequence comes from Fusarium armeniacum, assembly GCA_013618295.1. NCBI lineage: Eukaryota > Fungi > Ascomycota > Sordariomycetes > Hypocreales > Nectriaceae > Fusarium > Fusarium armeniacum. The sequence goes on from JABFER010000045.1 coordinate 128,002, forward strand.
TCTACAGTAATGAACTGGTTTTCAGCGGTTTCGTAAGTTGACATCTTGCAAGTTTGTTTTTTGAAACAGCTGTTATTGAATTGAAGCAGCTCAGTGAGTGAGTGATGTTATATCGATGAAAAGGTATATAAGTTGAAGCAAAAAGATACCGAGGTTGGTCGGCATTCAGCGTCAGCTGATCCGGGGAACCCTGTCAATGAATGCTTGCCTCTTTGGGAAGTTTTACCACCTTCATAACAGATCCCTGCGTAAGAGATAAAGATATTATGATTTCGATAATTGTATCTTATTTGTTTATAACCTCACTTGATATAAAACAAGATTGTTAGGGGAGGGTATAATTCGTCTCAGCCAACTATCATACCTAGTATTTCATACAATGATTCATTCCTCATCCAACGCCTGTACGTGATATATCCCTAAAACAGCATGTCCGCCCTGTCTAGGTATGTATGAAACTCAGATCGAACTACTCCAAACCTGATGGCCTAGCATGGCCGTCAAAACTCCTACACCATATTTGCCACCTTCAGTGTTTCCCTGCCATGTCTCCCAGCCAAGCCAGCATACGGCTGTCAGCTCGAACACACTCAATGCGGAGCTCACATATTTCGCTGCACTAGGGGCTCTGCTATCTCTTGGTTCTTGGCCCGCTTCGCCTGTTACCCGAAGAGCGATTATTCCTGCTGCAGACAACAGGGCAAGTTGTACCTCTCGACCAAAAGGCATCGGGAATGCGGCAGTAAGACCCCAAAGAACGAACAAAACAGCGACTGTAATAAACTCAACGCCAAGTCTTTCGAACTGGGGAGTACCCGGAGTGTGAGTGCTAGACGACCATCCCGACGGGCGTGCTCCCGATCCTTCGTCACGCTCACTATGCTCTTGGCCGAGACTAAAGCTCTGGTTCAAAAGATCCGCCAGCCCGTTTGCCTCATCATGGCTTTCCTGGGGCGCAAAGAAGCTGGGTGGTTTGAAAGAAACCTCACGCTCTTCTTTCTCAGTTTCGTCCCTTTTCCTAGAGGCGCTACGGAAGAAGATATTTTCCTGTTCCACAGGCTTAGTCCTTATAATAGGCGCATTAGGTGGATTTCGCAAACGGTGAGATGGAGTAGTTGGAGCAGGAGGAACTTTGTACCAGAATGGACTTTGGTTGTTGTTCACTGGCGACTCGCCAAAAGCTCTTCTCGGTCCATTTGTGACTGGCGAATCTTGAAAGGCGCGGTATTGCGACTGTGGCTTAATCTGGGACTCGGTAGGGGTCCAATCCATCTCGTCTGAGCCTCCAACTTCCTGAGTTCTTTGCGGGGTGATATTCAGACTGTTGAATCGATTGAAGGGACTTTCTGGGGGGCGCAGTGGACTGCTGGCTACATATGGTCGGGGCGAAAACGAGCTGGCAGGTGATTGTTGTGGTCGGTCAGTCTGCGGGGCCAGCGTGGGTGAATCCAGCGCTTCATTCAGCAGATCAGACAAAGTCTTTGGCTCTTCCCTCTTCACTCGGGTCAATTTAGGCTGTTTTGGCGAAAATGCCGTGTCAGAGCTGCTGCCGAAAAGGGGTGTCGTGTCGACCTTGATAGATCTTTTCGCAGACGAGTATATCTAGGCTGTGTTAGCAGGCTTCTACTAATCTCAAAAGGTGACTTACCATTATCATCACGGCCGACATGACCAGGTGCGCACTAAGTTGGGCGTTGCGTGACTGTGCGTGGCCTCCATCCATCTCAAGAACCCGACGGAACAGAAAACGGAAGAACACGATCAGCCCCTGGAAAGAGTACCACTGTGTAAAGCCCAACAAATGCCTGGAGAATCCGCGAAAGACCTGCACAAATTGAGGATTCCACCATGCCGACAGTATGCTTGCGATAACAGCACTATTGATCAAGAAGTCTGCCGGTGGGAGAAAATCGACCGCCGTAGACAATCCAGTTACAGCCAACGCTGACCAGCTTTGATCATCAGGATCATACATTCCAACGTCTTGGTGTTGTAGTGCGAAGGTGACTGCTCTTAGATGCCAAAACATTTGCATAGTCAATCCTCCCCACCACAATGCCCTGCCCAGACTATCAAGCCAATTCAGGGCACTGGTCTTGTCGGAGGTACTCTTCCTTCCCCTACTCTTCTCCATCATCCGCCGGAGATGGTCTGTCTTGGCTGTGTATCCCGCTCTTTTAATCTGTCCATCCACTCTCACGGCGCATTCATCACAAACTTGAGGGTATCGTTCCTCCAACCCCTTTCGATATCGGTAGTAGTTACGCTCGAGCTCGGCATATTCCGGATGGTTCGGGTCGTCGGGCAGGTATTGTGCCAGGGATGAGGTGAAAAGGCGTTGGTTCTTTAGACATGTTGCGCAGAAGATGCTATCTTGGGGAGCCGAGGGAGAGGATGGTCGGGGATTGGCGTATAAGGTTGCGGGAGCTTCACGCTCGGTAGCTACTGGAGGATCCGTAATCTCTCCATTCTATATTCGGTCGGTAAGCAACTGTATCAAAGGAGGCAACCGTGTTTGTTCATACATGATCGAGGTAGTTTGTCGCATCGCATGATAGGCATAGAAACTGACGTGTGATGCCGTCATATTTAGTGTTTGATCGCTTGCCGCAATAAAAGCAGGTCAAATATTTGGTCCCTCGCAGACGTGGCATTATTTCAATACCATCTCTCTATTAGAGTGAAGATTGGTGAGAAAAAAGGGTTGAGAAAAGGGAGTGGTGGTGACGAGCATGAAAAACAAAATCACGGGCAGTCATGTCCGTTCCATGTTTATTCCAAGTTTAGATCATCTTTTGTTGTTTCTGCCGGGCGGTCAGGGCACACATTTAGAGGTCATGACGGTGGGGCCTGCACTGTAAATGTAGATCCATGACCAGTATCCTTCCAGAAGGTTAGAAGGTTACTAGGGACTGCAGCGCCATGATAATCGCGATGGAATAGATAATGGATGGATCTTCATGAGAACTCTCTGCTAATCGACATTTCAGAATAAAACAAAAGATACTGGATGTTTGCGTCTTCCACAAGAATCAGAAGCTGATCGCCAGGATATCCAGATTAGAAAGTACCTTTGCCTAAACATTCCCTTTGTTTTTGTTCCTGAATCAACCCGTCGGCAGGCCAGTGGAGGTCACGGCACGTCACCAGAATACAGACAAGCAAGCATCTGTCTATCACAGCTTCACTTCACCGTTACATCCATAAAACCAAAAGTCAATTTCTCTGTCGCAACCACAAGCTCCAACTGCTTACAACCGTCTTTGCTCATTGATCAATTCTTTCACTTCCATCTCCTCAAGCAATGCCATCATCATGACCTCCCAAGCTTCATCGTCGCATCCTCCCCTCCATCTAACAATCCGCTTCTCGACATCCCAACCAGACCTCGAACTCGACATCTCCTCTCCCCAAACAACGACTGTACTCGCTCTAAAACACCTCCTTCGCACAAGCCTATCCTCTCGCAATCGGTTACGTTTGATCTACCAAGGTCGCCTCCTTCCTGATGCATCGGCGCTCAGCTCGGTTCTCAAAGCACCTCCCCCTCCACCGCGCAATATCGACGATCCGAAGGGCAAGGGGAAAGCTGTCGAGGGCGCGAATGTGACTAGGGTCTACGTCAATTGCTCTATAGGTGATGAGCTGACTAGCGAGGAGCTGGACAAGGAAGAGGAGGAGGCACTCAACCCCCCTCAGGATGTGAATGGAGATGACTCCAAACCTACAAAGTCAACAAGACCACGACCAAGAGGTTTTGATCGATTACTACAGTCCGGAATCACGCCTTCAGAAATCGCGACACTTAGAACACAGTTCAACTCTATACACACAGCAGGCTTCACACCAGATGCGATGCCGTCGCCTGATACACTACGTAATATGGAAGACGCCTGGATAGACAACAATGCCGATGGTCTCCCATCTGGATCCAACCCTCTAGAAGACGAAAACGCAGGCATGGCTTCGGTCCTAGATGTGTTGATAAAAGCCATGATCGTCGGCTTCTTCTTCCCCATGGGAAGCTTGACGTGGCTTTTGCGTCAAGAGGGAATATGGAGCAAGAGATGGCAGATCTTTGTCGGCTTTGGGGTTGTGTTGAGTCTTTGCATTGGCTTCGTCATGGAGCTATCAGGGGACCGGCCTTAGGAAGTCACAAGGCCCTAGGGGAGCCTAAGAGACCCCTGGAAATACGACTTGCCCATTATTCTAAGGTTGACGGTCAATCTTTTGCAGTGGGCTGTTTGGCAAATTCTGGAGACGCCGGACGCGCCTCTGATTGTGTTATGATTATAACAGGGGTACAAGGCGTAACAGTAAACTAGCGTTGTACCTTAGAAGCGACTGGTTACTTTACATACACATACAATGCTCTATCAAACTATGGGGATTGCCTCGGGCTTGTACCGGTTTCGTTTCCAACATTGGACGAGAAACTCGATAACCCGGATCACAGGATAACTACATATTTTCCCGACGCGCCAAACTCCCTAGCCAGTAATGGTAAATCGAAAATCTACTTATCATCCCCCTTTTCGTGGACTGCCCCCTGCAACAGCCTATTCTACGAGCAAAAGGGGCTTTATAGGTACAGACTCTGGGCGGCAACGATATCTCTGCGGATCTTGGACAGACTCTCCTCGAACTTCTTAGTGAGGTCCTCGTTACCCATGACCTTGGCAGCCTGGGCCATCTGTCGTAGAAGCTCTTCCAGACGACGGAAGAGACGAATAAGAGAGCCTTCGTAGACGTTTGTCATTTTGCTACAACAAATTAGTGACGTTCTTACTCGGGAACAGGCTAGCAACTTACCAAATCTCAACAAATGGACGACCTTGGGCCCATGTGTAGACCGTCTCCATCAGCTGCCACTTGAGCTTCTGCGCGTATTCCTCCTCGTTAACATCAAGCTTGCACTCCTGGCTGACCTTGGCAATGATGCGAGCCTTGGCCTGGATCTCGCGGTAAGGCTTCTGGAGCTCCTCCTTGAGTGCAGGGGCCTCAACCTTCTCATCGAAGATAAAGCAACTCATGACGGCAGCACACATCTCAGGGGTAAGCTCGTTGAAGAATCGGTCAAAAAGCAACTCTGAAAGGAGAAGCTCGTGGCCCTCAGTGGAGGAAACCTCACAGGCGACACGGGCCTTGAGTTGAACGACCTCGGAGTCGTTGATGAAACCTAGACGGCGCAGGACACGCTTGCGCGACTTGAGCTCGTCCATCTGAGCAATGCTGTATGCTTTGGCGATAGATTTCTTTGTCTCCTTGACCTTGTCTGTGAGCTTGACCTTGGCATGGTACTGGTCCCACAGGGAAGGAAGAAGGGGGGAAAGGTGGAGAGGGTTGGCCAAAAGTCGAGATTCGAGGACCTCAATCTTTCGCAGAAGCTTCTTGAAAGAGTCATCGGTAATCTCCATGTTCTCAATGGGGTCGAGGACCGGAAGACCATCAGGGAAACGACGCTTGACCTCCATAAGGGACTTAGTGAGCGTATCCTTGTCACCATCGCTCTTCAGGCCTTCCTTGGGCAGGAAGAGTCGGATCTGGCTGATCGCCTTGATGCAGGTCAACAGACAAGGAACAACTGCAAACTTGATATCGTCGTCGTCGTTGCAAGGCTTAATACCGGGAGGCATCTCTTCGGCAGGATGACCTGGATGGAAATCCGCACTTGATCTAGAAATAGGAAGGAGAACATCAATGACATGAGCTTCCTGAGGAATGTATTCGGGCTCGTTCAGCTTGGGGGCACGACGAGGGGTCTGGTTGACAATAACACCCCAGCCAAAGTCGGTTCCGTTGCCGGCGATAGTCTCGTTCTCGTCCTTGGGGTTGTAGATCTGCACCAAACGGCCAGGCTGGAGATATGAGATACTGTAGTTGGGGTGCTGAATAACGGTTCGCATATCCCTAGTATAAGCACTGAGCTGCTGTCGAATCTGGTAGTAATCCTTGACGGTGGATTCATCGGCAATGCTGGTGTTGTCACGCTCCTGCTGCAAAGACATCAACTCCTTCTCCAGGGACGGGACGCTAGCGGCGTTCTGGAACTGATGGAAACATCTCTCCAACATGAACTCGGGTGAGATAGCTTCGATACGGAGAAGGTTGAGAATCATGTTGTAGCCGAGGTAGAAAGCAGAGTTGAGGCGATCTTGGTGTCCAGTGACAATCTCCTTAGCGGTGTCAGGCTCGAGCTTATCGTCAATCATCATGATGACAATACCACGAGCATCAAGACCACGACGTCCAGCACGTCCAGCCATCTGGATGTATTCGGATGAAGTAAGAGGACGCCTCTTGACACCATCCCACTTGGTAACCTGTGTGAAAACAACAGTCTTGGCAGGCATGTTGAGACCAATGGAGAAGGTCTCGGTGGCGAAAAGAACCTTGATCAAAGACTCCTGGAACAGAATCTCAATGGTCTCCTTGAGAATAGGCAGAAGACCAGAGTGATGGACACCAATACCGCGCTCCAACAGAGGCAGCAAGTTGATGATCTGAGGGAGCTCTCTGTCCTGCTCTGACAAACTCTCAATAGCATTGTGGAAAACCTTGCGGACCATGGCCTTTTCAGAATCGTCGTTGAAACTGAGCGAGGAGATGTTCATGGCCATGTTCTCACACTCTCGCTTGCTGAAGTTGAAGACAATGACAGGGTTGAACTTCTTCTTGATGGTCATTCGAATAATCTTGGCAATATCCGAGCCACTGTCAGCACCACCCTTGTTAGTCTTCTTGTTCTTGCCCTTTCCTTTCTGTCGAGCGGCAGGGTCGTTGGGGTCAGCGCCCTTCTTCTCCTCAACCTCTTGCATAACCTTGTTGAAGTTTTGCTCGTTAAAGTTGCTCTTCTCGTCGACGATGAGTCTGGCGCCACTACCACCAGCAGGGAAGAAGTAGTTCTGAAGGGGAGTCGGTCGGAAATCGGTGTAAACGACGTGACAAGCCTGGTGATGGATCTTGGCAATCCACTCGGCGAACTGAAAAGCGTTGGGAATGGTGGCAGAAAGGAAGACGTATCGGACCTTGTCGGGAAGCATGATGATGGTCTCCTCCCAGACGACACCTCTTGTCTTGTCTCGCATGTAGTGAATCTCGTCAAACACAACCCAGGCGACTTCTCGCATGATCTCGGAACCTCTATACAACATGGATCGCAAAATCTCAGTAGTCATGACCAAGCAACTCGCTGTGGGGTTAATAGTAACATCTCCAGTCATGAGACCAACATCTCCAAAGATGGCCTCGAAATCTCGATACTTTTGGTTACTCAAGGCCTTGATAGGACTTGTGTAGATGACTCTCTGGTTGCGCTTCAAACATTGCGCGATGGCGTACTCAGCCACGACAGTCTTTCCGGCAGAAGTATGCGCAGAAACAAGAACACTCTCCTCGCGCTCAATTGAAGCAACGGAAAGACTCTGAAAAGGATCAAGCTTGAAGTTCCATGTGCGCGCGGGCTGCTCGGGGGCCTTGTGCTCGGAAAGAGGGACGTATTCGTAGTCTAGATCCGGGGGCAAAGCAACCTGATGTTGGATGTTGTGCGACAAAACGAGAGATGAATCCTGCTCTGTGAAAGTGGCCGCGCCAGCGACCTCTCTTGACTCGGCCGTCTGGAACGTATCTGTCATAACAGGACCTGCGCCATCCTCCTTTTTCCTCCTCTTGGTATCCTGCTGGCTGGCACTTTCGGAAGAAGACTCGTCATCGGAAGAAGCCTCATCCTTGGATTCTTCGGTGGTGTTGTTGTCCATGTCGACATCTTCAGACTTTGCCGCGTCGCCGTTCTCGCCGTTTTCGCCATTTATCGCGTTGGCCTTTCTCTTCTTTGTCTTGTCGCCCTTGCGGTTCTTTTGCGACACAGTCTCGTCCTCGCTAGCACTCGGGGCCTCCACCTTGCCCTCGAAGACATCAAACATCTCATCCATGTTGGCGGTGTTTTACCCGCGACCGGGAATCAATCGCTAGCTGCAGAAAAAAGTGATCGAGATCGGGAGTGGCTGGTGAAAGGGTAAGAGTCCAGATGATGCCGCGCTATGAATCAAAGATTGTAGGGTAGAAGGTCTTTTAAAAGAGAAAAGACTATAACCTAAAAGTAGCTGCAGGATTATCAAAAACCCTTGAGGAAAGCTTGTCGTCCTTGTACAACGAAGAATCGATCGATCGTCCCAAACTGTTCGTGGCGTGGGACATGGGCCTGGGCGATTAAAAAAAGTTGGTTGATTGGAAAGTGGGTTGCGCGGCAGAAAAAACATCCCCTGGAGAACGGGCTGCGGGCGGTGAAAGCTCTGAGCGGTTGCTACCGACGTCACGTCCACGGGTCCCCCAATCATCCAACCGCAAGTGAGATTGAGATTCCATGTCAGCAACCACCAATTCCAGGTGCACGTGACCTATTAGCGTTTTGCTCCCAAACCTCAGACCACCATCTCTGACCTCGGATACTATCATCACTGACACATACCCAAGCTTCCATCTCCCAATCTCCGCTCCTCAACGTCAAGGTGCGTCCGCATTAAAGCCATTGACTGGCTCGACTTTGCTCTACCGACTTTCGCGAACCGAATTGACCTTTTACTCGTACCGCAGATGCTCTCCCGCGCCGCTACCCGTACCACGACCTCTCTGGTCACCAAGCGAGGTTTCCAGACTACCCGCGCTCGCATGTCCTCGCCTTACCACTACCCTGAGGGCGCCTACAGCAACATTCCCTTCAACCCCCGCAGCAAGTGGTTCGGCGTTGGCTACTGGACCTTCATGGCCACCGGTTTCTTCGCTCCCTTCGGCATTGCTGGTGCGTGGTTTCTCTCCCGACGTCTGCCGATTTACAGTCCGGATGCTAACTCGAAGCGCAGTCTGGCAGACCTACAAGCCCCAGTAAATTCGTCGCTGACGGACTGGGTTTGTTGTTTAATTGAAAGAACGGAAGCCTTGCGGCGGCAGAATGTGGTGTACATAACCGAAATAGACATCAGTCATTCTCGACTCTTGATTCGAAATTTCATTTGTCCGACCAAGTATATCGGAGTAATGTGTGAAATGCGAGTGCTTAAATATCAATGCGATGCAAATCTCGGTCAACCAAATCCTTGATATACAGAATCTATGTCCTGGGGTATTATTCTATCTTGCTTAAAGTACATGGTGGTACAACTTTGGTGTTACATCATAATCTCGTCCCATCTTTCTTATATCTTCGATACGACGGACCATCCCATCTGCCCGTTGAAGATTTCATATCTACGCCGTCAAGAATGCTGTGTAGCATCGACTGTATGAACGGGTGTCGGTCCGAAGGAATATCCCAGCGCTGCGCCATCTCATCGTACGCTTGGACCACTGCCTCATCAGAGGAGCACTTTTTGGTAGCTCGCAAAGCCCAGATGACTAACCATCTATCGATGGTAAATCCTCTGATGCCCTCATCTCTTGCTTGGTACATGGCGTTCAACACTCCTTCCAGACGCTGCTCACTCCACTGAGAGCCACTGAAGCCACCATGAGAGTAGAAACCCTTAAATAAGGCCAGAAAGATAGTGGCATGGATCGGAATGTTGAGAAATTTCATCTCGTCAAGGTATTGTGCGACTTTGGCCAAGTCCCCAACTTTAACTGAGTAGTGCTCAACAAAGAGCTTGTAGGTATGAAGATTCGGCGACAGCTGCATTTGTTTTTGCAGTGGCTTTTGGAGCTCGGGGTGCTTCCTGCCAATTCTTGTAAACATCATCAGCACTTTGGTGACGACCCGACCCATCCCGTAGTTTCTATCCGGGATATTGGGTGCCATCTCATGCCCAGCCTTCATCCTCTGGTACGTCAATTCTGCTGCTGACTCTTCGCCACATCGCAAAAGGCCGGAGATCACACAGTTGAGCACAACCGTGTCTATCATCTCCCCTGCCTCAACCATGTCCTTGTAAGCGGCCCGAATTGCGCTCGAGTCCATCTTTAGCCCGAAATAGTGGATTAAACTGACATGATGGTATCGGTTGTACTGAAACCCTCGATTCTCCATCTCTTTATAAATCATGTCAGCGAGGACGAAATTTCCCGCTTTCGCAGCTACATCAAATAGGATGTTGAACGTGACTTCGTTTCCTTTGACGTTGGCTGATCGCTCCATCTCTTTCCACAACCTCAAAGCGGTGTCCATCTCAGTCGATGTTATGCGAGACGAATACTTTGTAGCAAATGCCAAAGCATAGTTCCAATGCGCCTTTCGCAACGTCAGCCCTGCGCTTTTGACATCAGCGACCAGCGCAAAGTAACGCAGCATCGACTCCGAATTTCGTTTTGGTGGTGTTCCCATAACCTTGAGTAGTCTGTTCCTCCACTGCCAGGTGAGATGCAGCATTCTCGGTTGGGGTAGTTGGAGATACAAGTTGTAGATTGGCTCGAGTGTTGTTCGGTATGGATGGCGCAGCTTGTACGAGACGGCATTGCATAATTTGGCGATCAACTTTTTTGTTTCGTCATCCGTCCGGAAGGTTTCCTCGGTCGTTGGGTATTCCACATCTCGTCGATTTTCCGAAACCTGCAACTTCTGGCCGTCCGGTTGAGCATAGCCCCTCCGGTAGGGATCTTGGTAGTACTCCAAATGCTCTTCCACCGTTGCCGAGTCTTCTTGAGGTACCAAAGCCTTTAGGTGCCGTGGATCATGTGCATACTGAGTATGGAACCTCTGGTTTATCGGGGGTATCGGAGCGACAGCAGCAGAGGAAGCGGTGCTATAATTTTTGAGGACATGGCGGGACCGTGGGACTGGCAGGGCACGTCGAGCCTGGGCGGCGGGTGCAAAAGTTGAGAGAAGCCATAGCGAGCTCCGGGAACACGAGGTATTCGGATTCGAACTCGAGCTTGTTTTCTTCCTTTGCGGCGTCTGTTTTCTGGCATCTCTGGCACAGCAGAGGCTCCTCCTTGTGGTCGTAACCCCAAAACTGGCCGACGGTCGGTTCGAAAGCACCGCACAGAGGGAGCCGTCTAATCGACTGGGGACTTTCATGAGCTCCTCCTCATGATGCTGCGACCTCTGTTGCGTTAGCCGTAGCAGTAGGGATTGACTGCAACGAGAATTATTTCAACGAGACAAGGCGGCGCTGAGAAAGAAATCAGATCGGCAATCTCTCTCAGGGAAGAGCTAACGGCAGCGCAAGTTAAGACGGAGGAGGCTTGTTCTTGTAAGTGGGACCTTTTTGAAATGCTTTTTTGCTACACTATGATTCGCGCCAAGCTGTAGGTACTAAGGTATCCCGGACTGCGGGACAATAAAACCCGCACATTGAAACAAATGTCTAGAAAGATTAAGCCCATATAGTGGCATTACGATACTTCATTGACGAGAGTCGATACAGTTTAATTGAAATTGTGCTCTTATGCTTTATACCGCTGGATATATAGTTTTTTTATGAGTATTCCATAACCTTGTCAAGACAATCCAATATCGCCATCCATTCTGATACAGTTTTATTTCACCACCTTTGACATCCCGCAGTCGGCGATAAGATTTACCGACAGATCTCCAAAATTTCCGCTTCAACACCACGATCTAGAGCCTCATGCCACGGACCGAGTGACATATACTCCCATTGTAAAGCGCCAATTAACGACGTAAGCTACAACTTTTGATCCAACAATCCTCACCTCTGATCCTTACTGATTAGAAATGCAGTTTTGGCCATGGGAGGCAGACAGATCCGACCCGCAAGGGTCTTCCAGACCGTGACGGAGGAGCTCAACCACAACATCCTCGGCAAGAAGTCAGTCCCTACGCCGCCATGGTATAATATCATGCAAACAGTACCTCCCGCCGAGACCCTCGTCCGAAATGTCACCCCTAGACTCCGAAAACCCTCTTCCAAAGCCACCAAGCCCAAAAACATCTTCCGACCTCAAAAAATAGAATATCCTGAGGACAGACTACGACAGCAGTTTTACAAAGATCATCCTTGGGAGCTTGCGAGACCCCGTGTTATTCTCGAGTCGGACGGAAAGGACTACCAGCACTGCGACTGGAGTCGGGGCTTGAAACAGCCCAACACACCCTTGACGGGAGAAAGGCAAGTGCTTCGATGTGGGCATAAAACGACTGCTAGGCTAACTTTATATACAGTGTTGTCCAGTACCAGCTGTATTTAATAAGGGAAGGCTGGGGAAGGGCAAGAGCATACGATCATGCTCGTCATGCATTTTATCGTCTGCGTCAAGAGGAAGAGATCGAGAAGCGAGTGGCCCAAGAGGAAGCCAAGTTCGTAGGCGCTTACTTTGGCCAAACCCGCATCGATGTCTCCCACGGCCTCGAAGACCGCGAGTTCGAGAACTGGAAGATCTGGGCCGGAAAGGAGACGGAGCGACAGGAGCAGAACCGCAACGGCGAAATTGAGGACTTTGGTCTGGAGGAGGAGGCGGAGGAGATCGTCGAGGATACAGAGGCAGCGCCCGAGGCTAAGGCGGAGGCCGCAGAGGGCAAGAAGTCACCTTGAGGCGGATGATACCCGTCATGTACACAACCTTGTATTATTGTCTATGTATCAGAAAGCAACTACGCATGTTCCAAGAAAGGCTCTTGGGTTGGATCAATTCCCTCCGATTATCCCCTTTCCAATCAAAGTTCTCGCCGAGCGTTGAAGACAATCTCGCCACAATACCCAACTTTGTACTTTTCAGCCACTTCCTTGTGCTGCACCAAGACGTCGGCGATGCCAGTGTAGTAGAAGAGCTTTCCAGTGAGGCTCAGAGTGGTGATGCGCGCCCAGGATTCGATGTAGACGATATGCATGGAGTTCTCCGGGACCACATAGAGAAGCTTGAGCAGGTGGGCGACCAATCCAACGAAGAAGCCAGTAGCAGGACCGTTGGTGAAAATACAAGTAGGATACCGCATCTGAGCTCCGATAGCGTTGGCAGGAGGGTTCATGAGAGCTGGGACAATGTCGAGAATACTGAGAAGAGCCGTGAAAGGGGTGGTGAGAAGTGACTGGTGGACCTGACGGGCGCGAGTGACGGTGACAGTGTCGTAGCTTCCATGCTGCGTACCTTGAGTGGCACACAAGGCTTCTAGCTCTGCTTCGTAGTCTACAGCATGGTTCAAAGACATGGTATCTCCAGAAGAAATGAGATAGCGGCGGTGAAAGTTTCGGAAGCTGCAGTAGCCATCGTCCATCATCATGAGCATCTCCTTGGTGTGGCCACCAGAGCCAAGAACGAAGAGGTAGTACTCATAGGGGTTGATTCGTTGGTCGCGAGAAGCCTGCTCGCTGCGCCTGTATTTGCGACGGGCTCCTATGAGCTGAACGTGACGGGCCTTAATTATACATGTTTAGTGCATTTGCCATGCTGAGGGCATCAACATGAACTTACAGTAGAGAGAGTCAGGGCAAGGTTGATGACGAACAGACAGACGAGCAAACCAGCAGCGAAGTTTGCGGATGTGATTGCAAAAAGGGCGAGTCCAATGCCTGTCAAGGCGACCAAAATAACAGCAAGTTCCATGCTTGCAAAGTCGACTTGACTTATACCAAGTCAGATGTTGATGATGAGACCAAAAACAAGTGTTCCAAATGGATGAGGAGGATGGAGTTTTATAGTCTTGTAGGCATGCAGCAAAAAAATCGACTTCTCTGAACTCTACTTTGAATGATGCGTGATTCAGAATAAACACAAACTCTGCATTGGGATGGAAGGTTAGTGGTACAGGCTCGTCATGTTTATCAGTGTTTGACAGTGCCCGGCCCTGAAGCTGAATGTAAGTATCCCAAGTACAGGTAAAATGTGGTCACTAGGTTAGTAGGAGGGAATCTGAGGTGGCCAAAGGGACAGAATTAGTGGGTCAGCTTATGCTCTTCAGACCTGTGTCTTTAGACTCTTTATTTTTATCTCCTAAAGCTTAGTAGACTTGCTCTCACTGAACTGAATCGCTGTCAGGTACGGCCCACAATCCAGTTCCCGTCCAGATTAATTACCCTGGATCAAGTATTAAAGTTGACATACGAATCTAAACCACCACTCGAAGACTGCCATTGATCGCCCTTTGAGCCTACATCTCAAGTGTTTTGCTATTCCCTGACCAAATTCCATTCAAGACCATTCCAACAGACGTAAAAAGCAATTGTCCTACAACCAAATAATTGTGAATCATTCAGCAGCACACATCCTTTACAGAAACCGACGCTTCTTTTTGGGAACAACGACTTCATCTTCAAGCCATTCCTCGCCGACAATCTTTCTCATAGCATCACGTCCAGTTCCGTCAATCACATCCTTCATTCCCTCACCAGTAGCAGCTGAACACTCGATGTACTTCTGCGCCCCGATTCTCATCGCCTGCCATGACGCCTGTAAATGATCAGATTATTTGATTCGTAAGAATGATGCATGGTAGAGATAGTAAAGAGACTTACCTCTGAAGGGCAGACACAGCATGTAGGATAAGCCATTAGGTCTGCAGAGGAATCCACTGCGGATCCAGTTCGGTGATCTTCCAAGAAGCACTGATCGCGAATATCCTTCTTGAGACCAACAAGATACAAAAGGGGTTCAAAAGTGGCCGTCTTGGCGAATCCGTGATTGGAAGCATGGTGCCACTGCTTGAGTTAGTCCTCATCCATTGACCAGGCGGAGTGCTTGGACGTACCCATTGGATGATTGTGTACATGGACATCTTATCCGATATGTCGAAGCAGAGGAATATGGCATCCCATTCGATATAGGTCAACTTTTCAACAGTGTTTAGGTCTGGTACGCCTGAAGTGTCCTACATCTCCATGCGCACAGGCTGGTTGTGGTAAACTCGATCGCTAACATATGTCTCATAAAGTGGACGGGCAAAAGCATTGGACTGTTCTTGTTAGCTAGGTGACTAGCTGACTTGAGTCAAGACGAAATGTAACTTGCATGAGGGAAGTAGCCATAACGAGACCGGCTATCCAAAGTTAGCATGTGCTTTCATATCTTGTCTTCCAGTCGCTCTGTGCCCACTCAACTTACAATAGCAAAGATGTCTGTCCAGCCCCTTTACTACCAACAAACAAAAAGTTCAAGCGAACAGGTTCACGCGGAATTTCAGTTTCCTCATACTTTCTCTTTCGCTTACGACTGAGCAGAGTGAGTAAATTCCGTCGGTTGCTCGTCGCACGTCGTTCAGTCATGCCTGAAGCAGGACGACTAGAGGGTGTAGAAGAGCGCCCAAACAGAGGCGTAGCCGCACGAAGGAAACTTAGTCGTGTTGAAGGACGACGTTGAGGTGGAGATGCTTCACGAAAAGTCTAAAGATGAAAAGCAATCAGTATTGGTGATGAAATTTACTGCGAGGAAGAGGGATTTACCAGTCGTGTTGAAGGTCGCTCGTCGAACCTATCGCCTTTGAAAGGGTCATCACGATCAAGACGACTGGGAACTCGCTGGCGCCATGAGTCGATGCGCTCTTCAGATAGCATGTTTGACACCGAAATGAGAAACAGAGTAGAGAAGGCGTGCAACGAGATAGTCAATAAGAAGGAAGAAGAAAATGATCAGTTGCATGTTGTGATGAAGCTATACCAGGAGGAGGGGTGATTGTTGAAAGCAAGAAAGAGTAAACGTCGAGTGTTGATATGCAGGAATAAGAACGAGAATATGAAAATAAATAGAAGATTCGCTTGGATTTTATGAAGACTATGATTTTCATGAGAAATCAAGGAAAAGTTGTTGCTGTTATGCTTGAAGTTAATTTTCGCAATGTGGAATTCGCCTTTGCAGCTGGCAGACAGCTGTCAACATTCGCGAGAACTTAACAAGTAAAACCAACTGAAATCTGCGCATTGAATGGGTAACTTAAATGACTAGGTATCTCGTGTTGCGTGTTTAAGTTTCAAGCAAGCTTTTCATGCGAGCAAAGTCTCATCTCAGCATCCATATAAAGCCCGTCTCCTCCCACTTCTCTCTCTTCTCACCTTACGGCAGAAGCTGCAACTCTCATGACCGGACCAAGCGGAAGGTCCGGCCATTTCAAGTCGTAACAAAAACCAGTCGCGCCTATGATGAACCCATGGTAATGAAGCTATCCGTCCGCAGGATAGGAATACCCAAGCGAGAGGCCTTCAAGGCTATCTGCTACACTGGGAACTGAGGCACATCAAATTTCTTAATTTCAACTTGTTCATTTTAATGTTGATTTTGTTTAACGATTACACATCTGTACTGCTTCCCGCATGCAACCCCCGGGAGGATGGGAATGCCATCAGCCTTTCTAAAGTCGAAAACAAGAGCCTGTGCTCTAAATGTATAACGAACTTGATGTCCAAAGAGCTGAATTCATAATTTTAGTACCAAGAGCATCGTTATTCCTGAAAGACATGATACTTATGAAGCTCAGAGCTCATCCATAGCATCAGCCACATTCGCAATATCCGCTCTTCTCAACCTCGCATCATCAACACTCAACAGCTCCTTGGGAAACCAATTCCCCAACTTCCCCCCAGGTCTTCCAACACCCTCTTCCAGATCCTCACCCTCCTTGCCGAGAACCATAACCGCTAAAGCCGTTCCGCAAAGCCAAGCCCAAACCATGCCCTCGCCGCAGAATCCCGCAGCCACCCACTCTCCCGAATCCTTTTTGGCGGGAGATCTAGGAGCTCGTCCAACAAACGGCATCAAATCGCCTGTAAAACCGATAATTCCAGTCCAGGCTTTGACGAGCTTACTTCCTTCTCCCCATTGTGGTTCGAAAATGGTCGGCATGACTCCTCGGACGTGGATCAGAGGAAGGGCGTGGGTCTGGCTGTCGTCCCATATTCCCATCTGATCAATGCCCTCGTGGCGACTTCGGAAGAAACCTCCGCCTACCATGAGATCACCTGGTGTTCCATCGGGTTTATCGGGTTGTTGGGTTACGTAGTCGAAGCCTGGACTGTAGATCGGGGACCATGAGCGGTTTCCATGCGTGGACGGGAACGAGTTGCCAGGGCTTTGGGCGCTCATGTGAGCGATGGCGCCACAGAGTGAGCCTCTGAGTTTAGGGAGCAATTGGCCTGCGTGAGCGTTGGTAGTGTGGACAACGTGTCGTGCCTTGATGCTTCCGCGACTTGTCTTGACTGTATATGAGCCGTTTGCTACAGGGGTGACGGTCTCAACTGGTGTATGAGTGTTGATACTCAGACCAGAGTATCTCTCAAGGAGGTCATTCCATACACCCGTGACAAGTCGATATGGCCAAAGTGCACCAGCGGAATAAGACAAGGCACCAGCAACAAGCTCATTCACGCCAAACTATCATCGTTAGCATTGTCAATCGACTCACACGCAGACTCAATAACCTACCTGCTTCCTCGCCTCTTCTGCCTCCCAAATTGTGTGCTCCTCCTCAGGCATCCACTCTTTAGCCTCAGCAACCTGCTTCTTCGCACTCTCAAACTCCTCCTCCCCCAAGAACAAATCCACAGTTTCGACTTCTCTAACGTCTCCATGCCCAATCTGTTCTCCAACCTGTTTCATCATATCCAAGTGGCTTCTCTTGAACCTGACGACCCTGCTCGCAACCTCGGGCCCTAACCGACTGCGAAACATGGCAAACTCACTATATGGCGAACTCTTAACATGCCCTCCGTTTCTTCCCGTTGCGCCGCTGCATATCTGCCTTGCTTCGCAGACGACAACTCTCAATTTCGAGTCGGAAAGCTCGAGGAGAGACCTTGCCACTGCTGCTCCTGTGATGCCGCTGCCGATGATGACCACGTCAGCTTCTTGGGGAAGCTGATCATCTTGGATGTCGCATAGCGCCGGAAAGGGCGGGTCGTCAAGCCAGTATGAGTTTGTCGGGTTAGGCACAGGAAATCCTGGCTCTGAAGAGGCCCTGGCAAGAGCGGATGAGAACTGCCGATGTAGAGTCAAGATGGTTTTGACGCCTTGAGAAATGGCCGAGGTTGTCGACCTGATGGATGATATGATGGCACCCATCTTTGTCGGTAAGTATATCGTTAGAAGGAAGTGAATAAGAGATGTCAATAGTATATGAATCGCGTATATTAATGACTGGCAAAGTAGTCAATACTATGTAGATGGAACGAACCCTTTTTCAATGCTACGATTACGTGTTGACTGTCTGGAGGTGCCGGTTATAACAATCAGCCAAACCAACCCATGTCTTCTATTTCCAAAGTATCTATTTTAAGTAAGCTTCTGGCTACTCTAAGCAATGTCGTGTCAGCGCGAATTTGAGTTAATCACTATCGTAAAAATATGTTTCGCCTTTAGACCGTGATTCACAGACGAGCTCGTCTGTGATTCAAAGACACAGTTAGACATAATACTGGACTAAAGACCTTTTAATTCGCATTTTTTCTACCGTCTAAGAGCTAGCTTGCCTGTGCCACCAGGAACCGCCCATTCACTGCCGTCAAGTGCAAGCAGATTGCAAATAAAAAGAACACCATCATTCTGATTTTCGTTTCCCTTCCCCAACACCAATGAAACATTCCGAAGAAGAAAAAAGACATACCCCTTGATGAGGCCGAAGCCATCACTATTCCTTCCCCTTGTTCCTCCACTTGTTTCCAGCTCAAGTGAGGGTATAGTCGACAGCAAACCCGGGCTTTTGAAACTCCAGCCCCCCTTTCCTGTTTACTGTTGCGCCATAACCGATGAAGGGTATGTTTTGAGATGAATTCGACGTGTCTAGAGACACAAATCCTGTTCCTTCTACCCTGTTGCATCTCAATCGAATCCCATACCACTAAGAATTCGTCCCTGAAAACTCCAAAGGCCCCTGCTGGGAAAGAAGTCGGCCGTTGATGAAAAAGCAACAAAAACAAAACCAGAAACTCCGCCAAACCAAAAACCATTTGCAAAACCATCCAAATGAAATAATGGGTATCGGACACTTCCTCTCTCAAACGTACACCGCCGTTGTTGTTTAGGCCAGCTAAAGACTGGCCACCCCGTCCTCAGCATCGAAATCTCCGGCATAATCCATATGGTTTGAAAACCGTCCGTATGGATCGAGTCCAAGCTCCTGCCTCACATCCCGTTGGATCTGAAGGAAATATCTTCGAAGGCTTCGTAGGCCCTTGAGAAATCCACCATCAGGTTGACCTGGGTGCTGTGGGGGGCAAGGCTTGTCGTCAATATTGTCGAAGGGGGTGACGCTATTGGCAAAATCGGCAATTTTGAAATCAATCTCCCTCTTGTTCTTCGCCTTCTTGCGTGGCGTCTCCTCGGTATCAGTGGCGCAGTCGGTGGTGGACTCATACATAGTCTCGTAATCCTCATCCTCTGATGTGTCGCCATCGTAAAACATGAGCAAGCTCGCCGCGTAGAAACGGTATCCGTCCAGCTTGCTCACAATTTGCTCCAGTTGCCCAAGCTTCTTGAGCACAACTGGAATATGTCGTAAAATGCTATGCAGGTCCTGGCCATCGTATAGGAACTTCTGCAATGCACCCTGGAACTCATTTCCAGCTTTAAGTTTACGGCCGTAATACTTGTCCTGGAAATCATACGTCTGCTTCTCAGCATTCCACACCTGTAAACCACAGATTCGGACTCCCAGCTCAGCCGATGTTGTATTTCGGCACTTTTCCGTTTGCGACTTTTGCTTCTTCGGAGTGGTTTCTACGCCGTATTGCCTAGTGCCCATCTTGAGATCCATCATGCAAGGCCTCTTCATTCCTGATGTGAGATCTTCCAGAAGTAAGAAGTACTCGACACGATCCTTTTGTGTCTTGGCCTCTTTGGGGTTGACTGGCCTGGGTATCTTGGCAAACTCCGAGGCCATATCATCAAGAGCCGGAGCAGGTTCTGTCGACTCAATAGCGAACTCGTGTTCCGGCTTCAGATTTTCAAGGTACTCTGAATGGTGGTGGGCACCGTTTGCTTCCGAAATGTGATGTCCTTCATGGTGAGCCTTCGAGTGTTTAGGCTTATCCTCGCTATCGCCCTTGTATCCAGCGTCGTCGGCTTCTTCAAAGTACTTCAAGTCACCTCTAGGTTCTCTAACATCCTCAGGCTTGCGACGCAGACCACCGGCCGAGTACCTACGCTTCTTCTTAGCAGCGAGGGGGTTGTCCTTGAGCGTTTCGGGCTCAGGAGCGCTCGTTCCCGTCACATCTTTGACTTCTTCGGGAGCTTGCTCAGGCTCTGATTGCACAAATTCATCCATGCCAGGTCCGAGGTCGCTGTGCGAGTAATGGTGCGCAATCTTCCTGTCCGAGTGGCAGGCTGTGTTTTCGGCGTGCTCATTCATAAATGGTGAGTCGCTCTTGATCAAAGCAGGATCAGAATTGGTGGAACGCAAAAGACGTTGCAGAGTTGGGCGTGGAATAGACCGTTGATGCGGTCGGCGATGTCTGTGAATCTTGACGGGTTCTTTAAGAAATGCGTCGTTAAAGACCTCGTTCCGTAGTCGCTTGTTAACCATAGTAGCACCCCAGCTGTTGGGTCGCTCGTCCAAGGTTGGCCTGCTTGATGTCCCGGAGGAGGGGACGCAGCGGCTTGATAGGGTTGATGTTGAAATACTCTGTCGTCGAAATTCTCTTGGCAGTGGCATTGGCTGGAGTAGATTTCGGGGCAAAATGTGCCTATTGTCGTCGAAGGTCACTGTCGGGACAGGGATGTTACTGTTGGCAAGAGACTGACTAATGACTCTGCCTGTCGGTCTCTCGGGCTTCGCTTGCTCTTCGGTCTGCTCCAGTTCGTGCCTACAAGCTTCAAGCTTTTCTTGCGCTTTCTTTCGCTCGGCCACTACAGCCTCGTCCTTCTTGGACGTACTCTTTCGGCGCGCCTGCTTTTGGAAAGTGACATTAAGCACACCAATATAGCTGTAAATGTTAGTATTTTCAACAGATTATGCACGGGGTCGCAAAAACGCAATTCGATGGGACCTACCGAGGAAGGAAAGGCAGCAGATCACGGTGGTATCTCTCGATAGTCTCGTAAAACTCATTTTCCCTATTGTTGAGTTGTTTACAAACAGCCCTTCGAGAGAATCTCCAGAGGGTGGTGTGGCCACCAACTTGATGTTTATACGGAATGAGCTCAATCGCCTCAAGAGGCTCTTGAGGGTCGTGCTGATGATCATGGACATGGTCTTCATACTGGCTCACGATTTGCGGTTGATTTAAGGAGTCGGTTGTCACTGTGATTTCTTCCTCAATGACAGCGCCTTCTTCACCTCGCGCAGGAATAAGATCACCGCGTGTCAGGGTCAGTGCCTCACGAGAAGGACGGTGAGAAACACCGTAAGGCGGTCCGTCATTCTCATCAATGGCTTCAGGCTCAGGCTCGTCGGCTTTGACGAGCCACGGACGTTGATTACTTTGTGACAGGGACCGAACACGGATACTACGGGCCGCAACGCGGTCCTGCGGCTCACTTACACCAGATTTCTGCACCTCTTGGTGGGGCAGGAAAACAGCAGACGAGATCTTTTCTTCCCCGGATTCGTCGGCTTCCCCATCTTCACGAGATCCGACTTCAGTATGAGCGCTGTCGGCCGAGTCCCGTCTCCCATCCACTAATTCGGGTTTACGGGTGACCTCGGCATCGGTAGCCGGAGTCGGCCCCACAGAAGCAACCGACTCCACCAATCTGGTCTGCTTGTGTCCATCTTTGGTCTGAGATGATGGCTGCACTTGCAGCGGCGTAATCTCTTCGGAGTCGAGTGAGTTGCTGACTGGCAGCGAGAAATATCCGTCGCTAGGCGATGTGCTAATAATAGGGTGTTCGTCGAGCGGGTCCGATAGCAATAAAGAAGGTTCGTGATCTTCCGGCAAAGGGTGAGTGGGTGTCAAGTCCTTATCAGAAGACCCAGACTGGGGCGCCTCGCGCGAAGCATGCTGATGACCCTCCTCCAGAGGAGGCAACTTCTCTTTGGGAGTCTTGGTGTCTTTGCGACGGACTTTCTCCTCAGGTGGCAAACCTTCTTTGAAGAATCGTAGGCTGTAGCTCGATTTGCGACTGCGAGCGTTATGTTCCAGACCAGCCATGGCCTCGGTGACAGACTTCTCTACCAAGCCATCTTCCTCGTGGCCTTCGGCAGAACCAATTGACCATATTTTTTCGGTCTTTTCAGTACCATTGCTTGTCCAGTGTGGCGGCAACTTTCCCCACGGCACCGGCCTGGCCTGGCTGTTTCTAACATCTTCCGTCCGTGTCGGCACAGGTATCTTGGTAGGTGAGCAGGTCTCGAATTGGGCCGGTCGATCGGCAGGGGCGGCGGTATATGCTGTGATTTGAGGGTGGTGAGAGTCGGTCGATTGTGTTTCCAAGTCTAAAGAGGTTGAAGTCTTGCCACGGGACCCATCGATTTCCCGGTGGTCAAGAGTACCTCGAAGTGTGGTAAGAGATGGGTGGTTGAAAGATGAAGGGACGCTCGCAACCTCGCGAGGGACGAGCGACGTCATTGTGGTGGTGGCTGTAGATGTTCCCATGTTGATAGATTCAGAGGTGGCTCTCGTTAACGGTCGAGGAGCGGTGCGCTGAGCGGGGACATTGTGATGAAGAGAGTCGAAGGGATATGAGGCGCTGTCGCGGTCGTATTGGGAAGCTAACGTCGCCGGTGCTGTTGGTGGTCCTGTCAGTGAAGAGAGACTTGACTGCGCAGTGGGCGAGATGGAAGTCGAGATAGTCGCTGAGGGTGCGGCGGTCTTGTTTAGGTTAGACTGTCGAACGCCAGGAACAGAAGTGGTTGCAAAGGTTGTGATGGAGGATGAGGTGACAGGAGAGATGGTTGTAGTAGTTGTAGTTGTGGTTGAGGGAGAGAAGGATTTTGACTGCTTGAGGTTTGTGATACCACGAGCAGAAGCCAAGGCTTGGGTCAGCAGGGAAGGACCGGATTGCCTCGGTATGGGACCAGGACCACGAGCCTTCTTATTACTAGAGGCAGAAGCAGAAGCGATGGGGACGGTATCGGTCCGGTCTAGTGTGTCCCTGGCATTGGCATCACCATGGGGCATGTAATGAGAATCGGACGGAGAATCAAAATCAGGAACAGGCTCAGGATCAGGATCAGAATCAGGCACGTTGTTGGGCACCTTGTCTGCAGAGGGTGGCGGTAAGAAGGGAGAGGTGTGAGTAGTGGTAGTGTTGTCGGCTATAGGATCAGGATCAGGATCAGCGACAGCGGGGGGTTGACCATGGCGGCGCCCTTGATGGGTATCGGTATCATCAACTTCATCATATTCATGATTGGGGCCAGCAACGACATGGCTATATGCGACAGCGCCTGTGCCTGCAACAGAAGTATCTGACAGGGCACATGGCACCGATTCTGATTCTGGCTCGCTCACCGGTACGGCGTGTGCGGCATTTTCGGACAAACGATGCGGACTGGACATGAGGAGGAGGACATCTGGCGCAACACGCTTTACTGGGAAAAAGGAAGAAGGAGAGAGAGAGAGGGAGCGTTGCGAGATTGTTTGAGTTGAGATTGAAAGCTGGGTGGATGCGGGTGCTGTGGAGGGGAGAATTAGAATAGCTAATCGAAATGGGCTGGAAGAAGTGGGCGTGGAGGAATGATTCGTAGATACGGTGCCAGGGGGCCTGGAATTTTATTTTTTGGAGGGGGGCGGTAAGGCGAGCGTACCTAAAGTCGAGGTGCTGAACAAAGAGGGAGGGGCACTCTGTGGTCAAGGCGGGGGGGCGTCATCAGTTCAGTGTACCTATCCGCCCACTGCACCGTATGGACCTAGTGCTAAGGAGCCCGGTATGTACAGAGTACGGGCTGGCCTGTTAGAGGGTGTCTTAGGAAACGAAACGTCAACACGGGCAGGCTGGCAATTCATCGATTGTTCCCTTACTCAGCTCGGCAGATAATAATGGATACTCGCCAGTACCTGGATTGGAGGCTTGCTCTCTGGCGGGGTGACAGGTCCCGTCTAAGTTGTTATGCCCTAACTATCCGTACCTAACAAGCCTGGTTTTAATCGACTCCCGTCCATCGACTCAGATGCTTCCAGTCCATTCCCAGTACGTCCCTGTCCCATTTCGCGGGGTCCCGGCCTCCTAGTGGCTGTCAGTCTGCAACTCCCGGAGCCCGAACATGATCAAATTGCCAAGTTCCGGGCTGCCATTACTCTTCCCCGGCAGTCTACACCGCAACTAAGCAAGCCAACCCTCGCGTGGATGAAGGGATTTGCTCGTTTGACAAACGTGCTACAGCGATCAGCCCTAGCAAGACAAAATCCCTTTTTAAACGCACACCAGTCAAGCCCAAGTCCAAGCCTCAAAGTCTGTGCTTGTCGCAGAAGTTCAAATTCCAAGCTGCTGGATAAGCCGGAGCCGTGACTTGTGTGGATCCTGATAATGGGACACGGGCAGGGGGGCGCAGAGGTAGCCCATGTGAAAGAGAGGTTGGATGGAAAGCAATGGTAATTAAAGCGTTGAGAGATGCACAAGCTCTGTTATCTCAGACGGTCAAAACAAGGGACTTGGGACCAAGTTGTCTATAGGGTACAGAATAGGACATGTTGAGGAGGGGAGTGTTGAGAGAAACTGATAAGACAGACGGAACGATATGGGAATGAAGGGGGTGTGGCTTGTTAATCCCATCCAATTGATTCCTATCAATTGCAGCCATGTGGATTGCAAGCAAGATAACCGGGCTTCTCGAAGATGCAATTCTAGCTCGGGGACCTTGATGTCAGCATTTTAGACGGGAACTAGGAAGAAGGAAAGAAAACATCCGATTGAATCCGTACCTGAACTTGTTCAACTAGGAGACGACGATATTCGTTCAAGAACATCCATCACTGACATGGAAACTTTGACTGTGCTTATCGGATCTACATTTGATTTACACACGCTTCAGCAAGACAGACTTTTGCACTTACATACATAAAATAGGTGCATCAAACATCACAGTACATTAGTTCTGTACTATAGCATACCTATGTAACATACATACATAGCCTGGTCCCGCTGTGGAAGAACGCTCCGCAAATATGCGTAAAGCGTCAGATCCCCCATGCATGACCTTATCATTACGGAGCCCAATTGAACAGTCATTGGGCATTCTTTACCCTCTGGAAAGAAAAGGGGGACCCGCTAAACCATCCCGTTGCCGCCAGAGAGTGGATGATTTTGTTTTAATCTGACCCTGACGGCCTAAGGAGAGTTGCCAAACACATGTTTCACACGATAAAGGTCAATGACTGATAAGGAGTTTCTTCTATCTAGGTATATAGTCTAGTTGTTCTATCTCAGGGTATCTCTGTCTACTGATTCTAGAATGGGTTATCTAACAATTCTAAGCTCCATAACCTACTATGTGATTTGATGTTCTAAATGATGCCAGGCTCGCCATGAGTAAAAAAAAAGTTTCAACACGAAGCTGGCGTATTTTCTCGGCCTCTTGGCGGAACCCGTGGCTCTCTTCCACCAGCTTCGGTCATTCTTGTGTCATTTCTTCTTTCCAAAAATACCTTGCATTTTCTTTTATTTTTTCCGAGTTTCAATTTGGTCACGCTGACTCTCCCTCTTTCGCTTGCCTTGAACCACCGCAAGGGCCTCCTCGTTGCGGCGATCCACGTTCCTTTACATGGAACGATTGATGGTTCATGTCAGCAATTGGGACATGTGATTGGACAATTCTATCTAGCTGTTGATTTCCGTCCGTTTTGATGAGGCTGCAAAGCTACTAACTAGCTAATATTTGCTAGCGTATCCATGACGGGCTCATGTCTATCATTCACAAGAGACTGGTACTGATAAAAGGCGAACGGAAGAGCTGAGGCTTAGAGCAGGTGACGTATGATAAAGTTTCAGACCCTTTTGATTCATTCCCAGTAAGAATATGGCGTTCATTACCTTTTCCTCCGGAGTAGGATCTTCAAGGACGACCTTCTCACTGTTCCATGCCAACTCGTGTCGCATTTCTTCTTGTTGCCTGAACCAAAACGCGTTATAACGGACATCTCTCATTAACGGCCAAGTCATCGTTCACAGTTCTGGTGACTCTCTACACATTATTTGCCCCAACCTCTGTCCTATAGACTATGCTATTACATTAAAGGTTGTCTTCACTCAATGTAACGCCGGAGCTCTATTTGATGGCATTGTAAAAGGCGTCATGTGATGCTTCAACGCGAGCCACCAAGATCATGACATATTCATGATAGTGTTGGATATGCATGTAACCAGATCAGCTGCGCCAAACAGTGTCGATTTCAAATCGTACATCACTCCAACGATTCCTTGACCCCAGGTTTGCCAAGTCCGAGACACTAGTGACTACTCGCTCGGCAATATCTCATGGATTTTTTGGAAACTGGGGAGACACGTGCTTCGATACTGGTTCGATGATGAGATACCCGGTCTGAAGCTTATAAATTCCTAGCTGATATTACACGACATTCATGGCGACCAGTCAAGATCTTCACCGGTGTCGTCCTGCCACGTCCAGCATTTTCAGTCGCTGGCGGAGGAGCATAGGCCGCCCGTCGAATTCCTACCCTCATCATCATAGCCAGCTCATCATCAAACGATTTCTAATGACACAATAAAACCCCCGGGGACACGTTTTTTCATAAACTCCGGTGAATGGCTCCAACCCTTGTTGTGCGGCGCTTTGGCTGGATTTATGGTTTGTGGTTTGAGCTTGAAGCTGGAAACATTCCTCTGAAATAGCGTGTCCAAGGAGACATTCGTATTGTTCTCAAGTCAAGTCCTCTCGAGCAATATGCATTAATTAAGAAACGAAGATGACACGCACGCGATGCTGTCCCCATGTTTCCTCCGGAGGGTGTGTTGCTAGACGACTTTCAGTCCATCATGATATCCCCCACTCACATTGTGTATTGGTCCGCAAGAGGGAGAACAAGATATATCTGACTGCATATTTCAATTTAGCGCAACGCAGTTATCAGTACTACCAATAGCTTGCTATGTTACTCCTGCAACTTTTAACTAATCGGTGGGATCATGATGAACCTTTGATCCGACGGGGAGTTGTAAACATGGGGTTACCCTACACATCAACTTGTCAACCCACCCGTTAGTCCGAACAAAACACTGCCATTATAATCCAGATATCCGTAACGTCTCCCAAACTTAATATTTCGATCACATCCAGCTTGTGCACTTCAGTATTCGAGCAATTTCAAGTATTTCCACTCTCAAGCTGCAGTAGCCTATGCTGTGGCGGGACGTTCCATCCCGTGTAAGCGGCTCTCGCCAACCATCACCAACTGGCTATCAATGCATCTACCATGGAGGAAACCCTGCACTAAGCCATCCTTACCTCAATTGTCCAATCACTGAAGCTAGTCATCTACCCCATGTTTTAGCCAAATGCATTTTTTGTGTTTATCTCGTCCAAAGGTCAATCCTAGAAAGATATGCATGTCACTCCCTGACCAATCGTCGTTCATCTTCCAACAACGTGCCTCGACTTCACCTTGTATGACGTTCCAAAGCTCAACTCAAACTAAACCCTCCTCCGGGTATCGACATCTCAGCAAACAAAGACGCAAATACACACACCCCTGGATACATCCAGAGTGACACGTTGATCTAAAACCGTCTCGAGTGAGACACGGTCTGTTTGTCTGGCTCAGGGTCGATCCAGGGGAAACGAAACGGGAGGCGAGAAAGGCCATGGACCATCACCGCCATATGTCGTGTGCTTCCATGTCACTCTGAACGCGGGTATTATCTGATTCATGCCATTGATGCAGCCTTTAGCCGTCTTGACCGGTTAAAGATCCGGTCGAGTGTGCCCATATGTCTGGAAGTGCATAGTAGCCATCAGAATTCGAATTTGATCAGAGTCAGAATCCCTGCCCCTCGGTATTCCGCCTTAACACGTCAATGTTGGAAAATTTACGATACGATGGATACAAACCCACAAGACTGCTGAGATTTTGCAGTCATCTGACTCTTGTACAATGGGTCTCCATCTGCCAAGCTGGCCTCGAAAGCGAGAGACAAGAAACAAGAAACGCAAGACGACAGCCCTAGCTTTCCAGAAAACTCTGATCGCGATGAGATATTGCGTGGAAACTGTACCTCTCAGATCCGACTAATGAGATCTCTCCGTCCAAGCAGGCCTTTCTTCCCGGGACTGGAGTGGACGGACAAGTTCTCCGCCCCGGATTCCGCTGTTGTCGCTCTTAGCTTCAAATATCCAAATAACCCGGAGGATGAGCTGCGCCCGTCATCAAAGCGAAACAAAGTATGAGTCGAATATTGTAGATGGCCTCAGGGCATGATCCCAGAATCTAGAGACACGTTCTATCCTGCTTCTAGTCTCCCCGGCGGAACCCCTTCCGGCCCTGAGTTCAGTCAAAGCTTTTTACTCCTTTGCACGCTTCGACCACCGACATCGTCGATCTAGTAACCCATCCACAAACAGCTGCTTCAGAAGCCATGTGCTCCGGGTATGGTTGCACCACCAGGGGCGTGGATTCAGGGCGCAAGAGGTTGGTCAACATTGTCCATATACCTCCCCAGAATCCAGACAAGCGGAACTTGGCAGAAGCATTTATCGCCGTCATGATTAACGGCAGATCCATTCATAAGATCAATTATAGATCCGTGAGCTGTCATGGTATCCTGACGAATCAGCTCCTGAATCGGGGGCTCATGGGCGATGGTGAGAGATGTAGGGAGACAGCATTGCATACCATGCTTTATGCATATCTCACTGAAAACGGCGACTTAATTGATCGAGTTCTTTGCTTCTTTGCTATGTTTAGCATTTGAAAGAAGCGGTGTCAAAATCGGATGCTATGGAGATTAATTTCAGGCGAATTCATCTGTATCAAGGAAATGAACACGTTGGTCGTCGCACGTGGTTGTAACAATAGGCAATGAGTCTTTCTAGTTAAATAGATTCGTACGCAACAAGGCGAATTAGTGCAGTAACTCTATTTTGTTTGTTGAGATCAATCTTGACTCTAGACTATTGCTTCGTTGAACATCGGTCACTCATAAAGGCATAGTGGTTTGTAGATTATTTTTGAATGGTTTCTTTAACGTGGTTTCGCATTGAATTATTCCACATGGAGGTATCTACCTGCTTTACGCCGAAATTGAGACGAACACCGCCGAAACCTGACCTGTATTGTCCGTATTGTCATGTCATTCATGTCCTTTTAACCCCTTAAACTCCTGCCATATTCTCAACTTGAAGATGTTCGGCATTCAACGCCATATGAATGTTGAAAGTCCCCCTTTTGTGCATGCCGGTTAGAACTAGCCCCCGAAGAGGGTCGAAAATATGTGTACAATATGTAGTGGTGTCATTACCATGGGCTCTGGTGCCCCTGGGTCAAGATAGGTGATTGTGTCGCGATGTTCATGCCACCAACGCAATCGAATTCCTCAAGCATGATATCTGCTACCATGTCAAGAGGATCTTGCGACTCTTCGGTCTCCTGATCGCTCTTAGCAGGACCTGTAGAAGTTACCGGTTGTTGTAGCTGATCTGCTGTAAGGAACGCCTCTGCCATAGCATCTGGCAAGGGACTACCGACAGTGCACTGTGATTCGGATGGCAGGAGACGCTGGTTACGACGGATGATAGGTCCCTGAGAGATGGTGTTGAAGTGCTTCTGGAATTTGTCACCTTCTGACGTGGGCAATTCTGATATAGGGGTATCGGGTGGCGGAGAGCCTTGACGTCTGGTAAGAGAAGGGCAAGGCGTTGCGGGCATGCTCGATTCTGAGTTTCGCCAATTAGGCAATGGTGCGAAGGAGACGCGGCGCTCAGAACTCTTGCTTTCCCAAGGATTCTTGGTTGCTGAAGCCAAGATGGCCTGCGTGCTAGGAAGGCCGGATCCCGACTTCCTCCAAACAGCACGCTTTGCTCGTTGAGAGCCGCGCTCCGGAGAAAGCGATCTAAAAGAAGCAAATGACTTGACAGAGAACCGAGGCTCAGGAGTATCCAATGCCGTAACAGGAGTCGCAGTTATATATTCCTCCTGTATCTGGGCGTCGTTTTGGGTCCCAATCACCGGCGTAGTAGACTCTTGAAGTGCTTCTTGATCTTTCTTTCCAACAATGGGTGTATGC
The DNA here is from genome assembly GCA_013618295.1 of Fusarium armeniacum. NCBI lineage: Eukaryota > Fungi > Ascomycota > Sordariomycetes > Hypocreales > Nectriaceae > Fusarium > Fusarium armeniacum. The sequence goes on from JABFER010000045.1 coordinate 157,984, forward strand.
TGGAAATGGTCGACCGTTGGGTCTGCCACCTTGTCTGTCCAAGGAGTCTGCTCTTCTGGACTAGCTGGAACTATAGCGACATTCGTCTGCGATTGCCCTGATCCTGGGTATTTTGTATGCAATAGTTCGAGAGACAGCATTGCTTGCTGAGACAGCTTGCTCGTTGCCCACGGGCTCTGCTGAGAGAAAGGAACTGGAGGGTTTTCTTTTGAAATCGATTGATCCAGTTGTTGCTTCGTATGTTCCACAGGAGTATTGACGATAGTCGGAGAAGCGTCATGGTTCCATGGCTGGCTCGAATTAAGACCATGACCAGTGTTTGTCGTCTTGGGAGTCGAGTGAGTCGAATTCGCATCGATTTCCTTCTCTTGGATAACCACGGGACTCGGTGCTGGGCCTGAAGAAGTGGTGGTCCCCCCACTGGTCCATGTTTGGTGCGGAGGGCTCGCGGTTGCAGACGGGAGATTGCAACTATGGGGTTTCAATGGCCCGGTTTCAGAAGGTGCTGTCTCGGCCTCTTGCTCTATAGTCGAGATTTGTGGTGTTTTGTTGTTGGACGTTGCCGATGGTGATTTGATCTCCGAAGAATTCTCATTGCCAGACTCATCGCTCTCATCCTCATCCTCGTGCTCATCCTCTTCATCAGATCCATCCCCTGACTCAGTGTCACTAGCCTCGAGATGCCCAGTAATAGCCAAGTCGTTCTCGTCCTCGGGTGCCTCTTTCATGTCCACATCTTGAGCACCGTGGTTTTGTTCAAGTTCATCAATAGGTTTATCAACAGGTTCTAGAGCAACAGCCTCCGTCGAGTTGCAACGAGATCCGTCAGAAAGCCCAGAATCAGAAACCGCTGAACTGGTTGCCTCGGATGAAGAGTCGGTAGTGTTATCCGTTGACTCCTGAAGTAGCTCGTTTTCATTGACCTCTTCACCAACAGTTGATAGCAACGGGTTTGCAATGCCACATGAGCCTGCATCAGCAGGCGAATTCGAGATCTGAGGATCAGTATGCTCCTCTACTGCTGTGCTATCTTCCAGGTCAGATACAGAAGCAATACTGTCCATATACTGGTCGGGGGTTGATAGCCCAGACCAAGAGCATTCGTCGTCTTCCGCCATAGATTCATCTTTATCTGAGATAGCTTTGGGAACTTGGTCCAGCTTTGGTCGCATTTTGAAGCAAAAGCTTTCATCTTCCTGTGTCTCAAAAGCTGGGCCGGTGATGTTCTTGTTGGACAAGGCACTCTGTGGCTCTGCAACCGGACGTCCGGAAATGAACTGCTGTCGGGCTGCTGGAGTCTTGCTTGGTGTTTGTTGCTCAGGGGTGCCTTGTGATAGGAAGCTGACTTCTGGGTCCAGAACTGGAGTGTACTGTAATTGCGATAAGGGTGATGATGAGTCTGCGGAAGTGTGATCTGATACAGTCTCGTCACGAGATAGCTCGTCTTCTGAAACAACAGGGTCGTCCTCGAGACGTGAGGAAACCCATCGTGCAGCAACGGTTGAGGGCGGCAAGTGATCAGGGGCACTTGTAATGGATTTGTTCATCGTGGGAGTAGTTGGCGTTAGAACCTGGGGCCTGTATCGGATAGGAGTGTCGACAGAGCCTGATTCCATAATGTCTTTTCGTTGACGTTTACTCGCCAATAGTTTCAACCACGAAGAACCATTTGCCTTTCTCTTTCTCTCAGATGCTGATGTTTGCATGGTTGACGTCCAGAACTCATCTTTCTGCCCCTTCTCCAACTTGACGGTATCCCTCCATTGTTGAACCTTGACTAATTCGTCGTCCTCCAGGTACGGATGCGTTTCGGTCTCAGAAGTCTGGTTTAGGCTTTCGGGGCTCGGAAGGTGGCATTCCAAACTGTCGTGCAGTGGACGGATTGTCTCTGGTATCGATAATTTGCGGTGAACCCTGGCTGATCTTGCCAGCTTCCCAGGCGAGGTCCTAATTGTGGCCGAGTCACGAGCTGTACGTTGCTTTGATCGCCACGGATTCACCCAGTTCGTTGAGTTTGATTCAAAGGGGCCTTTCAGTGCTGCTGTCAAGATAAATGGTATTTTTCCGTCAAGAAATCGTTGGCCTGCTGCTTCATATCGGATTTTCCGAGAGGCAGGGCTATCGTAATCTTCATCCTCTGATCCTTCGTAAAGCACATCGTTGGGGTCACAAGTCGCTTCGCAGTATATTGTATCTTGTCCCCATTCGAGTGCAAGCTCGTCCGCCAGCGGGTCGGCACGCTGGAGTGTCATAATTTTGGTGATGGAGGGTTTCGCCCTCCGCGTGGTCAGAACTTGTCTTTGATAGCGGCATTCATAGATTAATACCCTTTTTTTGGTATATCGAGACAGCTTTGTCGCTTAACTGTAGTCGTGAATTGGAATGCACGGCCAGCGATCACCAGGGAAACGCGCCTTATACTCGTCACGTGTTCTCGCGTAAAGTGATTTCAGCACGTCATGACTTTCAGAGCAAAGACCATGACTGGCTTACTTGTTCGTGATTTTGTTCAAGACTAACGATAGGATGATGGGAAAGTATTGTATTTGAGTTTTAAGAGATTTTGTATCTGAGAAATATGCTGTTGTGAATGTTAAATTCACCATCTTCGCATTACAGTTCCGCTTTAAAGGTTGGAACAAAGAATCGCGCCCTGTAGCCTATCATCAACACGGCGTTGGACGCATGACCAGCCACAACAAAGAAAAGATAAGACAAACTTTCAGACTGACCCTACACGCAGAGTCATTAGATCCCCGCTATCTTATGTAGCATTTTCTCAACATGGGGGATTCGAAGGATGGTGCTAGCACGTGATCTTGGCAGGCACCATTCGTTGACACAGCAACGGGCCTAACCGGAACCAGGACCTTGGTCTTGTTTATTCCGAACCTCAAGTTCAAGGGTACGCGCAAAACATCCGCCTCACGATCTCGATTTCCCCATGCCACTGTTTGTTTAATGTTTTTGTTGTGACTTCATTTCTATCTCTCAAAAACCTACTCTATTCTTCATCCATCCGCGATCTTAATACAGTCTCACTTCAGCATCCAACATACCTCCCTTCCGTTCTACTGTACACGTGCATCGCATACACAACCCCCTTTCGACCCCACCATCCTCCGTCGCAATATAATTTTGTTTAGTTCATGGCTTCGCATTGACTTTTTTTACACGTTGATTTCCGCTTCTAAAGCGACGCCATGGAGCACGCTTGGCTTGACTCTCTATCTGAGGACTGGGTTTCCCAGCCCGGCTCTGATTCCTCCGCTATCCAACTTCCTCCCCTGAACAATGCCCAAGAGCCCAAGCCCAAACTTAGAGGGACACCGAGTCGAATACCGCGTAGAACGATAGGCACTCGGCCCCAATTATCAACCGCCCAAGACTCAAGTTTCAACATTCTCAGCGAACGGACCCCGAATGGTATCAATATCTCGAGCCACCGAAATAAACAGCCTTCAGAAGATTTCAAGCTTGCGCGTGGAACGGTCGCTAGTAGATCTGCATCAGCTTCCACTAGTGCTTCAGTTGTCCACAACACCATTCAACACAAATCATCACCTGGGAGGCAAGAGGATACGCCTGAGTGGAAGAGACGCCTGGTGTATGGCGACGTAGAGTATGGCGAACAGCGCGACTTGTTTTGCTCAGCTGCGACCGGTCTACAAGATATGTTCAAACCACCAACACCCGGAGGCGACGATGTCGACGGCGGGCAGCGCCAGGAATCCTCTGTGATGCCGTCTAGTCCACCATCATACCCCGAGCGCATTGTTAGTGACGACCTAGAGCCCGACCTGGACCCATTGGATGAACTCGACGAATTCGACGACCATGAGGACTTGTATCCTAACGATGTCACACCCAGCCCGAGCCCGAGAAGAACAAAACGAGAAATCAATTTTAAGCTCAATGTGGAAGATTCCATGTTCTCCAGTGTACACAGCCCACGAGACGAAGACACGCCTTCACGGCCACGGGATCAAATCTATCGCGATCAAAGCTGCTTGAGCGCTCCTTCGGATGCGAATGACAGTACGCGAAAAGTTAGTGGACAAAGTGTGGTTCGCAACGAAGATTTCAGCCCTATTCTCATCGGTAAACAGAGCGACAAGGATGGCATCGTTGATTTTGCGCCCATTGAGCTGCCAGCAGACAAGTTGAAGAACAAACTCGAAGCTTTGCGCATCAATCAGATGCTTCTCGATCCGAACGTCGACCCCCGAACCGGTTTCGATGGTGTTAGTCCTGGTCCTTCTGATAACGCTGAGAACACTGAAGACTACGCCACTCGAGGCGGGTTCTTAAATACTCAACGAGGAGGTCGATCTGGAGATGGCTCTTTTCGCTTCAGGGACCTTAGTCCTGGCTTCAATGTTGACACAAGCGGTATGCTCGCTGAAGAGTCTCTACAAGCCAGTACCCCGAAACAGTTCCCCTCCGTTCGAACAAATACTACCAACCCTTATCAGTCAGACTTTTTCAACATCAGCCCTACCGTCCCTCGAGCCCCATTTCCTAGTCCTGACAAGAAGCATGTCTCATCTGGTCGAAGTGCGCCATCTGCTGGAAGCCCCTTGAAGCTTTTCGGCCCTTATGATACCTTTACCAACCAGACACTTCTCCGACGCATCAGCCAGTTTGAAGAGGGTCTGTCTGGTACGCCTTCCCGACACTCTCTTGGTCCGCATGACCAGTTCGACTCTACTGTTCATGAGAATTATGAACCCATGTCCAGCCCTTCCTTGCCTACACTAGCCCCCAATCCTGTCGGTCGCAACTTTTTCACGAGGTTCGGTCTTGGTGATCTTGAAGGTTATGAGTTCAGCGAAGAAATTTCCTACGCCACTCAAGGAGACGCGACGGCTTATTCCGACAAGGAAAACGATGCCCCTCAATCGCCAGCCCCTCAATCCCCAGCTGTCCAGCAACCGGAACAACCTTCATCTCCTGCCGAGCATTCAGAGCTTCTCGTTAGTAGAAGTCGCAACAAGTCGACGTCATCGGCCACGAGCAAGCACCACAAAACAGCATCCGGCTCCAGTCAAATCCGCAGTAAAGCACTGAGCCCAGCGAAGAGTGCACTCGGCAATGGCAATATTTCCAAACGCGATAGCGGCTCAGAGGGTAAGAGACCTCGAACGTCTCCGTCCAAGGACCCAACTCCAAAGCGTAGACGCACGCTCCACCGGGCCGACATTGCTTTTGGTCGCGAGTTGCTGGAAGGTGTAGAAACTGCAAGCCGTGACATGCAGTCAGTGATGGGAAAGAAACGCAAGGATGCCCGGCCAGGCGACTATCAACTAGCACACCCTAGTGTTCTTGCGATGCGAACAATTCTCCAGCCGCACAGCCCTTCGCATAGTCGCAAATCATCATTTCACGGTGACCCAAATATGACATTCGATTCGGAGGGTGACGATATCAATGATCTGTCGACACATACACCCTCCCGAGCCTCACAGCAGGGAATGATCGATGCTACAACGGCAGATCACAGCGAAGTTGACAGGAAGCCATCGATTATGACTCAGGATTTCGTCAACCAGGCTGCCCAGATTATGGCCATGATCCGGAATCAAGTCAGACAGCCAGGCTTGTCTAGTGTTGAGGAATCAGAGGCCGAGAATGTTACGCCTGAAGCTGATGAGGCCGACGACTCTTACCAGGAGTCTACCAATGAGCCTCTGTCTCGCCCTCCCAGCCGTGAGGGCAAGCCAATGTCCAGAGTGCCTCAATATCAAGAGGATCCCGAACTCATCAAGAGATTGAAGAAGTATCAGGAAATCAGTGATATGGGTGATCTTATCACACTATCTATGCGATCCATGGGCTTAGTAAAGGAGGCAATCCTTGCTGATAAAGAAATCGAACGCCAGCTTGAGGGATCGCAGCGCAGCCAACCAGAACTGGCTCACAGTGCCAAAGGAGAGGTTATCAGCGACCCGCCCAATATCCGCTTAACAGCTGGCCCTTCCCATGATGGTTCGTCAGGAAGCCCGACACGATCCAATTCATCTGGAGGGGACACACACAGATCGTACCCTACAACATCTTCACATGCTTCCGAGACCAGGAGGACTATCATGCCTGAAAGTGTATCACATCTCATCCCCGATCGAGTGGGCAGCATGTACCTTGATAAGCAGAACAATATCTGGATCAAGAGGAAGGAAGCCCCTACTCGCCAGCCTATGAACCTATTACCATCAGACAGCGACGATGATCCTTTCGCAAGCATCCCGGATCTGTCTGTTGATTTGACGAGAGAGATGCAGAATCTCGTTCTTAATAGCGCGAAGAAGAACAGTGCTCCCCGTGGCACAACCCCACCCACCAGTCCTACAAATTCGAGTAAGCATCGATCTGCTAGAGGGTATATGACATTGTCCCCCAATGGACACTTAAGTCCGGATATGGCCAGTCTTGCTCGAGAAGAATTTGAGAAACTGGATGCTCGAGTCTTGGAAGACTCGGAGCTTTATCTAGACCAATCCACGGAGGAGGACGAAGGAAGCTTCAACGACGACAGAGCTAGTAGCACACCCTCGATGAGTGCAAAGAGGCGAAACCTTACCATCACATTTTCCTCACCCGTAGCGTCCTTCATCCAAGATGTGGTACTAGCAGAGGACTTGGATAACTTGGAGGATGATCCGGAGCTTCCCAGCATGCACCAGAACAGTTCGCCGCCCAAAAAGTCACCAGGTTGTACCAGTGTCGCAAAATCAGCGCTTAAGAGCAACGGCCATGGGTCAAGCCGCCATCACCACACCAGCTCACGCAGCGGCCCGGCCTTTGTGCCCCGTCCCGTTTCGCGAATCGACGAACAAGACGAAGATAGCACCATCGAGATGCCTTTCGACGATCAGCGACAAGTCAGCATCATTGGAGATACCAGCGTCGTCAGTCATAAAACACCTGATGCGCGCCGGACCAGTCTCAGCTTCGTTGTTAACCACACACCTGGCAACAACTTCTTCCAGCCAACTCCAGATGATAGTGCTTTGATCGGCCAAAATGTTGGAAAGCTTTCTCTCAGTCCTCTGTCCGAGTTCACCTTTAACAATGCCGATTCGTCGTTCGGCTTCGAGGTCAGCTATGTCATGGGCCGTCGACACGCGGCCACCGGCAAAGGCTCTAAGAAGGTCATGTCCATGACAATACGGGAACTTGTGGACAAACTTAGTGAGGTTGAGCCTTATGAGCCTTACTGGGAAGACATAACGGAGCTGGATCTCCATGAGAAGCGGCTTACCAGTCTGCATATGCTAGACCAGTTTTGCGGCAAATTGGTGACACTTGACGCCTCAAAGAACGCCTTGGGCCACCTGGACGGTGTGCCATCCAGCGTCCGGCAGCTAAAGGTGACCCAGAACATGCTGACTGAGTTGACCTCGTGGGACCATTTGATGAACCTTCAATATGTGGACATCTCTGGTAACGAGGTTAAGAGTCTGTCGGCACTCAGAGGTCTAGTGCACTTGCGAAGCATTCGTGCGGATAATAACAAGCTTACCAGCCTTGATGGTCTTGATACACACGATGGACTCCTCACCCTTCGAGCTCGAGACAACTTGATCGAGGAAGTTGACTTTGCAAGGGTAAAGATGGAGCGTCTCACTGAACTCGATTTGGGAGGCAACCAGATATCGTCGATTCGAAACTTGGAGCACGCACCAGCCCTGGGACGTCTAAAGCTTTCCAAGAACAAGCTTACAAGATTTACTGTGCCGTCTTGCAACAAGGCGATTCGACAGTTGGAGCTCAGCGACAACCAGCTTGCTAGCTTGGATATTAGCAATATGCCCAACCTGCACACGCTGCACGTTGACCGCAACCGCATTACTGAGTTGACAGGATTCAGCCGAGCTCGCAAGTTGGATAGCCTGAGTCTCAGGGAGCAGCGGGCTGATCAAGCACTCGATCTCGGTTTCCTTTCTTCAGCTTGCGAGGTCCGGAAGCTCTTCCTGTCCGGAAACTACCTCGGCACTTTCGAGCCTGCAGTTGATTTCCTCAATTTGCAGCTACTTGAGCTTGCCAACTGCGGTATCCAGGCGTTGCCGGGCAACCTGGGTCAACTGATGCCCAACCTTCGAACGTTGAACCTGAACTTCAACGCAATTCGAGATCTAGAACCACTCCGGTTCATTCCACGACTCAAGAAGCTTTTGGTCGCAGGCAACAGGCTTGCTGATTCAACTGCGGTGACTGAGCTACTGATCGAGTTTCCACACCTCACTCAACTCGATCTCAGAGATAATCCCGTCACACTCGGATTCTATGCGCCTATGCAGGTGTTGGTCCCCACGGATCGCAATGGATATGTTGACCCATTTATGCTGCCCGACGCAGATGTCGAGCGGGACGCACTCTTTTCCAGTCGATTGGATGAAATGACTAAACTACGGCGAAGACTACATCAGATTGTTTTTGTGGCAAGTTGCAAGAGGCTACGCATGTTGGACGGGCTCGGCCTCGACCGAGAAACGGTTCTAGCCAAAGATGCCGTGTTTCAGACACTGGTTGCCGAGGGCTTGTTGCCAGATGAGACGCTCGTTGGCGAGGGTTCGTCGCCCTGCAAAGAGGCAACGGAAGGGAATGAGACAATGGGGACGATGAGAAGCAGCCGTTGGAATGCGGAGGATAGCTTTGCTTAAAGGGAGCATTGCAGCGTACAAAAGAAGGCGAAAGGAGGTGCATGCACATTTTGAACGAGGCGTTCTTGGAATGTTTTTGATAATGATTTTTTATTTTTGCTTAATCAAGGGCGCGAGAGGCTAGGGAACGGTCACCAAAGGGGGTAAAAGGTTTTAACGAATGAACATGGCATGGGTTGCCACTTGGGATTTGGCATTGGCAGGAGTTAATGGGTTGTCTTCTCTACGAGTAATTACCATAAGTGTCGTATGCATACATGAATTGTATGAATAGACGGTATAAGAAACCATTTTCAAGATTCTCAAAGTTGAAGGACAATCGTGAAACAACTTGTTAATTACGAGGCGCATTGACAAGGGAGGTCCTGTCATGCAGATAGTGGTTGTCGGTTGGTATCAGGTACTTGTCCTTAACGGTAGTCAATCTTCAAGGATAACCTTGTAGAAGCGGGTAAATTGATTGCATAATGAAGTCATGCTGATCATGCCGTAGGCGCATCGACGTCAGAGTTGTGCAATCTTTTAAAGAATACGAAACGTAAGCTTTTGTTGATCAACATGGTGAGCTTGTTGAAGCTTTACCAAGCCGTTAGGTGTCGCGTGACAAGACTGCGAGACACATACTTCAAACACGTTCCCTTGTAAAGAGAAAAGTCAGCTTCTGTCTCTCTTGACAGCTGAGACAGTGTCGAATTATTTACCCTTGCTTGATCTAGCCTGGGAGACACGTTCTGGAATTGCAAAGGGTGCGGGAATCTTCGGGCTGTTGGCCAGGTTTAGTTCTCAGGGGTACGGAAAACTTTACACTACTTGTTCAGGTAACAAAAATAATTCCGTCAATTTGCGTCATCTTTAGAAAAGTGCTTTGCCTCTTTATTTTCTGCATCCTGGCATTAAGTCTTGGATTTTCTGACGTCCCCTTTGTAGTCAAGCTAGGATGGCCCTGGAGATGAAATCTATCTCAGTGCACGAGCATGTAAGTGATCCGTCCAGTGCGAAGTTTGATGGTTTTTGCTGCTGTAAATAACAACATCCAAGCTTTTTTATTTTATTTGCTCTTTCTTATTGTTGGTCCTTGGGCTCCTGATAAAGAAACCTGACTACCGACCCAACCGTGGAGATGGCGCCAGGCACGCTTTTGATATGAGAGGTTGATGAGGCGTTAGTGCAGTAATTAAAGGGATGATTATCTTCCTGGTGGCTTTAGCTTGGGTATAGAATAAGGAGAAGCTTGTTGATCGTCGTAGATTTGCCATCCATTTCGGTTTTTTCGTTCATCACATCAATTCAGGCATGTACCAGATACAGATTGAACGGGCAGGCTGTTGCTGTAGAGTGGACAGTAGGGCGACGGTGGGCCAACGCATGCTCCCCTAAAACAGCCCTGGAAACCAATCAATTTTGTGGAGGAGCCAGTGGAGGCCAAGACACCTGGACAATCTAGAAGGGCATAAATCATCACTGGCACGTCCATGACACTTTGGATAAGTGTGTACATGTACATGTACTTGAACTTCAACCGTTAGCCTTATTAGCACTTTACCACGCGTACAACTGCACCTTGATAATGTATTATCAACCGAAGGGAAAAAAGAAAGACTCATCTTAGTATTAACTCTGAATCTCGTATCCTCAAAGCATTTTCCAGCTGCTTCATAACCCTTCCACTAAAATCGTCATTTTCTTCTTAATGCTTGGTTCATATCTTCATCCCATTTAGCAGATGTACCTGATACAAACCCCTCGGTTGTCTTTTCGATCGCACACCCTCCTCATCTGTCACACCTACACCCTTCCTTAATGATTGATTGATTGCTTGCTTGATGGCTCGTTCATCAACCTAGTCCAGTTCTCTCGTTCTCTTCCATTTCCCTTCATCTTCCTCTGCAACTCTCTCTCAACATATTCTTGTCAATAGACAAACAACTTTTTACGACTCTTCAGCTATGGCGACGGCCGTGGAAGCCGTCGACCCCATGTCGTCACTCCAGCGGTCCGTCTCCCAGCACAGCAGCGCTTCCTACGCATCCCACGCCTCCCACGTTTCTCGCACATCCAACCGCAGCAACTCCAGAAGCAACCGAAGCACAAGTCTCCGATGCCCTCGTGGTCGAAAGCGACCCAGTCAGCCAGTCAGCTCCGCGAGCAGTGTCGCTGCCAGCGACAAGAGTCTCACCAGCTTTCCCAGCTTTTCGCCTGACGAGCGACCCGATAATGGCGGATTCGACTTCCAAGACAGTGCTGCCGACGACACACCCGTTCCTCAGCCCGCGGTACCCGAGACTGGACGGGGTTCAATAGTCGATCTTACAGGAGGCTCAGATGTACGAAGTGCCTTGTTCGAAGAGGACCACCCGATTCGCAAGGTGCCTGGCTCGTTACACAACGCTGACGATGAACACCTTCAACGGTTAATATCGCGCCATGGCGCCGTTGGACTTATCAGACAAATAGCCGAGGATCTTGCCCAACGAGATGCCCAAATCGCCAATATGCGCCGCCGTGCTGATGAACGAGAGCGTGCTCTGCGTAAGATTATTCGAGAGTGCGGTCTCTCCAACTTGGATCTCGAAACTCGCCTACGGACCGTTGAAGCCGAGCTCCGTGCAGCCGGCAAGGGACTCCGAAGAGAGGATACTGGTTTAAGTGACCTCATGAGCGATGCGATGCAAGACACAGTAGAAGTTACAGCATATGGCGAGACAACAGCCAAAAGCTCCACGATTCGAGCAACTACCCCATCTGTCAACACACCGAGTGAGAGTGGAAAGGGCACATTGAAGGGGTGGAAAGATTATCTTTGGGGTTCTGGAACCGCAAAACGAGCCAGCCGCACCGGTAGCGTAAATAGCGAAGTCAACCCTGCGACTGTGATACGATCGCACTCTAGTATGGATCGACGACCGACGTTGCAGGATGATCTTTTTAACCCCCCGGATTCGCAATCGGTTCGCAGTCCAAGTCGAGCATCCAGTATCCAGTCGGGCGCTACGAGTGAGCGCAAAGCATCATCGTCGATTGCAAGCATGGCACTGCGCTTGGTTGCAGGCGGAGCTATTAGCACTCGTGAGGCTGAGTCTAGAGGCCGTGCCGCGAGTAATACTTCCGTCAAGGGCGGCTCCCTTCGCGGTGTTTCGACCACGAGCAGCCGCGCGGGTCAGACTCGAGCTGCATCGGTTGCTGGCGGTCCCAAGGCTTTGATGGCGATGCGTAGAGCGACACCAGGACCATCGGCCCAAGGATCAGGCAGATCACAAGAGCAGGATTCATGGGGCAGTATGCGAGGCAGTCCACCAGATAACTTATCATCACGACAAGAGAGCTATGGACCTGTTGAGATGGATGCGATTCGGTCACCAGAGTCTCAGCCACCAACGTTAACACATATTTACAACAACTTCCCGAATAGCGAATACCTGACCGATCGGTTTGGTTTCATTTACGATCAACGACGCAAGAAACGCCAGCGAGAAGCAGCCCAAGTGGCTCGACATATTCGCAAGGGGAGCCTTACAACAGAGATGCTTGCAAACGGTCGAGCGGGGATTTCACCCAACGTATTGGATGATGTCCCCAGCCCCAAAGGAAGCATATCGAGTGAGGGCCGCCCCGAGAGTCTCAACAGCATGGAAGAGCGCAATGCTGAAGAGGGTAAACCCAAAAGATGGACAGATTATCTGAAGATTGCGACTTTCCCGACAGAACTACTGAGCCATACCCCCAGTATAGCGATACCATCGATAGAGGTGATGGAAGGAGCTCAAACACCCGAACCCGAACTGCACCCTACAGAGCCTGTCAAGCCAGCAATCGTTTCGACAAATTCTGGCCTAATTCCATCGGCCAGTACAACCACGGCGGTGGACAGCGAAACCTCGCAACCCTCTCAGTCAGAGTCGTCGATCGCGCTCACTAAAGACGATACTGAACCTGTCAAGCTGCTACTTCAACAGCTGAGCGATGTGCACGACGCTCTCCAGCGCGACAAGACGGTGCGATGGAACGATTTCCTGCGCAAGGTGCGCGCTGAGCGGAAGCGTGAAGGTGATGCGGCTATCGCTGCTGCCAAATCAGCTGCTGATGCACGATACGAACAGCCTGCTATGATTCTACCAGAGACCCGGGTGGCCGATGGAGAGATGATTGGAGTCTCAGGGCTTGGAGTTAAAGGCAAGGTTGGACGAGCCAAATGGAACGAGTTCAAGACCCTGGTACTGGGCGGTATTCCAGTTGCCTATCGAGCCAAGGTGTGGTCTGAGTGCTCTGGAGCTACTGGCCTTCGCGTTCCTGGTTATTACGAAGATCTTATTGCTGAAAGCGGCGAGGACGACGATGCTGTCGTTGTTAGTCAGATTCAGATGGACATTAACCGAACACTAACGGACAACATCTTCTTCCGCAAGGGCCCAGGTGTAAAGAAGCTGAACGAAGTATTGTTGGCGTATTCTAGACGCAACAGGGACGTCGGTTACTGCCAGGGCATGAACCTGATTACCGCCAACTTGCTGCTCATCATGCCATCAGCCGAAGACGCTTTCTGGATTCTGACATCAATCATTGAGAACATTCTTCCTCACGGCTACTACGACCACTCACTTATGGCTTCACGTGCAGACCAACAAGTACTGCGACAGTACGTTGCACAGGTCCTCCCTAAGCTCTCAGCACACCTTGACTCTCTGTCCATCGAGCTTGAGGCGTTGACCTTCCAATGGTTCTTGTCCGTGTTTACAGATTGTCTCAGCGCCGAGGCTCTTTTCCGTGTATGGGACGTTGTACTCTGTACCAATGATGGCAGCACGTTTCTCTTCCAAGTAGCACTTGCGCTACTCAAGCTCAACGAAGGGAACCTACTTCAATGCAACACCCCCGCCGGAATCTATACATATATCAGCCACCAGATGACAGAGCATGCTATCAGTATTGATGGCCTGCTCCAAGCAAGCGAAGGGTTACGAAAAGTTGTCCGACGCGAAGACGTTGAGCAGCGAAGAGAGAAGGCGATACAGGCGGAAAAGGATATGATGATGGCCCGTGATGGGGACTCGGCCAGAAGCAAACCCACCGCCGAGACCGAGAGCGAAACAGGCGAAGAGTAAAACTTACAGAACGAAAACGAAAGACGATCAAGGAAGCACATGGTAGAAAAAATTGGACATGGATGATTGGACAAAGGAGCAAGGGATTTTACTTGGAGTTTGCGTCTCAGAAGGGCCATGATACCCACTACCCCCCGCGATCAATAGATGTATTGTTCGCCAGGGGAGTTGATACATTACGGCGTTGGGATATTCGAATTGCAAGATTATGGTAGTGCGAGGTATTCGCTTGTTCATTTACCTATATACGAAGAATAAAGACAAATTACACGAAAAGATATTGCAATTTAATACATTACTTTACCTGTGTTAAATCTGAACAACGAATATAGGCCTAGACTTATATCAGTCTCATCATATTGGACATCACATAATCATAACATTCACACTACTTCAAACAGATTGATTTCTTCCCATGGTATTCATTTAATATTTGACATTTAATCCGGAAACTAGATCACCCGTCGCCATGCAAAAAAAACGTGTTTCATATCTTTCACTCTTTCTATTTTGGTATCTGGTCCTTCCTTTCCCTTATTTTCCTATTCGTATCCAAAGCAGTCCGCCTTCCCATTTATCGCTTGATAATTTCGGTGGCCATCTGTCTTGCGTGCTGAGCCATAATGGCATCGGCAATCACCAGCGCAGCCATACCCTCAACAATGGGCACCGCGCGAGGCACAACACAGGGATCGTGTCGGCCCTTGGCGGCGAGGACACCCTCGCCTTGACCGTCGTAGCGCGCTGTGGTCTGATCCTGGCTGATGGTGGCAGGGGGCTTGAAGCCGACCTTGAAGAAGATGGGCATGCCGTTGCTGATACCACCCTGAATACCACCGGAGTGGTTCGTCTTGGTCTGGAGCTTGGAGCGGGGAATACCCGTCTTCTCGGAGGCGGCGTCAAGGGCAGGGGCTGGCACGAAGGGGTCGTTGTGCTTGCTGCCGGTCATCTCGGCACCTTGGAAGCCGGAGCCTAGCTCAAAGGCCTTGACGGCGGGGATGGACATCATGGCGTGGGCGAGAGTGGCCTGCAGCTTGTCGAAGCAAGGCTCACCCAGACCAGAGGGCGCATTGCGGATGACACAGGTGACGGTACCACCAGTGCTGTCGTGAGCGTCTCGCAGTTCAGCGATGCGTGCCTCCATAGCTCGACCGTAGGCGTCGTCGGGACATCGCACGGGGAGGTTCTCGTCGACCTCTTGGCGGGTGATTCTCTCAGCGAGACTGAGGAAGGCAGGGTCAGAGCTCATGGAGTCACTGTCGCCAAAGAGCTTGATGTTTCCGACAGAGGTGACAAAAGCAACGATCTCAATGCCGTAAGCCTCCTTGAGCCACTTCTCAGCGACAGCACCGGCAGCCACGCGAGCAATTGTCTCACGGGCAGAGCTACGGCCACCGCCAGATGAGGCCTTGGTGCCGTACTTCTCGAGGTAGGTCCAGTCGGCATGGCTGGGACGGGGGTAGAGGTCGATGGTCTTGTTGCCGTAGTCCTTTGGTCGCTGATCCTCATTGGGGACAGTCAGGAGGATGGGTGTGCCAAGAGTGACGCCATCCTCAGTGCCGGAGTGGATAGTGACTCGATCTTTTTCGTTACGGGGCGTGGTGATGGCTGATTGTCCTGGTCGACGACGGTTGAGCTGGGGCTGGATATCAGCCTCTGTGAGGCCAAGGTTGGGAGGGCAGTTGTCGATGATGCACGAGACGGATTTACCATGAGACTCGCCAGCGCTGAAGACAAAGAGAAGGGTCTGTTAGTCTGTGATTCTCGTCTATTTGTGGAGGGGTAAATCACTTACGTCGTCACCCGGAAGAATTGTCCAAAGCTGGACATGATGGGCCCAATTTATATAGACAAGAAAAGGGAGTTTAAGTGGTGATGATGCAGGTTTTGGTGTTTATGGAGGGGGAGAAACGGGAAGGGTGGGAAAAAAAGATGGCGGCCGTTGAGAGTTTAGTTTTCGAGGGAATGGACAGAGGTCGAGAACTTGTGAGGCCTGAAAGTTGACCTATCCGATGTCGGTGCCAGTTTTTTTACTTTCTGTGTGTCCTTTGTCTGGTTCTGGCTCTTTTTTGGTTGAAGCGCGGGGGAGGGGCAATTCGGTAGATGTTTTTGGTGCAGATTTAATTGGCCGATGATGTAGTTGATCTCAATTGATTCCAATAATTTCAATTGATGGTTTAAATGATTCAAAGTAGTCGATTTAGATTATTAGATAGATCATTTATAAATATACATACTATTAATGCAGCGACATCGGGTTGACTGTTGATGTGACTCAAAAAAACATTGGATTTATTAAAGTCTGGATAATTCATCATCCCCCACCATGCGCTGTAACTCCAGGGCAATCCTACTGTAGAAGGATACATAACAATGGATAACAGGGTCCATCATGGAACCCTCCACTATTAAAAAACGTCATGGAAAGAGGATTACCGATCTGGTTTATCAATCAACCGATCCCTGGCTAAAGACATTCACGCTGTGAATCGGTACTTTCCACAAATGCAAGGCACAGCAATATCACTGGCTCAAGGGTAGGTATCTCGTAGACGGATAGCACCGCTACTGTCCGTTGAACCGCCTCTAAATTTACAGGGCGCTTCAGTGTGCTGTGTCACTGTTTCGAGTCCGCGGTGGGTCCCTTCTATTCCCTCCTGGAGTTTTCCGAGAGATGCAAGGCTGAGATTTACTAATTGGATAGCTTCAATAACAACTCACCAGGGCATCACCCGAATTCTTGAATAGAATTCGTGTCTTTCTACTACTGCCCTGTCTCTTAATTGATAATCCCTGATACTGTTCCCGTACTGGAAGTAGCCATTGGCTCATCTCTCATCATGATGCTTCTCAAACGCCCCTTGCAAAACTCAACGCCGAGGACGATATCACGACTCATTCCCTCACCATCAACTATCCCAAGACGCCAATTCACAGATGCAGCATCTCACTCATCCAACAAGATCCAAGTTTACACTTCAAAGTCCCGCAACCCTTTCTTGAACCTCTCTGTAGAGCATTATCTCCTCCAGAAGACCCCCCCTGAGTCAACTATCCTCTTCCTCTACACCAACGACCCTTGCATCGTCTTTGGCCGCAACCAGAACCCATGGATGGAAGTGAACCTCCCAAGACTTGACAAGTTCCGCAATGATCCTGCGAGTGTAGGTTGGACTGGCGGACCGGTACAGCTCGTTCGTCGTCGTTCTGGAGGCGGTGCTGTCTTTCACGATGAAGGAAACGTCAACTTCAGTGTCATCTGCCCACCCGCCGTGTTTGATCGAAACAAGCACGCCGAGATGGTTGTACGAGCACTTTCATCTCTTGGGAAACCAAACACTAGGGTTAATGAACGACACGACATTGTCATGGACATCCCCAACGACCCCATCGGAACCTACAAGATCTCAGGTTCCGCCTACAAACTCACTCGTCTCCGCTCTCTCCATCATGGGACTTGCCTTCTCCGCAGCCCAAACCTGAAGAACATCTCTGGCATGCTGCGCTCACCTGCCGAGCCTTTCATCAAGACTCGGGGTGTCGACAGCGTCCGCAGTCCCGTTCGAAACGTGGGCATCGAGAATGCCGCTTTTGAGGGTGCCGTGCTGGAAGAGTTCGCACGCATGTACGGCGATGCCCAGGTTCGCGAGGAAATCAGCGACCAAGTACGTGAATTGGATGTTATCAGCAAAGGCTACAACGAGCTGCAATCCCGGGACTGGATCTATGGCCAAACACCACGCTTCACCTTCTCATCCTACCCATACCCCGAAGATCCTCGGGAACGTCCGCAACTGGACTTTGATGTGAGTCACGTCTTACGCCGACACATGACAAGCGAATAGGCTAACATAATCATAGACCAAACTCCGCTTCGATGCTAGGCACGGTGTCGTTGAAAAGTTCACAGCTCAGGGTGCATCATCTGCTACAGAAGACGGTGACTTGTCAGCTCTCGCGTCATCATCCATCTACGACGTCTCCAGCTGGAGCGTGCAGCTTTCCCAGGCTGGTATGTCCGACGCAGAGGCGGCAAAGGTCGGGACATGGATGGACAACGTCCTAGGAGTCGAGTTCACGAAGCCTACACAATAATGCTGCCTCTGAAGAGGGCTGCAACTTGATACACGCAAACGTCAGAGAGGCAAAATACGAGCAAGCAGTCTCATCCACCTTGACCGTCTCTTTCGCTACACTACTACACCACTTCGTTGCACCGAGCATTCCATTATCTTCCTTGGGTTCCATGTCTCACTCAAAAAGAGCGTGAATCCGAATAGACCCGGTGACTGCCTAGTCTGTTGGTTAGCATGTGAACTTGGCACACTACATACTATGGTAGAAATGGCCACACACTTTTTCGGACAAGAACAAGGCTGGCCGAGCCTCGTCCGCGTCGCGTCCAAACGGCAAAAAGACGCGTTGCCATTTCTTTTCATCGCCTCTTAATGGGCCAGGTCTCGAACTATGAAGTGCTGGAGTCGAGGATCAGATCTCGGTAGCCAACGGGTGGGAAGCTTGGATGAAGCTAAAAGGGCATCACATGGCTTGTCAGCCGACCTAGAATCTATCACACATCAAGACTCCCAAACATTGCCCAGCCTTTCGACAGTGTAGTCTGTGCTCAGCACCACCCTTTCTTCAGCCTCCTATTGTCTGATAGGCGACTGTCTTCATCTTGTCTTGCTTCCATATCCGGCGCACTGTCCAGATAGTGCAATATGACTGGCCGAGTCGTTTCAACAAAAGCTCAATGTGTGGCTGCTAAGCAGACAGCTGCTCGTACGGCGAGGATAGTGAGACATTTTGGCGGAGATTTTTGGAAATCAGATCATAGCCTACCACCTATGAGGGTAAAGGGGACAAAGACCCTGAGGGCTCATGGGGTAACAACCTTCTCTACGTGAGGTTGTTGAATATCCTGTTTTTTGAAACAAATAAAGATACCCATGTGGTCCGGCAGACAAAAAGAGATGTTGAGATCTCAAGATGGAGGGTCCGGGAATGCGGGCTCCGAGACATGCATTGCTGATCTCGAGCGGTTATCGTAATTTCATGAATTTTATAATGGCAGCCGATTTGGAAAAGGCTTTTTGTTCGTCTTCAAGACCCTGGTCACTGAGAGGCGGTACAGTGGCCAGAGTCGTGATGATTGCTTGATATTATATTCACCACAGGCGTAAAGTCGTGAAGAGAACAAATAGTTTCTGCTCAACTGAGACCCGAGACTCCCAACTTGGACCTGGGCTTAGGGCTGAAGTAAGCCATGTCAGCCACCTATTGATACGATAGGCGTTATTACGGGCCAGATTTGGAAATAGAAGACTTACTAGATAGATTATGTAGTACTCCGCTCACGAAATCATGTCATGTATATCACATTCACCATCAACACGACTCTCGACTCAACTCAAGTAGTAGCCGGATTCGTATCAGCACAACCCTCACGAGACAATCTACCATGCCCAAAAATTGACGAGATGATCAATAGTTGACCCAGGGTAGGTAGTGGATTATTAACCCACCAACAACTCTTCACCATAGACGCATCATGTTGACGTTAGACTCAGACATGCCCTCCAAATCCCCACACCACCAGTAAACCAACCATGCTAGTCAGTCAGTCAGTCAGCCAGCCCGTGTCCCCCAGTCCCCATCCTCATCACCCTCTGGGATCCGCAAAAGCGAACATGTTGTGCATGAGCCTACCCCAGGCCCAACAAATAACCTATCAATGCGATTTCCTCATTCGATGTCCGTACAGCTACACTCCAAAAGTCAAGCTGCGCATTCCCGCTTGTGGCGTAAAAGACTACATACATGATGTCGAAGCTGCACGAGTTTAATTGGCACTTGTTGTTGACAGCAGACGCAAAGTTGATCAAGACCAATCCTATCGTGATCAGAGTGCAGGCTCGGTGCCAGTTAACCTATTGTGATAACAACATTGTACTCTGTACTGTCGCATGTGTTTGGTTTGGCCTTTGAACCCTGCTCCGCAAATATTGACAAGGGCATTAGAACGGAAAGTGTGCTTTGCATACGTACGTATGTCCTGGAGAGAAGATGGTGGTTGCATTTTGTTCAGACTCTAGGTAATCTCTTATTCGCACTGGTCAGTAAACGAAACGGCGCATTTGCACACGTATATAGCCAACCTCGAGACAAATCAAGAACCCGATATCAAACAAAACATACCAGGGCAACAACCACCAGCTCCGCGGTCCGAGACTCTGGAGCGTATCTTTGTTGCAAGTCCAGGTAGCCTGGCGCTCAGACACTGGAGCAGTGTCTCCGGGAAGCTAGTGCATATCTTGTTTTTTGGTTTCCGTGTACTGCTGGATCTCAAGATCAATTGCAGCTGCGATCCCTGGCGGAGGGGTACTAAGGTTTGACCATCGAAGCCAGGTTCTGTACAAGGCAGGGGTAATGCGGGTTGCGAATGAATGGTACCTTGTCATCAAGTCCTCTTCACAGTGCACCTCCATCTGTTTTGTGGTCGTCTTGGCTATTTCACCAGCAGCAGAAGTGTCAGCAAAATATGGCTTTGAGTGTTGATCCTTTTCGCTCAGATAGACAACGGCCTGGACTCGGTTAGAGCATGAAATTATGATAAATCACTTTCCATGCCACCAGAAAAGAGCGTTTGTGGAACTTGCCATGTCCAATAGCCAAGACATGCAGCATGTTGCAGAGCCTTGCCTGTTTTTGAACCGTCCACAAGACTACAGCCGTTCATCAATTGCCGAGAACGAGCAGCATCATGGCATTGTTGAACTGGTCGATATCTGATGGATAACAAATGTTTTAATTTACATGACTCCATGTGGGTGTTATGGCTGATCCATGGCGTATGGAACCGACCATATCATATATGACAAGACCAAAATTCCAATATTGGAAATGCAGACATCAACTTGTGTTTCCGAGATGTCGAACAAAGGCGTGTTTGAGCACACCGTGATGACTTTGCCAGACTGTCTCGCTCGAGCGAGTCGCTCAATGAATGTGATTCGTCAAGTAGTGGCTGAATATCCCGTCTTACCTTTTATGGAACATTCTTCTTGGCAATGTAACGCTTTGAACCCTTCTTTCAATCATGACGGAACAAGTGCTACGCCTCATTTGCTGGAATTGTCAAGGACACCACCCTACAGTACCGTCGCTTACGGCGGGACAAAATTTCCAGGTACAACGTAAAGCAAGTAATACGGTAGGTAGATTGGGCTTCCTGAGGGCCAACGACAATTGATAGTCCCTTTTCTGACAGAACGTCTTCGTGAGAGGGTTCATGATTTCTGAGTAATGGCACTCCCTTGAGCAATTTGTCAGACTCAGCGATTGTCTGTTTTTTTGTAGTGTTCAACTCGTTTCATCTTTTGCAATTAATGTTGTTTCGAGTAGCAGAGGATTTTGAAGAGAAAATGTGAAGAAGCCAGCCGCAGAACCCTGCAGTGTGAAGTGCTAATGCACTACAGTAAGTGTCAAGCCTGACATGACTTGGAGTTGGATTATTCGTCTACCGATCTCACGCGTTTTTTGCGATGGTTAGGTTTAGATCAGTCAAGAACCGCCACGTTGGATGCAGGAACTTGAGGCGCTGCAATGCAGCTTGTGGCATTGCACAGCATGGCCTAAGGAGTGTTTTGAATGGGAAATGTCAAAGAATAGCATGTGTTACCACTGAGAGATCAGCCGATTGGTAGTTTGAGTTTCTCGAGGTTGTATTGGGAGATGTGAGAGCTGAAATTGCATGGAGCTGCTTAGCTCTCTTGTCTCCTCAGAATACTGTAAAATGATTGTCTGCAGTACTGGCGACTATCAGACGATGATGCTTCGAACTGCAATTGACGCGAACAAGAGCTGGTCCGTGGCCTCGGCTATGATGGGACGGAGCGACAAACGCACGGTTGCTTGACAGGGATGATGGGTGCGGGCAGACGGGGCTATACTCCAGGAGGTATCATCAAAGCGGACAACCCCACTGTTGTCAGTCCATCGCGCACTAATGACCTGCTGTCTTGAGCTGCTGCAAGACTTTTGAGATGAAGCATTTTTGATATTGAGGCCACAAAAAGCGTAACGGAAGCCACGATGTAAACTTCAACCGTCAATTTGTGCCTCAACTCATGTGTATGCTCGGAGTTTGGCCGTGGGTGAGTAGCACCGAATGGTGTCAAAACGAGTGCGATATAATGCCGATTGGCGTTGATGCAATCCTCCAATTTGGAGTGTTGGATATGTAAACAGATCGTGCAGTTGCATTATCGTTGCATTATCGTTGCATCTCTGCGCATTCTTTTCTACGTATTATCCTTGTCGTGCCATGCAGCGTAGAGTCCAACGGCATCGAGACCATGGGCGTCTGCAGCGTCATCTCCTGGGCCGTGACATAACATAACAACCCGAAGACCGCTGCAGGTAACGCAACAGCGGTTTGTGATCGTTCAACAGTGTCGGCAGTCAAGTCACTGAGAAGTGACCTCACGATGGGACTTAGACTTGGTTAGACCAACCAATAGGCATGAGAGTGACTCAACGTCACATACGACGTTAATTGTCCAGGCCACCATGGGTGCAGGTAAGGCGCTGCTGATATTGTCTTAGTCGTCTTATGAAAGATGGCAGCAGGAATACAGAGGCTGAATATGTAGTACGTAGTTGCGTCCCCTGCCTCGACCCCTGTCATGCTGGCGACGAACCCTTGATCGAGTTCCATTGCCCAGCTCCTACCCCAAGGACAGGCCCGCTCGGTGCTCCGCTCATCGTCCGAGCCGGGCCGGTGTTGAAGTCTTTGGTGGTTGTGAGAGTGCTCTAGCGTCGGAGCTACAAGCTCCCTTGACTTGAATACATAGTACTCTCCAGCTGCCCCTGTCTCATTCCATGCAACAGTTTGTCTCTTCTTCTTACGGGGGAAATTTCCCAATGAACAAAGCTTGACCAAGGATCTTGAATTTGAATGGGACCCTTCTCTGATTGCCGCTAATACTACAGCTTTAACAGGTGGTTATATGTTGGATAGCAGTATAATTGCCGGTAATATTAGATGAGATGAGATGCCTGCCCGCACCTCGTGGTTTTCGCAGATGGCCTGACTCTGAAGGCAGTTCCTGATGTTGATACTCCCAAAAGAGGGTGCTGTGCCGGGCTAGATCTGGGCGAAGGTGGTTTGGCATGAGTGCCCATTGGGACTAGGAACGAGCTCCTTGAGAATGTGAAAAGAGGCCTAGAGAACTTGATGTGAGTCGAAATTTGCCTATTAAGACCCCTGCTTCTGTGATCATGGCGCTGTGAGACATTAGATATGGTGCTTCCTGAAGTGCGTCAGTCTGAGTCTGAGCCACTCAGAAGCTGAGGAACTAGCATCTCGCCAATATGTCGGTTTCTTATCGGTGTCCAGTTGGCTCTGATTCTTTTTCTTCTTGCTGCAAGCCTTGACGGTCCAGATCTTTTCGATGTCTTGTATGTTGGCTGCGTCTTGACCGTGGCGGATGCTGGTGGTGATTAAATCACTAGCTCAATGTCACGGTCAAGTGATATTGGGCGTGACTGGCGCTTGGATGTCCCAAAGGGGATCGCGGTGTGCATTCTCATCCATGCTAGTGACCGGTAGGCTGTATTCTGGGAATGAGGTTGTGCTAGATTGGGCTTTTGGGCGGTATTGTGATGATGCCTGATGTTCGAGATGTCGAAACTGAGCATGGGCATGGGGAAAGAGCTCAATGAACCCACAGCAGAGTATTAGAAGTGGATGCGGTCTTCCGTAGTGTGGCGGGGAAGGTGCAGCGCAGCTGCGGCAGCAGGGCAGGTAGCTCCTTTGGTCAGGTACGGTACGGTACGCAGTTGCAGTCACAGTCACATTTGAAAAAAGCAAGCAAGTAAAGAAGGAAGGAAGGGGTCCTTAGTTAACAAATCCCGCGGGAATTAATTAGGTGCCTGCCCCTCGGTAATATTACTCTGGGGTAATGTAATAGCAACAACATCATGAATATCGTTCAACTACGATTTTCACCGTAATGTTTTTATTTGGCCATTATATCGTAGTAATGTCTCATGTCAGACTTATCTAAGTATTGATACACAGTTGCTTGTTATTGCAGTATTGATCTGAGGATGAAAGGAAGATAGGAAACGATGCAATCGCTACAAAACACGGAGAGACGACGAGCGGGGGCCGAATGCCGGCCTTGTGCATTTACATGCAGATACAGCAAAGTGCAATCAAGACAAAGACGCTAAAATACTGGCCAGGGTCGATCAAATAAAGCGAGTGAGCACCATGTTAACATGTCGGCACGGAAGTGAAACCGACGGACAAACCATCGTGGCGAGTCATTTACGAATGAATCAAACAACAACAAAGGCTCTCACGAAGCATTGGTCCATTTCGTATGTATAAGCCAGCCTGAATAAGACGAGTTCCAATTCCAACAATGCACCCAAAACTCCCCAAGGAATGCATGTGATTCAGAGATAGCATGATTCAAACAAGATACCTTTAGCCCGGAAGTTGGAAATAAAAAAGGGGCAGCTAAGAATTGCCGATTCTGATCGACACAGCGAATTTGCTAGTTTGTCGTTGTGCCTGTTAGAATGAAGTCTATCTCCGACCATAGGTACTGATATGATAATCTTGGCAACACCATGTCATTCAACCGCTGCACGACGTAGCACAATCATGCACAATTATCCGGATCTATCTATCACAATCAATTCTTCTTTCTTTGTCAAGATCAACTACTTTCCAGGGACTTGGCGGGAACAGTGTCTAGCGTTTCCGACTGAGACTTCAGTTGGCACGCGAGCATCGCCCGTTTGCGTAGAACCTCAGCTCACCTCGCCACGATGTGCCAGCCAGCCATGTACGAGTGTACGAATATAGTAGACAAAAACACTTGAACTTGGGGCCGTCCGTATCCTTGCAGTACACAGGGAACCTGAATCAGATTGGCTTCCATTTGGTCCTGCAGCTCTGACGCAGACGGCGTCTAGGGCGGCGGCGTAGTAGGAAGACGCCGGCCGGCTTTTGAAGTGAGGTGATGCGGTACGACATGGACAACTTCCGTTAAATCTCTGAAACGAGGCTTTTAGAGTTCCATGTAGGTTGTTGACTATCAAAATTCAATGCAAGACATGGCTAAAACTAGGATGTCCCAAGTTCTCCAAGGAACGGAGCAGAAAGACCAAGAAAAAGCAAGCAAATAAGATAGAAAAAAAAGAACCTGCATTCTCAGATGCGGATCTTATCGTAGCTAGGACAGGGGGACAACCTGGTCCCCCCAGTAGATGGGTCTGGCCCAGAGACACGACAAGGCCTAGCAAGCCACGAACCCCAACGCGAGCGAATCTGACGAGTTGAGGATTCGCAGACACATGGAAAAGCGAAATGGTAAACTACCATTGGTCCGTTGTCATGATTGCTCATCCCTTCATCAATTGGTTGCTCGCTGTTGTTATCTTATCGACCCATTCATCCATTTGCAGTTGGGACTTGAGATGGACTTGGTGAGTTTTGGAATCATGATGATCCAAGTCCTTTGTAACGCAAACACAACAGCCGATGTGATGTGCTCGAGGAATCTCCTCGAAATGTCCACAGAATCATGGATTGTTCCAAGGCTTCGACAGCTGATTGATGCATCATAACCAGGTAAGGTAAGGTACCGTAAACTTAACTTCTGTCCCCAGCGAAACGCTGCTCCACCGGCACCACTGGTACAAGTATATACGGTTTGCGCCTAGTGTACATACGGTACATTTAGGCTTCATTCAGTATATGCTGAGGTCGAGGTGCGCCTGTAGCGTACTGGGAAGCACAACCTTACAGTACGAATCATTCTTCAGCGATACGGACGGCTTGGGTATCTTGAAGAGTCCACTTCTTCGACAGCATCACCGCCTCCCGCACTTTTGACCCGCAACAGATTGCGGGCCCTGCCTTCGAGTCTCCGGGCTGTCTCCATTGCGTCAGCTATCGAAGACGGCGTAGGACCTCGAGCATGGATGACGGATCTATCATTTCTCGATTTGTGTTTTGAGTGTTCAAAGATGCAAGGTAGTCAAGAGTGAGCATCACCACCACCATCACAATTCAGTTCGACCGTACAAGGTATCCCCGAGATTATTATCGCACGTTGACATACTGTACATAATACTGTACAATACCCATCGAGTCGCAGTGCTCCAGGGATCTGATTGATCGAACCGGGTTTTTTTTACCCAATGCCAATCTCTGTACCGTGTCACTCTATCTGCAGAGCACGCTGCAAATCGTCAAGCCCAAAGCTCTCCTGCTCTCACAGCAAGCCCAAGCGTTGCCAAGACCTTTCGGAGCAGGCCAGGAGATGTTCAATGCTGTGTTCGCTTGGTCGATTCCCTGTCAGTTGAGGCTACCCAGAGGTTCGCTTCTAACTAGCGGTGGTTCGACCATAAGAGATTGCGTCGCATGACAAGCCCAGTTGAGATGAGTTTCAAGATAACCTCATCTACACTTTTTGGCGAGCAAGGTTAACACGCCAGCCGTCCGTAGTAGTGACGATCAAAACATGTCACGAAACGACCTGAGTGAGGAACGGATCGGGTGGGTTAATGAGCAGGGGCCAGATCCTTGAAGGCGGCCGGTCCACTCCGTAGGCCAGCAGAAGCAACATGAGCGTCACAGAAAGAGTGAGAATGGCGGTCCGGGGAGTGTTTCTAGTGTTGTCACACCCTTACCGTACCTGGACAGACTTGGTCTTCTGTCTGTCGAGCAAAGACGGTGACATGTAGGTGAGGCGATTGATAGATACCTAATGAAAAGACGGTACCTTACAAAGTCAAGCGTTAGGCTGCGCATTGGAAGAAACAAGGCCAGCTAGGTAGACTACGTAGATGCGCGGTTTATTGACTTGTTGTGTTGGCAACAAAACGAAATCTTCTTTTCTGCTGGGGACAACGAAAGCCCGGTCGGTCGGCCTGAGCGAAAACGGAACGGACACATGTGTGTTGTTGTTAGTGACGCTGAACGGTGGGAGATTTCTTGAGCGAGGTGGAGAGGAGAGGAGAGGGGAGGAGAGGACAAGAGAGAGAGAGGGAAGAGGGGTGAATCTGCAGGACCAAGGGTCGTGTGTCTAACAGATAGCAGTCTCTCTGGACCAGGGTTGACGAGAGAGACTGAGTGCGAGAGAGCAGAAAGGGAAGCATGGCGCCATGGGTCGAAGCACAGACCTCAATCTGTCCAGCCCAGAGCCTCCAATCCTCGCACGGTAAAGACTTACCAAATCGGTACCGCTATCAATTTGAATTGGGTGGTTGTAGCCACTGGCTGTTCTTCCTCATGGTCGCCACTACGAACCACACACCATGCAAAGAAAATGATACGGACACTGTGCTTTTCCCACTTGCAATTCCATGCCATGCCCACCTCCATCATCACCAACTGGGCCCAACACCAACTAAAGAAATCCACACCCCCAAAAACACAAGACCTGTTCTCTCTTATTGCACCGCTCCACTTGCTCTACTGTTTTGTCCATACATCCTATTTTACTATTAACTAGTCTAGTCTCCATCTCAACTTTCCTCACCCAAATCTCTCGCACCTCACCTCACCTCTTACTTGTTCTGTTCATTCGACCTCGATTCCAAGGACTCGATCTTCGCTGCCTTGCCTTTTATATACGCGACAATGGTACTATAGATCGATCAACTTTCACGTCCGTCGTGACTTCAACCACCCAAGGCCCGCCGTTGCGAGTCTGCGATCCCCTCCAGCATGTCGAGGCGACTACGGCCGCTACAATCATCTCTCCCATCATGGATTCCTCACAATACTACCACAACAACCATCACCACAACTCACACCGCCATCATCACAAGTCACTATCGCAGCAACAGTCGTCCGCCTCCCTCTCGTCGACGAACCGGGGAACCCCACCGCTGCATACCCATCTCCCCTCCTCTTCCTCTATGCCCTTAAGGACGGCAAACAGCACACCAATGTCTTCTCCAGGTCTTTTCAGCCCATCGGCCTCTCGACAAAACCTCGTCACCTCCGTTTCCGAGAACAATACCCCTCCGAATTATGCGCAGAGTCCACTATTGCACCCTTTGCAGATGCACAAAGTTCGAGAGTAAGCATTATAAATTGTTGCAGAATATGGTCTCACAATCTTCTGTGGCTTCACTCGTCCCGCTTCCAACCGGCTTCCTTCCCTCGCCTGTGGCGGGGAGAGTGACCGTGGCGTTCACCAGCCGTTACACTGCTCGGACACTAACTAATTTGTCAATAGGACACACAAGGCGCTCATTGATTCAGACACCGCTACAGGCCGGAAACTCATCAACCAATATGAAGTGATCGAAGAAATCGGCCGTGGTATGCACGGCAAAGTCAAGCTGGCCCGAAACCTCGAGACAGGTGAAAACGTCGCTATCAAGATTATTCCACGGTTCTCCAAAAAGCGACGTCTCGGAAAGGTTACGGCAAAGTCTCCCCAGGACAAGACGAAAAAGGAGATTGCTATCTTGAAGAAGATCCGCCATCCCAACGTAGTCGCCCTCCTCGAAGTCATCGATGACCCCGAACTCAAGAAGATCTACATGGTCCTCGAACATGTAGAACTCGGAGAAGTCGTATGGCGAAAGAAGGGTCTTCCTCACATCTGTCTTTACGAACGACGACGCATAGAACGCGAGATGCGAGGCGAGCTCCCTACACCCGAAGAGGATCGCTACGAACAGCTGCTTGAGCACCGACAGGCTGTCAAGACAATGAAACGAGCCAAGATGGCCCAAAAGTACCCGGGCCAGATGAATTGGAGTTTCGAAAACGGCGGAGCCGACGAGCCCGGCAGCAGCCTGGGAAGCCAGTCTCGGATGTCCTCCATGCAAGACTTCGCCATGAGTGGTAGCCCGCCTTCCCGACCTACTTCTCGACAGACATCCCGCGAGGAGTCCAGGAGAAATTCCCGATCACGTTCCGTTGTTTCGTCCACCCGCGCAGTAGAAGACCCCGACGAATTCATCAACTGGGAAGACGATATGGAAACACCCATTGGTCTTCGATCAAACCCTGCCTCCAGTACCGCTTTGGATGGTACTATGTATGGTCCATACGTCGACGAGGGCTTCCGTGGTCGCTCCCCCAGTATGGCGGACTCTATCATTTCTCACATGTCATCCCTTGACTTTAATCCTCAACAACTCGACCCTTTTACAGACGACTTTTCGTACGTTCCGTGCTTCACTTTTGACCAAGCCCGTTCGACCTTCAGGGATACAGTACTTGGATTGGAGTATCTGCACTACCAAGGTGTTGTCCATCGTGATATCAAACCGGCCAACCTCCTGTGGAGCAAGGACCACCGCGTCAAGATCTCCGATTTTGGCGTCTCCTACTTTGGCCGACCTATCCGTGACGGTGAATTCGACGACACTGTATCAGAGTCTGAGGCCAAGGACTTTGATGATGACCTTGAACTCGCCAAGACAGTCGGAACACCCGCCTTCTTCGCTCCCGAGTTGTGCTACACCGACTTGGATACAGAACAGCCAAGAGTTTCCGAGCAAATCGACGTTTGGTCACTCGGTGTGACTCTTTACTGTCTGATCTACGCTCGGATTCCCTTCCTTGCTGAAGATGAGTTCCAGATGTTCCGAAAGATTGCCACCGAAGAGGTTTACATCCCCAAGCGCCGCTTGATGCCCGTTCATCCTTCCACTTCTCCCGCTGCTACATCCCTTTACAAGCGACAAAATACTCACCCCTACCGTGACGACAATGATCTGGTTTATGAGGACGTCGACAATCTTCTTATTGATCTCCTGCGGCAGATGCTTACCAAGAACCCGGAAAAGCGCATCCGACTTCGAGATATCAAGCGACACCCATGGGTCGTTCATGATATGGCGAATCCAATCGGCTGGCTCGATGACACTGACCCTGCCCGGCCTTCATCTGGTCGCAAGATTCAAGTTGACGAAAGGGAAATGTCTTCCGCCGTCGTTCCCCTCACCTTTCTGGAGCGTGCTCGCTCAGTGGTAAAGAAAGCTGTGGGCAAGGTAATGCACCCCCTTGTGGAACGAAGTGATAGCAAAACGAGACGTCGAGCCAACAGTAGTGCCGCTAGCTCCGCCGGTGACAGTGTCAGTATGTGCAACAACGGACCCCCGACTCCCCAGCAGCAATACCGTGACAGCCGCCGCAAGAGCCTCCGCCCGGATGATTATTTTGCGAATGCAATGCGTGATGCTTCCGCACCCGAACATCCTCTTTCTGTCAGTACGACCGTTAGCCCTCAGCCTGAATCTGTCATCTACGATCCTTTGGCAACCGTTCTCCCTGAGTCTGGCATTTCTCGTGGTCATGTTCATGCTCATAGTGAGAGTGAGTCTTACCGTGAATCTGAAAAGTCCATATCGGCAGCTTCCTTGTGGCCATTCCATCGCCATGCACACAGCCAAGGACATGCCAAGACTACATATCACTTCCTACACTTTGGCCCTCATGTGCCCGTTTCTCAAACCACACCCACAACCCCGAGCTTCGCCAATCACGCCGATTCGCAAGAAGACTCGGGGGCAGAGACTATTCGCAAGACTCGTGACATGGACCCCATGGACTCGATGGATGAAAGTTCCCGATCAAAATCTGTCGATCGTGGGCTTTTTTCAAGTTCTGACAAGCGTGCCGAGGCCAGAGTGGGCGTAAACACCACTGTCGTCCCTGGCAATGTTCAAATACCCCCTCGTCATGGACGACAGCCTGTCAAGTCGGTTGACTTGGGCAACATTTCGCATCAAAGACGGCTTGAAGCATCTTTACTCTCTTCACCATTGGCCGCAGCTGCTGCTGGGCATCGTCACAGCCATTCAGACACCTCTTATGCTACTGAAGCCCATACAGTCACCAAGACGAGACCCCGATCTCTTCAGAGGATGGACAGTGCTCCCATTACCAGAACATCGCCTTCTCGCTATTCAGAAGAGCTGTCTATGCGAAGGTATGATCGACCACAATCAGAACACATCAGCTTCTCCTGCCCTCCTTCGCCTATCGAAGAAGAATGGGACCGAGATGAGCCTCTTCCTCGTGCCGACACCATGCCCACTACCAAGTCGTCAAGCGTAGACTCCATGGAGGCCCTGGCCACACCTTCAACCAGCCCAAGCGAAGTCACCAGCCCCGTTTCAGCGCTCCCTTCAACTGCCAGCACGTCGGAACGGATGATGGCATTCCAGTCCGACCCCTCTTTGCCAGCTCTGCTTAGCGGTGCCAGCTCTGTTTCGGCCGATATGGAAGCAGAACTTCTCTGTAGGCCAGGCATCGTCAGCGCTCACCCCCAATTGCTCGAGACTACCGATAGCTTGACGCCACCGGCGTTTGACAAAGAGCCCAGTGGCTTTCCTATCAATCACATTTATGGTAACCACTCTGCCATGGACAGCGGCTCTCTTGCTGTGCATCTTGAGGGTGGTGCTCGAGACTCCATCACAAGTACTCCTGTCGCCCGACCTGCAGACGATGATTTCGATGACGATGATGCAAGTGATGATGACGGGATACTTTTGATGGCCCCAAAGAAGAAGCCAGTACAAAGCACACCGCGACCTGCAGCATGCTATCCTCCAAAAAGACGCGATACCAATATTAGCATTGCAAGTACCGAAACTGCCAAGAAGGTGCCGACTTCTGCATATGGTGACGAGGGGACGTCGCCTTATGAACCATGATACCCTTCCCCGTTTCGTGGCACCATTTACCAAATTCTCTTTATTTCTCTTCTCACATACTTTGTCAGATGCCAAACGTGCATCGAGTCTTTTCTGTCATGGGTTGAGTTGCATTATCAGCTGTCTGGAGATATATTTTCAAGCATTAGGCCTCTGTCATATATACGGAGCCTGGGATCACATTAGGTGTTTTTCTTATTGTTAGACCATTGTTCAGTCCCAAAGAGGGATTTCTACTGCATTGCTGTTTATGGCATACCATTGGGTGGCACAATTGCTAAACGTTTTCCGCCGCGTTGCTTTTTTGGGATGGGAGGTTGCTTCTAGGCGGGATGAGAGTTGATGGATGGATGTAAGGATGAGGAAATGAGCATAATGATGGGTTATGAGATGGAATGACTGGAGATGATATAAGATGAAGGCATATATTCAACCAAGGCAGAGACTCAGAACGTACCCGTGCTGCTGGAAGCCAGTCCTGTACACGGACACATTGTTTACATATCGGAGGGGGAAAGAGGAGGAGCACAGAGCATTTTCCTTATGTTTTCCATGCTGGGTTAACATACCAGCTTGTTGGAGCGAGTCAAAATGGCTCTAGTGCATTGACATAGATATAAGGACGAAACATGTTGCTTTTCTTGTTGGACATATTCTATCTATCGAGGATATGTGTCGAGTGTTGAGCACAAGACACTGATAATAAATAGCCGCTTGAATCTACCAAATCTTGATTGTCACATGTGGCAATGACATTGGAAGTGAAAATAGAAAAGATGTATTAAAAGTAGCAAGCCAAATAGGTGTTGGTATTCCAAATCATGATTTCTGTATCATATCGACCTCTCCATGCTCTTTAATTAAGCTGCGAATTCTGACGGCACAGCTTGCTTTCCCATGCGAGCAAAAAGTGCTGAAGCTACCAAACCCAAAAGACATGCACCAAAGAGCGCTGTCATGTTGACAACAGTTCGCACAGAGGATGAAGCCTTCTTATCGACAATGTCGTCCAGAATTTCATCGAACCGGCTGGCCATTTGAGATCGTCCAAACATATCCTTCACTCTTGCTTCACTTCTATCCCCCATAGACTTGATTTGATCATCCCCAAGTTTCAGCGCAAGACGCACAACCTTGGCCCACTCATCCACATCGTCTGGCGATCGCAACCATCCTGTCTCGCCGTCCACGATCGTCTCGACAGGACCGCCCGAGTTGGCTGCAAGAACAGGTGTTCGGGCGAGCATGGCTTCGAGGGGAACGATGCCGAAATGCTCGTTTTTGGGCGTGTAGAGAAGAACACGTGCGGAACGAAGGAGTGTGGCCTTGAGGGAGTTGGGGATCGAGAGGAGAAAGAGGACGGGGACGGATGCGGGCGCGGACAGAGCAGTGATGAGAGTCTTGGTAGTGAGGTGCTCAAGACCATGGGAAGAGGCGAGGGCTTCCAATTCGGCGTGGTATTGAACGTTTTCGGAAACGCGAGGATCGTATCCGCCTGCGCAATGGTTAGTATCGCGATAGAGATTGAGACTTGGGGGGTAATGTACCTGCTAAGATGAGGCGGCAGCCCTTGCGCTCAGCTTCAGGGATGGCTGCGAAGGCCTTGATCGCAAGTCCAATATCCTTCTTCCTTTCAAAACGGTTGATACTCAAGATAATCTTCTCTCCTTTGAACGGAACTTCGCCATCGTTGCCAAAATCTTCCTTCTCCTTGACCCCAGTGTCGACACAAGGATACACCACTTTGGTATCGGTGCGCTTCTTTAGATTCGGCCACGTCTGGTTCACAACACCCTTTGTGAATCCCGAGTTTACCGCCACGGCGCTCGCGAAGCCCATGGTCCATTCTTCAAGCCAGTCGAACGGGCGACGATACAGACGCTTCAGGGCAGACTCGCGACCCTGTGCGAGGAGAAGGTCGGGGAAATGGCAATAGAAGAGGATTGGGCTGTCGGGGGCGATGTATCGCAGGAGAGGGAGACCGGCGGAGAGTTGGTCGACAATGAAGGCGCGTGGGTTCAAGGCGTGTAGCTCACCGGTAAGAGCTATGTGGATGAGGAGGTGGACATGACGGAGGATGGCGCAGAGAATTGTAAGGCGGGAGAGTATGGACATGGGAACGAGCCAGTGGCCACGAACACGGACATCGAGAGTTCCTATCAAAAAGCGTTAACTCGAATGGCGATACGAAAGAAGTTGAGTAGAGGGAGGTAAATATGTACCATCACGACATTCATCGAAGCAATGCTTAGGATCGCAGTGGTTCGTAAATATCACCACACGATGACCTCGCTCCTGAAGACCAACAGCAGCATCTACAACAAGACGTTCTGCACCGCCGATGCCAAGATCGGGATGGAAGAAGACGATTGAGCCTTTATCTTTGGCGTCTCGAGCCATGTTTGCGCTCTTGCTTTGTAGGTTCTGGATTTCTAGTAGGGAAGGAGGGTTTGTCTTGGTGGGGGGAGTTTTTGGAGTTGAAATGAAAGCTGGAGCTAGCGTGGGGCATGGAGAGAGGAAGGTACGTGGCTGTCATGGGAAGTGGGGCCGCTGCCTTTCTATCATAAGGGAAAGGTACGTACCTTTTTACCCCAGACAAATAGAATCTTTAATTGTTCAGGTTCACATGCGAGTTAAAGAGAGGTACGATGTGTAGAATGAAAAGTAAATACAACATACTGCAACAACTAAACGCAAAGCAGTATCCTCCAAGTCAGACATACATACATAACCATTTCAATGGTTAGTACGGCGGTTTGACTCGTCCATCATATGATAGACATCTCATGCCGAGATTCAATGTCAGATCGAGGGATTGGATGGGTCAGTCTACCCCAACTGAGCCGAGGTCCCCACGCTTCTCTCTTACTTATATATCCGCAGCTAGATATACTATACCCATCTATACCTACCAATCTCACTACCTTTCATCATATTCTCACTCTTATCAATAAATTACCTTCAAAAATGTCTGCTCTATTCACTCTCCCTATCGCGCAGTGCGGCGCTCATCCCGGCGGTACCCTCACATGTACTGAACCCTCACCGAGAGTCTACCTGCTCACCCTCGTATCGCCTCCTGACAACCGTCTCACAACGCCCGTCCTCAACGCCTTTCTGAATGCGCTGGACATAATCGAGTTTGGATACCCTCACGGCGTTGTGGCAACAACGTCAGGAATTCAAAAGTTTTACAGCAATGGCCTTGATCTTGAACATGCTGTTGCTACCGAGGGTTTTTGGCCTTTGCTGTATAATGTCTGGAACCGCTTCTTGACGTATGTCTTAACAAGTCCTTTCGTGCCTCTGGACTCACTCAGCTTACCGACTATACCAGATACCCCATGCCTACAGTGGCTCTTATGAACGGCCACGCCTTTGCAGGCGGTTTGATGCTCGCCACATCTCAAGATTACCGTCTCGCTCCCTCTCCACGCGGCTTCCTCTGCCTCAACGAGCTTGTCTTTGGTGCGCCTCTTAAGCCCGCCATGTCAGCTCTGTTCCGCGTCAAGTATTCTCACGCGACCTACGGCAGCCTTGTTCTCGAAGCCAAGCGCTTCTCGGGCGAGGACGCTGTAGCAGCCGGTATCGCCGACGCCATAGCGCCCCAGGGTGTCGAGGACCTGCTTCGGTTTGTCAAAGAGAAGGAGCTTATCGACAAGAGCAAGTCGGGCGTGTACGGCGTGCTCAAGATGGAGATGTATGCGGGTTTGGTTGAGTTCATGAAGGGTCCGGCTATGGAGGCGCATGAGAAAAGGTTCGACGAGGCGCAGGCAATGGAGGGAGAGAGGCAGGAGTTTGGAAAGGTTTGGTATGAGCAGTGGTTGAAAGATGCCAAGGCAAAGCTGTAGGGCCTTTTTGCATGGTATATACCCAGACTACCTAGCGAGACAATAGTGAGCATATTTAGACATGAAATATCGCCAAAGCAATTATAAAATCAGCATGAGCTGTGTCAAGGTTTCCTTTGGTGTTGTCATTATTCAATTTTGAAATTTTTATATAACGTTTTCATGACTCTGGTTGATTGGGCAAACTTCTTCAGCCCTCAGCCGTCACCGTTTTCTCTGCCAATCTCACAATGCGTTGTCTTGAAGCCACCACCCCTATATTATCTCTGGTTTATGAGTAACCCCTCTCATGTAACAAGTCTGTATATATAAAAACACATCATAAATCCAAATCAACTTTCCGTGCACCTGCCTGCGCCAAACTCAAACGCGGGAAATCTCAAGGGGTATAGCAGCCCTATTTTGTTGCTCCAATGATAAACGCCAAACCCATGCATACACCATATAGACGCCTCGCAAGTATCTTATGACATGGTCTATAGACAATGAGAATAGACATAATGCTCGAGTCAATGATAAACCAGATAATAAAATCAGTGACCACCTTGACCCATGTGCGGATGTTGCTGCTCTAGCAGACCCAGTACATCCGACGGGAAATAGTCTAACCAGGGACCCATCATATCTGATTGTTGCAGCCCCAACGCGGCAATATCGATATCCTGGCTGTCAAAAGTGATACCGTCCATGCTCCCCATCGAATTCACCCACGGCATGGTGTAAGGGAAGTTGTTCTGCCCATGACCAAAGTACATGTGGTGAGCTCCTGGGAGGGAAGTGGATGGGGTCACTCCGTTCTCTGCCATCGCTGTTGGAGGCGAGACGCTATACGCATCAAATCCGTTAGTGGGCTGACTTGTGGGTGTAAACCTGGGCCCAGTGTAGAAGTCATGGTTTTCGCTATCCTCAGGTACTCCATCAAACTGGACATGGGGTCGCGTTTGAGTGCCCGTTGCTGAAAGATTCGAAGTCCGACGGGGAACAGTAGGACGCGATGACTGCCTCACGGCCGAGACGTTTGGCTGAGGGTAAGCAGGAGCAAGCATGTTCGTCGAGTCCGGTAGGCTTTGTCGAATAGGGTCAAATATCATGTTGCCAGGGGGCGTGCTCGGTGCTCGTGGTGGATGCGATGTATGCGACCCAGTCTGAGCTGGCGAATCCCGGTTTTGATACATGAGTGTCAGACTTGAGTTTGGTGAGTTGGCTGTTCCTGCCAGGGCCCAGGCTATAGGAGGCCCTGATAACCTTGGGGATGCTTTATTCTCAAACTTTGGGAATGGGTTATTCAGTGCTCCGTTGCTGCCTCTGCGAGGGACCTTTGTACTTTCGTACTCTTCCGCTGTGTAGGTTTCACAATCCCAGATCCCCTTGGCTCGTTGGTCCAGAGCAGTGATAATATATGTAGCACCACCCCAGTACATTTCAATCTGCTGAAGTGAATTGAAGCACTTCTGGTAGTTCTGGTTAGCTGCCGAGGCCAGTAAGGAATGCCTCGATGATTTTGCATCACGGGACTTGTTGCCCGTAGTTGATTGAGCGCCAGGAGGAGAGCTGGCTCTTGAAGGCGAACCGGACGCATTGGCACTCGACTCCATTACAAAGGCGCAAGCAGCGATATAAATCGGCTGAGCAGTAAAAGGGTTTCCAACGAAACTCTTCGGGTCGATCAGATCTGCAAATGACAAGATATCACAAATTGTCTTTGCGCTACTCATACTAAGCTCGCGACTGTCTGGTAGGAGCTGGAGCTCGGTGCGTAACTCGGCAAAAGGCGTAAGGAGAGTGGGCTGGTGGAGGATGATGAAGAGAGCGTGAAACCAAAAGTGTAGGAGGATAAATGTGGTACCTTGACCTGCTCCCAGATATGCCTTGAAGTTACTGACGTTGAACTGCAAACGCCAGTCCCAGTTTTTATAGAGTCTCGTCAGCTCATGCTCCATCTCACCAAGCTTGTCCCATGTATCCTTGGTCAGATCTTGCGCATTGCGAACTTTGTTTAAAACAT
Organism: Fusarium armeniacum; assembly: GCA_013618295.1. Taxonomy (NCBI): domain Eukaryota; kingdom Fungi; phylum Ascomycota; class Sordariomycetes; order Hypocreales; family Nectriaceae; genus Fusarium; species Fusarium armeniacum. The sequence continues at coordinate 195,314 of JABFER010000045.1, forward strand.
CGCAGACACGCCCATAAAGATGGATAATCTGCAGGAAAATAGGATAGGGCGCCGGCCAGTTCGTAGCTGGGTCAATAAAAGGTTCCGGGATTGGGAGTTCCAGATCGTCATCTCGAAATGTGACAGGACGGCCCGTCCCTGAGGAGATGACACGATCGAGGACAAAGACAGCCCAGAATGTATCCATTCGCTCCTGGACGAGTTCCTTTTGCTCTTGGGGGTTCAAATGACTTGATTCGCCTGCCTTTGTCTCCGAGTCTCCTTCGTCGACAGGCTGACGTCCCCAGTTCTGGGAATATAATGCGTCTTTTTCACCATGGTACTGAACCCCGACCTCCTTCTGCAGGCCCAAGTCGACCGCCATACGAATGGCTAGCCCAAGGTACATCCAAAGCGCGCTGTCTTGGCCCGCCCCAAAGCCTTCGTATGCCATTAGCAGACAAGCTTGCACAGCACCAACAGTTGGACATGGGAAGGTATCGACAGTGGCTTGTCGAGCTCTTTGTGCGAACACTGATCCCCGCTCCATTCTTGGCATTTTGTCGTTTCCATTTGTGAGGGATGGAGAATCAGAGAACCTTGATGATAAAGCGCATATCGAGTCGACAAGTATCGGTTCAACCCGCTTTTCCTTCACCATACGCAAAAACTTGGTTTGTCGAAGGAATGGGTAACTGGAACCCATTTGCGTAAAGAAAGTGTTGATGAGACTGATAATGAGGGGGTGAACCGGAGCCGGATCGTTCGGGTCGTATGTGGGTAGCTCCTCGGTGATCGCCTCGCTAGCAACTGAACTGCCTCCCTGCGGTCCGCTGAGTGTTGATAATGGAGATGTCCCAGCCATCGAACCAGCTGTTGAGCGCCGGCGATCGCGCACAGAAACCACCATTTGTTTGAAGCCAGGAACAATAGCAGTCGGACCAAAGTATCGAAAATATGGAACACGATGTCGCTCGGATTTGCGCACAGCTGTCGGGGAGGGAGTGTTCTGCGCAGGGACAGATGAGGGATGATGACTGTTGTGTGAAGGCGCACTAGGTGTTTCTGTCGCGTCGTGTTTCGAATCCATCATGTTTGCGAGCGACATTGTTGTCTCCAATGGTGCATGGGGAGTGGGAGCGTCGGGTGTGCGCTGGACCTGCATAGGCACCTTCTCGACTTTGATATCTTCATCGTGGTAGTTATGGTGTTCGTGTTCATCGCGATCGTGACCAGCCCTGTCCAGTGGCAGCTTCTCGATATCTTCTCTTTTTATTTCCTCGGGATATCCCAAACATCGGTGGCCGTTCTTGGTGCAAGTAGAGCAAACGGGTCGTTCGCCGGCGCATCTCGTCTTGCGCTTCCGACAGGTCAAACACCTGAACCGCAAAGGAGTTAGCACCTCACAATTGGCTTGGTAATGATGATTCGAGATCCGCACGCATCACAAGTATAAGGTTGGTGACTTCGATTAGGATGCGGATCTGAAGTCGTGCGACTAGTGCTGTGTCACAGCCAGGGGCGAGTATAATGGACCGGGAAAACACTTACGCAGCATTTATTCGGCGCCGTTTAGAAGGCGGTTGTCCCTGATTGTGTACGAAGCGAATCGGACGCGGCGGCGGTGGCGGCGGAACCGAGTCCGATGTGTTGGTCTGGGTGCTCATGGCTAAAGCATGGTGATGCTTTTCTCAAGGTTGCGGAAATGGGCGCAGAAGCGAATGTCGAGATTGAACGTCTAGGAGGTCGGCGCAAGGTTGGACGACAGAGGTATAAACATGCGAAAGAATATGACGAACGAGCAACAAGCTGACCAGCGGGGTTCGGCGTCTTTCTGGGCCTGCTGCAGACTGTGGCTTGTTTGTGTTGAGCGAATGCTGCAGGCAGTAGGTGGCGAGGTAGTTAATGCAACGTCGGGGAATAGGATGCAAGGGATGCGATGCGACAAGAGAGATTGCGATCGTGTTTGGTTCGTAAGCTCTAAGAGTTTAGAAGGAAGAAAAAAAAGGGTTGAAGCGATGATGCTACTACCCGAGCCGACGAAAGCGCTAAGGGTAGATGGGAGCGCATCAATGGCCTAGTGGCATGTGCAGGATTGGTCGTGTGAAGAGAATCAGGTACATGAAACCAACAGGCGACGAGAAGTGACAGTGACAGTTCCTTAGGCTGAGAGGTAAGCAGGGATTTCGGATTGGGCTCTCAGGAGAATAGGGAGGGAGAGACGACAGACGAGAGTCGCAATATTTGATATGGTGAGAGAGATGATGAAGGGAAGTGAGGAATTATTAGAGATTACTAAAGGAGGATGGGTTCAGAATTTGGGGGGATAGAAGTACTCCAAAGGATTGTTGGTTGGAGTTGGCTTCCTTCTGCTCAGCCAAGAAGAAAGTGGACGACGAGCAGGGAGTCACGTCTGGGGATGGAGATGGTGGTGTTTAGGCAAGTGGGGTAAGATGCTGCTTATGTGGAGAGAGCCTGAGGGAGAATTCGAGAGCTCAAATGACCAAAGCTATAAGAGACAATAATTCAGTAGGAGCTATGACAGCATACCTCAATATTCAGTCCCTAAGAGGCACACACATACATAGACAAGTTTAGACTTGTGTTGTGTTGTTGTAGGAATAGAAAAAAAAGACGTTGCGTGTCACATCACATTAAAGTAAATAAGCTAATGCAATCAACCAACAGCCAGTAAAACCGGGCACAACGAAAAGAGGAACGAAACATCATCACATTTATGATCCATTCAGTGGCAAGATTTATCTAGCCTTGATCTCTCCTCTTTTCTCCCTCACTCGCCTTTTCCTACCGATTCATCTCATCCAATCCTCCTCCTCCATCACTTTTTCTATCCTTTCCCCTTTTCCTCAACCCATTGAGCCCTCCGAGCCCAACTTTATCACACTAAAAACAAAACAAAGCAAAAGCCATCGTTACGGCCCGCCGCCTGCCGCCTCTTTCAGCCCCCTTATTAGTCTAGGTTGTCGGGATTGTCGTAGATCAAGTGACCGACCGAATTACAATACCCTTGTCTATTACATGACGCTTCTCTGTTTGACATGATGCATCTCGCACATAAAACACCGAAATGCATGTAGGCTGTCACATAGGCACTTTTAGGTAGTCTTTCTTAGGGCCAATTTGACTTTATTGCGCATTATAAGCTAGGTACTAAGATAACAATCAACGCAAGGTGACAAATACGCCACAGTTTCTAGAAACATTATGTATCTGATTGTTTCATCTTTAGAGGCTGAAGCATACCCCACGGCGCTAGACAGTTGTCAATCCCATGATCCAGACAGCCACCCTGTAACTTAGTACTACCAAGTCAACTACAAGCCGAATGGACATTGGAAGCAAGTAGACCGGAGTAGCGGCTTTGGTCCTAGAATGCGGGGGAGCGATTTATAGTCACGACCTACTAATTGAAACTTCCATACATCCATCCCGATTGCTCTTCCTCGTGTAAGAAAGCCTTCTCTAAGCTTCACCAACCTATGGTTCAACCTTCATATCCCATGTCTATGCAGATCATTATGCACCGCTTGCCTCATCACCATTCTAGGAAATGGAGCCTTCGATCTGTCGAATATCAGTGGCGAGTCGTGTTAAGATCCACTAAACAAACACTGCGCCAATAGTGCTCAAGATATGAAACCAGGCTTCTTTCTAGGCTGTGTTGAAATGAACGTTTATGGGCAAACTTGATATTCATCTATAAAGACAATGACCCAGCACTTTATATATACATACATACGCGCAAGATACTTAATTACGCCTTCAAATAGCGAGACCCAAAAACAATTTGTAGATTACCAACCCCAACAAATCAACGCCAGGTAGTGCTCCTAACCCCTCTCCTGAATAATGCATTATCACTTCGCTTCCCATCGCTTTTCAACTCCTTAAATATTTCCAGCTGTGTATAGTTGCTGAATGGGTATCGCCAATTCACTGCCGTCATTTCAATCATGCGTCGTCTTCCTCTCGTTATCCAAAAACGATAGTCACGCCCATATCGGCGCTGACTCTTCTCCAGAGATCACCTCCACTTCTGACACCCATCATCATTGCCTCCTCTTGTTGCTGCATCATGTCAGCCTTGTCGGCTCGTCTCCAAACTTCTTGAACAATTGTCCATGCACGATCGATATTTGTCATGCCTTGCCGGCGATTAATGGCGATGAATGTCTGGCGTGCCAGGTCGCGGTCCGAAAGTGTAGTAGCCTCGCAAGCCGCGACAAATAATGGCCAGAGAAGTGCGCTCATAGGACCAGTATTACTGACAGTTCCAACACAATGAGTAAGACTGATATGTGCGTGACGTTGTACAAGTGGATGCCGGCGTGGGTAGCTGTAGATGGTGCGGTAGAGATATACGAATGCAGAATGACGGTAGGACAAGGCATTGCTGAGAATACTTTGGAGTCGGCTCCTTTCGGCCGATTGTTCAGGGCTCAGTTCCTCGGGATTCTGATTCAAAATCGAATTTTCGGGAAGCACAGGGTGCCAGTCCTCCAAAGCAGTTTCGATGGCGGTTGCTGAGGTCTCGAATTCCGTTCTGAGGACTGCCACCTTGGATACCTCCTCATTCGCAACTGCAACATCAAGTTGGTCTTTCAAAGCCAAAAGGTTAGATAGTCGGTGGATGATGGGCCATAAAGAAGTCGCCATGCCAAGTAGAGTGTCAACACTATTGAGGGGAGATGTAGCACCACCAGAATCGAGTGGAGGAAATGGTGCCAGATAGTTGGTGCCTGGAGCGCTAGAAAGAGGAGCAGTGCCAAATGACAACGCTGCGATCACATCATAAAAGCGGAATGCCTGGAAAGAGTCAGTTTTTGGTTTTGTAGAATCCAAGATAAAACTTACCCGCTCTAAAAAGACGCCTGTTGGGTCGGTGGCAGTCCCGTTGTTGCTCATGATAGTCATGGCACCCTTGAGATGACCATCGACAATGTTGGATCGACCTTTTTGAACCAACTACAGAAATGTTAGATAAACGGTATTGGGATGTTGTGTTCATCCAGACTCACCACTTCATAATACACCAGAAGCATAATAGCAGCCAACAGTTCATTTCGGTTCGCGCCTGACCCCTTCTGAATTAACCGTGCCAGACCTTGGATGGCTTTGTTGTGGAAGTAGACACTCTTCTCGGCGTTTTCAACTCCGCGATATTCGAGATGAGCACTTGCGAGAGCATAAACAGCATTGCTAACAGGCTGGCTCTCGTGGCATAGAGGAAGGACGAGTTGCTGGAAAGGGTTCCCGCTCTCTTCACGGAATACGATAAGATGAGATAGAACGTTGCAGAAATGGTCCACAAGTGCGCGTCGGTTGGTGCGCTCAGAAAACTCTGAGAACATCGGGGAGCAGAATTCGAGTCGAGGAGATGGCGCTGGGACGGGTGCAATCATAGCAAGAGAAGGCGAGGGGGTTGCATATGCAGGCGCATAAGTCCCAGCATAAGTTGTCGTGGGAATGTTGATAGTGATCGACTCCCGGCGAACAATCTCTTCAATATCGTCTTCTTCGTTCTCAAGATGTTGCACTACGAACTTTGGCTCATCGAATGGCGGCAACTGAAACTCCACCGAATCAAGGGGGGAAATCAACGGAAGGTCTGTAGGGCTCCAGTCAAAGGAATTGACTCTGTCTTTGCTTGCGGTACGGTTAACGAGAGAAGTGTTGAGTGTTGGTGTCCCTGTACTGGCAAGAGCTTCGTCAGAGTCTTCGTCGGCTGATTTATCGTGCGCATCGTCGTTCCATTCTGATGAGATCTGGGCATCTAAAGCCTGAGTCGCCCTATCTGAACCGGATGAAGAATTGGTATCGAATGGCGAGCAGGGAGCAGTCGAATCGCGCTTGCGCCTCTGGCGAGGTCGGACAGGCTCATACACGCACTCCTGGCCACGTTCCTGGCATCGAGCGCATGCAGGCCGAATTTCGTCACACTTCTTTTTCTACAGAAAACGAGTCAGTACGATGCCTACTTCACAGTTTGAGTGAGCTGTATACCTTTTCCTTGCTGGAATGTGGTGTTAGTTAATGTACTGAGACAGGGATAGGTGTTCGTTGACTTACCAATAGCTACATCCTGTGCGACAGCAAACGACATCCAGGTCAGCCAGCCATCCGTAATACAACACGATAAGTGTAACAGAATCCTTCTAGAATGTTTCTTTCTCATTAACGTACCTGCGCGCGAACGCTTCTTAGGAACCTTTGGAGGTGCAAGTCTGGTATACAGCAACATTGCGATAGCTATATATGGTGGCGAATATAGATGATCAAAGGATCACAACGAAAATCATGCGGTTTCCATCTACCGGGGATAACGCTGATACTGCATGCGCCTTGACGATGATGATAAGGTGGTTTGAGTGTTGCAGCTTTGTCTCAATGCCCAATACGGGAAACTTTTGTTATGATATTTGATATACCGATGAAAGCAGTTGTCGACAAGAAGTGAAACAGTATTGATATCGAATAGGTGATCTGCGTCGGTGTGGGGGAGGAAGAGGGGAAATAATGTCCACAGGAAGCCGAGGATCTGGGGGAAGAAATGATTGCGGAGATAGAAGGATCGATAGCGATGTTTGATTCAAGTTGAAAAATCACGATAATGGTTGAACAGGAATCAAGGTCAAGATCAAGGTCAAGAGGGGGGAGACGAGAGAGAAAAGAGCCGGTAAGGGAACAAAAATTGATGCCTCGTGCGTCCCCGGGGCGTCATGGTTCGGTCTATCACTGCCAGCAGCAGAAGGACCTTACCTTACTCCATGCCTTGCCAGTCTAATTCTGTCACTACACACCATCGTGATCTTTGAGCATCCACGACATTTTCATGGATCCCTGGCTCATGCCGAGACACTTTCCCAACTCTGGACGTTACCTTTTGCTAGCTTGCGGGGTTACGGGCGCTACAATTGACTTGGATCAGGCCTAGAAATGCAACTTTTCCCTACCGAGAGAGGGATTCGGGGATGGCAGATGGGGGCCCCATGGGACGAGTACAGGGGCCCTCCGAGCCCATAGAAAAATTTGACTTGATGCTGGGAGCATGAGAGTCGAAATAAGTTGGACAATTCGTATTCGTCATGAACAATTCTTGTGCTTGGGTACTGATTCTTGTTAGTTCTTACACTCCAGCATTGGTGTTCTTAGCAGTTCATATCCCCGGGCCTACAGATCCATTTGCAGTTGATTCTAAGCAATGTTTTACAATGGGTGAGGGAGGGGCCGGGGAACAGGAGCCGAAGTATTCTTACTGTGCTCATAGGCGTTATGTACCATATTCAGACAGTGTCTGTACAGTATGACTCAGAGCAAAACAGCTTGGGCAAGTCCGCCCCCGCTCCATAAGTTAGCAGGTGACTGACTGACTTTCCTTCACATGGATGTCAAAGACCCTCCGGTTTAATCGACGCCACCCGGAACTCACCTCGCAGAGTTCTAGAATCGACGTAATAGACGAGAACGGCATCAATGACACCCTCACCATCTGCATTGGATGATTAAACCTCGAACTCCTCGTGTCCCTGCAGCCTCAAACAGGATTCTAAAGGCAGCAAACTCGTGGCCCTGGCATTGTTTTCCCCGGTAAGCTGGAAAATCCGGGGTAATGAGACCGCCAATCCAGCACAATTAGACTTGCAACAGCTGCCACTAGGTTCCAATGGTGACGGGCAACTCGTTCTAACAGGTGCGGCAAACAGAAAACCTGGCTAATTTATTAAGCCATTGTCTGCCCCCCGCGTGCTTTGCCGGACGCCGCAACCCCTTCCCGCTTCATCCATTCAATGGCATGCTTGTATCGGTCAGAGATCTTCGTCCTTTTTGACAATGGAATTCATCACGGAGATCAAAATTAGGGATCAGCATACCCCCGCATGCAAGCGTGGTTCGATGGCGGAATAGGAAATGCTGGGTTGAATCCGACGACCATTCGCCTATCCTCAGGGTATCAGAAATGTTAGCCGTTAGAAGCATAGAGACGAAATCAGTAAGTCAATTTATGCTATATAGAGCATACTCTTAGGTCATTTATCTTTATAGTAAAGCTCGCAGGCCAGTTTTTATTACCCACTAGACAGGCTGATACAACTGCGTAGAAACAGCAAATTCGATGGACGGGCAAAATAGAGTTCAGGGACCCTTAATTACACCTATTGATCGACATACTCCAAACTGGGGCACAAAGAAAGCAATACGATCTTGCAACGGGTTTGGGCGTACCGATCCGACACTACAGGTCCGTATCCTGCTGCCGATGGTTTATTTTAGTAGTAAGTGAAACCGAAGGATGACGGACAAAGCTTCAACTGCAGCGAGCGATCATGAAGCACAAGTCTTCGACCACGAGACCACAAAAGCTTTGATCTGGTCTGTGGCGCCTGGTGAACGAACCACCGACATGCGGCTAACGTTGCAGAACCCTTGAGAGACCTAACGGTTCTTGGCAGGCCACAGGAAGGTTACAGCTCCCCTTGAAGCTACAGCTGCACGGAGCCACAGCTGTCGAACATCCATGCAGTATTTGGGAGGTCAACTTCATGATCTGTGGATAAGCACCGGAGCTAGGGGAATTTGGCTTTGAACAAGCATTGTTGACAAGTGGAGCGATGTCGACACTTGCGCGATCCGGGCTGATCACTAATAATGCTGCTCTCTGGCTACTGTCCTCGACGTTGTGACTGTGTCATGCCAACTCGTCTTTGTTTTTCATGACTCAACCAACATTACGGCTTCTCCCCAGTTCTTGACCAGACGTCCAAATAGGAAGGGGATCGATACACATAGTATCTACAGTGACGGGTCTGTTGACGAAATTCCCTAAATGCCGCTTGCCCTAGGAGCCGAGGTTCGTAACACCTCGGAAATCTTTCAGATTAACATTAGCTCAAAAGCGTCCCCACAGTTGAATTTCTCATCCTGTCGTCTGTTCCTCCAGCGAGGGGTCAATCTATATTCGGAAGGAGTACTGTCACGATGTCAGTAGAGCAAGCTTGTGGTATAACCAACCAGGCCAAACGAATAAGTTCCGAATTGAACCCCATATAATCGTCTACACAAAGGATCGTGACTTTCAACTATTATGAGCACCCTATTGTGGAACACCTAAGCTAATAACAGCCTGGCCACCGAAGAAACGGTCAGATTTATTGTAGTAAGAAAAAGGTGCAGAGATGCGTTGACCAGGCCCTACGATCTCATGGTACGCTGCCTTTCTGATCCTGTCTAAATGTCTGGTATTCGCCTATTCGGTTTGTTCGCCGGTTCGGTTAGGGCCCACACAGGCAAAGTTCTAATCAACTTCATCAATTAAACGCAGCCCAAGTGCTATTATTCTTCGTCGCAAAGGTTGCTCAAGTCTGTCCGTCTCTCCGCTCACGATGTTCTCGGCCCCCAAAACCCCAGTACTTTGGTAACACCATGTGGCTCTCCTGTCGATTATCGACAGGGTTGTCTCGTTCAGCAAAGCATTCAATTCGTGGCCTTGTCTGTTTGTCAGACGGACAAGTCCTCTGAATGGCTGCCACGGTAGCAACCCAATGCACATGGACGCACCATTTAGTTCCGAGCAATGCATTCTCCGTTTATAGTCGGCCACTGGAAGGCTGGGAAGTCGGTGGTTGACCAATAACGCAATCAGAGGCACAGCAGTCGTCTTGGGGATCCAGAAATAGAGCAGCTTGGGGGCTTTGCTCTGGTCCATCGGGGCATTGTCCCCAGCAAATCCAGTCAGATGCGTCGCTACATGAGCTACGAGTGAGGTAGGGCAACAGAGGAGGATGTCATACTCTGGCAGCTCCGTCACCGATCGATAGTTTTGAGGCTTTTGACCTATGGCATCGCCGATTTGGTTTCACCTCAAGCTGATTCCTGCATGAGAAAACGAGCCGCGTGTCGTGCCCATTTATGCTTATCCTTAGACAATTACTCAACATGTCTGTGCTGTTCATCTTCTCACCGTTTCATTTCTTGGGCTCTGTCTCCACGCTGGACCCATGATAATATCGTCAAGAGGAGCTATAACCGTTTAAATCTCACCAGCGCAGCGCACTGGGCCTTTCTACCCAACCAGAACGACTGATACAGCTGGTTTCAGTGGGCATTTTGCTCAGCCCTACAGGCGCCGTTGTCTCGTCTGGCACGATTGCAGTAATTACTGCTCACTCGTGGCGTAGCATCTTCTGACCCCGGCTTAGGACAAGCCTCTAATAAGGCCTCCGTTGCTGACATTAGGAATCTGTGTTTTGTCTGACTTTGTTCTCCTTTTTTACTCTTTTCCTGTTTATGATAATTTTGTTTCACGAATACCCGACTACAGCTCGACGACGATCCTAACTCGAACTGACCTGTGGCCGTTTTACACCACCAGCAACTGTCGATCAAGTTATAGCCATATATTCGCGACGACCACCACATCGAGAAGTTACATTTATCCGTTTCGCATTTGGTTCATGATCGGCGCCCCTTGCGGCTTTGCGACATCAGCTTTGCGAAATCAGCTTGGTTCGCTGTCCCATTTCCCCTCAGTTCCATGATCGCACAATATGAGGAACTGGGGGTGTAGATTATGTGCCGCCTCGCTCTTGAGTGCGTTATGGGCTTTGGGGATCGAGGCGGCCGACTTCAAGAGATATGACGGAGTTCATAGGATTGAGAAGGAATCGCAAATCACGCAAGCTGCGGGGCTTGGTCGACGAGCCGAAGAACAATGTGCTACGAGCATGAAATTGTGCCCGGCAAGTTTGAATGGAGGCTGCTGTCCCGAGAATTACGACTGCGCCAAAGAAAGCTGTCAAGCGACAACTAAGGGTCCCTCTACATGTGGAACGAAGATTGGTTGGCATGTTTGTGATGCGGTCTATGGAGGTTTGTGTCTGGATGTCCGAAATTTGTAGAGCTGTGCTTACATATAATAGGTGGTTGCTGTCCGGATGGATATTTGTGTGAAACTGCAGATGGTTGTGTCCCACCATCTGGATCACCATATACATACGGATGCCCGAGCAGCCAGTATCTCTGCCCGTCGTCATTGAGCTACGGGTGTTGTCCCAATGGCTTGGCTTGCGGTGTGAACCAGTGTTACCCTTCTGATCCCGTCACCGTCACGAGCACTATGATGATCACAACGACAATACAAGGAGAGCGAACAACTTACAGGACGACGGCCATCGAAGTGGAAACACCAACGGTTCCTACAGCCCTTCCGACAGTCGACGCCGGCGAGAATAACGACCAAGCAGTCCTGAAGTACTTCCCTTCAACGATCCCTAAAGAGAGCCCGATATCTTCATCTGACAAGGATAATGACGATCATGGAGGTTTATCAACTGGCGCACTAGCCGGTATTATTGCTGGTTCTGTGGCGTTTTTAATTATTGTGTTAGTAGCAGCCTTCATCATTATTCGCCATCTGAATAAGGTTGTTGCTGCGGTCAGTACCTCAAAGGTATCTGACAGATCCCACGGATCCAACACTCAGAGACCTACAAGAGAATTTAAGACAGCGGACTCGGAGGTCGATGAGTTGAGCGCAAATCCCTTGATCCACCCATCATTAATACCTCCACGGCCGAGAAACCCAGGACCTGACTCAGCAGCAACATCACCATTCGGTCCTGCAAGCGCAGATCAAAGTTCTAACGAACCTACGCCTGGGGCAAATGGATACCATGCAATATCAACAAGTGCCAATACAAGCAGACATCCCAGCTTTGACGCGATGGGCAACCATGACGATTATTTCACAGGTCTGGCGGCAGGCGACCAGCAACGAATCAGCCATATTTCAAGATTTACAAATTCAACAAGGAACCGGGCGAGTACAGACTCGCACGGAACATATACCCATGTAAGAAATCACAGCAATGCTTCTGAGGGGTCTGATGGTACCCCTGGAGTGATGACGGGTTACCAGCCCACCGCAGAGCTTGAAGCAACGCCTTATATACCAGAGCTACCGAGCTCCCCGTCATCAGTGGCGTTCCCGCGAGACGAGAGACGGCGATCATCTGGTAGTATTCCAAGTACCCCGAATCGACCCCCAGTTGCTCAGCGGAATTCTAGCGGGCCACGCATACGGAGCGATTCACTGGGTCAAAGCCATCTTACTAGTGTTACTGAAGAAATGCATGGATTCTATGGGCCTAGCGAACATCTCGTGGGCCAAACCGATACACATCGACCAGGCACGAGGGGCTCGAATACCCAGCAGCAAACTCGACCCAAAGAACACCCTGGTCCTGTTACCGAAGAGCCATAGCGCGTTGTTTGAGGCAATCGTTCACTTGATATCTTTTGGCGCTGACGGATTAGGAATACTGGAAATGCGACATAGCGTGGGAGGCGTTCTGTTATGGGTGGGATAATTTGCATTGGGCATCTACGAGGGTTATAAAGATCTTATCTAGGGAGAACACGAGCATAAGAATTCATTAGCGGTATGCCTTTTATGATTTGTTTCGGTGTCAGGGGTGCGAATCTTCATAATAGGATTAAGAAGGGCCTGATATACAGGCGTTGCCGGGTGTTTTATTTGCATTCTCTATGGACTGGGTAGTGATCAAACGGCAGGTGGCTTATTCCCTATATACGCCTTGATCCAGGATCATAGATATGAAACGTGATACTATTACAGACTACTTGAAAACATAAAGCGGCTTGGTTCTGTCGGTTATCTGGACACTACTATACTTGATTACTGCCCTACATTTTCTTGATTTAAAGCTGTGTGTAGAGTATAGCGTTAGACTTTGGTCTTCGGCTTGAAATACTAGGATAACCTTCACTATACTTGATTACTCACTAGTGTTATTTTAGTGACACGCCTCTTACGATACAGGTTGCAGGACATACCAAGTTACGGAGTGTATGAACCAAAAGAGGGCCATGAGAAAAAGCTCCAAGCATGAGGGCTATGCATGGGAAAGGTTGTTAAGTGGGCATATGGCATGTCGTCGGGTTAAACATTATGCTACTAGCTAGCATGGACAGAAGGAGGTAGCGAATTTTAATTTTGAGTTCCTGGTCTTGTTGTTCAGTACGACATTAAACATCGAACTTGTGGTAGGGCTGAAGAAATAAAACATGGTTGACATGGGATGGGATTTACAACCCTTCCTTGACATCGATTCCTAAACATATCTTGATGTCACTATACTTCACTCTGCTTCTAGACATGATACATACTTTGGAGAATGTTATTTGTTAACATAAAATACCCTGTCTATCTTAACTCTAACTCTTATTTGAGAGTATATCTAGATATTAAAGCTTAATAGAATTGTTATTCATGACACGGGGGAAAGTTTGTTGAGTTGAGTATAAATATATGGCATGATGACCATTTACCTCTATTTCTTGGTAGAAACAGTCTTCTTCACACCATTGACAATCAATTTTATATCCAACAAGCCCCAGCCTATAGGCTTCATCTTGCATCAAAATGAATCATCCACGGAGTCTCGTTAACCAATCTATGGGCGACTCTCAGTTGTCACTACCAACCATCCCTCTACGGAAGCAACAGAAGCCCGAATGTATTCTTCTCAACCTCCCTATCGAGATTCTGGAGTTTATAAACGAGTACCTTCCTTTGAGCGGCCGAATATGTATACGACTAACATGCTTGGCCATGTACAACTCGCTCGCAAGCCCATCCCAGCCCTCTGATAGTTATGAGAGACTGGAGTGCCTTGCTCTGATTTGTCGAGACCGACCTGACTGCTGGCTGGCTGAGACAAGACCGTTTGTCAGGAAAGTGCTGGAGAGCGACATGCCCAGGCTATCGGAACTTGAATACCCTTTTGTAGAGATGCCCCGGGACTTAAGGCAGATATACGCATTTGAGCGCAGTGCCTTGATGGTTCAGCATAAGCACGTCCAGCTTGCCACCAAATATAGCCAGCTCGAAAGAAAGACCTCGCGGCAATCGAGGTATCTCGAACTCCTGTTGCAAGGTTGCAAAACGAAATATAAACCTAGCCTCAGAGCTAGACTGCTGGATCAAGTCACGGAGATATGTTTCTTCGAGTGGTATCCCAAGGTCGTCAATGGGAGGTACCTAACATTTAGCCAGCGGCGTTTCACGACAAACTCGGAAACGCAACTGAAACTGCGTCGACTTGGAGCTTTTGGGTCATGCTTGCATCAATTCATGGACCCAGTGCTATACCAACATTTTCTGGAACGCCAGAGACTGTATATGGAGGTGGGATGCTCTAACCATGAACCGAGGCAGTGGTGGAAATCAGGTCCAGAGCGCAGCGATCCTTTCTTGGAATGTCTACAAAATGCAGATGATAGGCATGGAACTTGGTTCGACGGAGGGTGCCCTTGGTGTCTTACTGAGTTTTCGATATGTGTAGAATCAAGAAGCCTGGTTCTAAACACATGGAGAGATTTGGGAGGTGCTGATACACCTAAGCATGATGATTGGCAGTCGCAACTTGACCATACCCATGATATGCTAGACAAGCGTTGTCATCGGGATATTAGAAGTCGCTACGAGGATTGTTAATGGGAAGGAGTTGGTTCTCTAATTGTTGATTTGTTTTACAAAAGTTAAGAAGACATCTGTTTGTCAAATTGATACAGGATAGGTTTTTGGATTTGGACAAGACACGGTTATTGTAGTCGCCATGCAACCATGTAACATATATACGTCGCACTCTTACCTTTTTACAGGAAATATCAAAGAATCAAGTTTGTAAGCCACTTTGGTCATTGTGCACCGGATATAGAGACATAAGGTTTCACTTGTACCTTTGGTAACTGTCGAGGAATGCGGCTGTTGTAAGTGAAACAGATCTCGACCCAACGGGCCGTTCCCTGGGAGAAGAGCTACCCTAAACTACGAGGAGCTTGCTTGGTAGTCGAGCGGTGAAGGGAATAGCAGAGTGAATAATACTTTAAGAATGATGTTTGGTCAGAATCGTGATTGATTGATTGCATGAATGGTCTGATGTGATAGAAGTGCATAAAGAGATGGCATGGGTTTATTCGGTTGCTGGGCATCTTTTAGTCGCTGGACATCAAAGTGACCAAAAGTGATCGTCCAATTGAATGACATCACCCAAAAGGTTACACTAAGATTGGAATGGTGAGCTACTAAGGTATTTTACATTGGAGTGAGAGAATGCCAATAAAAGAGCCATCAATTCACCAACTCTTGTATAGCAAATCTGGAGAATATTTAGGGACAGATTCAAATAATCTTAGATACCTCAACATTAATCTCTATCGCCTACGGTTTGTGAATCCGGCGAGTCACCAGCGACTAAACGTTAGGGATCGTCAGGTCAGAGAGAGTTGTCGACCCAGCAACGAATGTAAACAATGGCCGGGGTCTGTCCCAACGTCCTCGACCAACCATCCGCTGCCACACAACCCATGCGTCTGGGGAATCGAGACCTTAATATCTGCACCATTCCAGGAAGATCCCTCGACCTCTTTCTCTTTCTCGCTTCCGTGTCCATTTCCTTTTTTTCTTAAATATAAATCCTCTCTCGTGTGTGTGTGTCACTGCAAAATCCTCGACACACATACACCAACCACTGACCGCTTTCCCCTTCGTCGTCAGATGCCCCGTCGCAACACTATCAGGGCCGACGACCTCGATTTCGAGATCCACGTTGATCCATCGTGCTTAAGCGATCCTATGGACGATAACGAAAACAAGGCCCCCGAGGAGCCAAAGGTGCAAGTTGAAACTGCCACCAGCCAAGAGACCGAATCCACCAACACCACCCATATTGATACAGAAGACCACGACAACTCGACGGCTGAAGCCAAGGTCGATTCTACGACTGAAGCTACCGGAGAGGATAAATCTACCATAGCAGAACAAGAAACCGAAAAACCAGCTATACCAGAGGCTGAAGCAAAGGTTGAACCAGCTTCAGAATCTGAACAGGAATCATCCGACTCGGAGTCTGAAGTCGATTCTGACGAAGAAGCCGAGCCTCAAGTCGATTTAGAAAAAGGCACCGACGAATCAATTCAACAGCCATCAGCAGAAGCAGACGACGAATCTGCTTCTGAGGCTGAAATAGACACCCCGGCTCAAGAGCCTTCATTGGACGAAATAGACGATAAGGACGACGAGGAACCTACCCCTGTCGAAGACGTCACTACCGCTGAGGATACTTCTGCCGAAGCTCCAATTGAGGACACCTCTTCGGCAGATCACTCTACCGAGGACATTTCTGTCCAAGACGCTACCGCTGAGGATCTTGACGATCACGACCCCGTCGAGGAAGATAAGGACAAGTCTACCGTCGAGGTAGAAGAATCTATCGAGGATATCGAAGAGCGGCACTTTTCTGAAACAGAATCAGACATCTCTGGGTCTAGACGTGTGTCTTCTGGTTCTTCCGGATCCAGTTACTCCGATCGACAATCTACTCGATCTGAAGCTATTCAGGAAGTCGCTCGCGATATCGCCTCTCAGATTGATAACCACGAGAAGCGAGAATCCTTGAACGACTACTCCGAAACAGAGGACGACAGTTATATCTCCCACGCCAAAACCATCAGTGCTCGCCAATCGGACGCCAACATGGCTCGCTCAGTCAAAAGCGGTGTGGACGAAGCTGGTGAGAACAGCTCTCATCATGAGCACGAAGACGATGTTTTTAGCGACCGAAGTCCTCGAAGTTCAGTGGGTTCCGTATCCGAAGGTGATCATCGGAAAGCCCAGGATGCTATGCACCGAATGACCAGGTCCCCCCGTGTCTCGGGTATCTCTGGCATCTCTGGCTTCTCTGAATACGACAGGGAAGATGAGGATTTTATCCCCACTATTCGAGGTGCCCCTCGACCCATCTTCCGGTCACCTTCTTCCGTCAAGGCCATGCAAATGTCATCGCCTCCAGGCTCAACAGTCGGTGGCTCTCCTCGCTCCGGTCGAAGGGCACCTCTCCCAAGCTCATCCAGGATGAGTTCTCCTCGCTTTTCAGAGCAATATTCACCCAAGAGGACACCGCCTCGCTTCAAGAGATCTACACCGCCACTTGTCCTTCTTCATGTCACACTACTTCCTCTTCGATGGCCTTGGGGTGAAGTTCTTGAGAACGCAGACCCAGAAGAGATGAGCAAGGAGTTGAAGACAATCAAAGATGCTTGGCGCACACTTCAGAACCGGATGGGAGATACTACCGTTGAGCGTGGTATCCTCCTGCCCCATCCTCAGAACGACTATGAGGTTCTCGAGGAGCGGTTACTGGAGGCACTTGAGCTTCCCTTGAGACGTCGTGCTCGCATCCTCGAATGCGGTCATTATCTTGGTCCCTCCAACATGATGACCATTGAGGATTCAGACTCCGAGAGCGACGAAGATGAGGAGGAAGACGAAGAAGAGTCCGAGAGGCGCAGGGAAATTCGTCGCCAATCACAACCCACACACTGGTGCAAGACCTGTAAATCTGACATCCACTACGAATCTCTCGGCCAGGGCAAGATCTTCCGTGTCAAGGTATACGCCAGCAACGGTCTGATCCGTGGCGGTGCCTGGGAAGCTTGCTGGAAAGAGATGGAGCGAGTTGATGTTGAACTTGAGCCTCTTGTCGATGCAGTATCCCAGCATGAGCTTGTGCAATTGGAGGCTGACCAGGAGAGGGAGTTGGCTATGAGAGAAGCTGAAGAGGAGGAGAGATACGTCAGGTTGGAAGAGGAGCGCAGGGAGTTCGAATCCAGGGAGCGAGGACGCGTGTCCAGAAGACGAGGAGACTCCCATGGACCTATTGAGGACCTCAGTATGAACGAGGGGGAGTCACACCTGAACCATGATGAGAGCCATGCCGCCGATGTCACCAAGGACTCCATCAACGAGGCAGCCGATGCCGAACAAAGCAGATCCTTCGATGATCTCGAGAAGGATATCGATGAGCATCTCCAAGAAGAACGTGAGAGGAGCCTGGCTGAAGAAGCATCAGCACCTTCGCCCGAGACTTCTCACACTGATAAATCCAAAGACTCCGCCGAGTCCAAGAACTATGAAGCAGAGTACCAAAGGAGAGACAATGAGCGAGATGCCCAGCGATCCTTCGAGTCACAATCTCAGCAGCGTTATGCTCAGCACGGCTCTGCCGAGGACCGCAAGAAGGCAATGACGAGCGCTAGTCTCCCAGAGCTCTTGGCTGAGTCGGCTCGTGTCGTGATGCAAGATAAGAAAAACATCTTGATCGGCTTGCTGAGCATTCTCATTGTTCTCCTCGCCATCCGTGGAGGCCCTGGATCCCAACAAACCCCTGATACGTTCGAGTTTATCAGGAATGCAGAGGCACCTACTGTCACAGTAACACAAGCTATGGGTTTCGAGACTAATAACCCTGCCGAGGAAGTCACTGCTTCTGTGGCTGCCGCCGTGGAGGAGAAGAGCAGTGTCGAATCTGACCTTTCCGAGGAGAGTGTCATTGTTGAGGACACCCCTGCTACTGAGGAAAGCAATGGTGCCGAGGAGGAGCAAGTCAAGCCTGTTGTCGACAGCTCTGCTGCCGGCCCCGTTGGTGATGCTATTCCTTCACTCGAGGCGCCTTCCTGTTCGGAGCGCATTGTTCGTGTTGTAGAGACGGTTACTGCTGTCGAGACGGCGACTGTTTACGCATCTGAGATGCCTTCTATGGAGGCGCAGGCTGCGGAGGCTGCGGAGGCTGCGGAGGCTGTTAATGTTGAAGAGGACCAGGCCCAGGAGAGTGTGGTGGCCGAAGCTGAGGGTGTTCCCGAAGATTCTGAGGGTTCCGCTAACCAGGAGTCCATTGAAGATGCGCCTTCTTCCCAGGAGACTGTTCTTGTTTCCGAGGAATCTGACAACATCGAGGAAGCCAAGGAAGAGCAAGACGCTCAGGAGACTGCGTCGCCTGCTGATGATTTTTCCGGTGACATTGAAGATGAGAGGGCTTCCATCACTGCTGCCCCACAGGCTTCGTTGTCTGACGAGGAAGCCCCTCAACAGACAGCGGATTCTTTGGAAGAGGAGGACGATGACGATGAGGAGGAGGAGCTTTAAGATATTTGCAAGCGATGCCACGTTTTACATGCCTTGATGTAAGTTGTTACGAAGGATATACCTAGAACGCATTCTTTTTGATGAAAATGGCGGGTATTCATGTGGTTCTGTTGCGATGATTGATAGTTTGAATGATACATGAAGGGTACATAATGAGTGAGTGACCTGTTACGGTGATTAGACTAGTCAGTCGATATGATGAGAATAGAGGCATTATGTTTATACCCAAAACTGTAATTCCTTTGTGAAGTATCATGTTATTAATGCTGTATGTATACAGTACGCTTGCCAAGACCATCTCTAAGTGATCAAGATGATGCGTGTCCATAAAATGTACGTCTCATTAGGGCCCAGTAATGACTCCTTTGCCTGATATCAAAAGGGGCATCCCCTATAGCCGAATATAGATATCCATACAATCGATCCTCCACTCCCTCTTGCCCAAAAGATTTCTGAGCCATTCAATCCCCAGTCCTGACCACTCGGCCCTCCTCGCCTCAAGGTCCTCGCTAGCAGATTTCACGATCGCCGCGATCGTCGTGTTGACCATTTCGATAGCGGTCGAGTTAAAGGTGGCCTCGGCAATCTCGTCAGACGGTACCTGGGTGGTCGGCGTTACAGGGCGAGGCAGAAACCAGTTGCTGCTAAAGTCGAAGAAACATCGGTCGGACCAGTTGCACGAGGTCAGGAAGAGGATGAGCAGCAGGATGGAGCAGTAGACGCAGGGTCGGTTGAGGAAGTAGGTGCAGATGAAGAAGAGAAAGATGAAGGCGGGAGAAGCGTTTGTCGGGATGAAGAGCAGCGGAAGCCAACTGTGAGAAAGAGAAGAGTATATAAGTATGGGTTCTCTTTTATTGATATTGTAGATTTAGTTGGTGGTGGTGGTGTTTACCTGCGAAGACAAAACATGTTGGGGGGATATCGACTTATGCGCCGTGCATGTAATCAAGGTGTTGAGATTTTGGATGGTATATGTACGTAGGTATATGTGTAGAGTTGTTTACTTGGTGCCTCTCTCCGTTGGAGTTGTTGCTGTTGCCTTCTGCGCGCGGGCGCAAGATGGGAGGGGATTAAAGATGGAATGAACTTGACTCGGTCGGAGACCTTGGAAGTTTGGTGGTGGTGGCGGTTTGGAGAGGTGTTACGTCGTTTTGGCAGGGTGAAGAGATATGGGGGAAAGAACACATTGGGTTTAGTCTCGGTTGAGTTAGTGCGTTGAGGCTCTGGGGGAGGAGGTTTTAGTTAGTGCTGTCGATATAAGAAATAAAGGTTACCTACTATGTAGGTTGCGGTATTGGCAAGACGTTTTATTTTATTTATTTTTATTTATTCTCGGAAGGGTACTTGATTTACTTGCTCTTGTAGTTGGACATGAAGTAGGTGCATGTTGGATTTGTTGCTGTTGGATGTGCATTGTATTAATGAAGCGGTTAATATGTTAAATCTAAGCTGATAGAGCCATGTTTACATCTCTCAATAGGATCTGGGGTAACGATGAACCCGACAACAGCCGTAATTGGGACCAAACACTTGATTAGTCCATGTTTCTGCTGTTAAGACATGATCATGCAGAGTTTACAAGTAAGCTTGACAGAGACTGATTCACAAGTTGAGCACGGATCATATTAATGTTTTACTGGGATGGCCTGAAATGCCTAAGCGATATCCGTACTGAACCAGGATTAACAACCAAGTTCAAGATACCTAACTTAGTAGGTTGGGCATGCAGGAGTTCTTTCGGCCGCTCAAAGACAAGAGATTGGTCGATTGATGGATTGGTCTCAGAGTTTCTTCAACAAAGGAAAGGCCCGGCGGCAAGTCAAGCAATTTGTCATTTGGCCTGCAGTTTGGCTGCATATGTTTAGGTATGCACTGCACTAGTCAGGGTTTGTCTCTCTTTTTTATTCTCAGGTTCGAACTGAATCTTGGAGTCTTGTCTCTTGTTTGATTAGATTGTGTGAGTCATGAATAATGGTAGGTAGCAGATGTGCTGCGATCTGTAACTATTGCCTGTCCAATAGAGCTGTAAGAGGCGGTGACTTTTGACAGCTGGCAGTCTGGGCGCTAGATGATACTGTAATGTACATACATGCATGTCTTGGCCGAACGAACTGGTTTCCCCAGCTTGTTAGACATCAGCCACTTTAAATTATTTGGTCAAGAACAGACAGATTGTAGTTAGTCGATAGTTAAAAGCTAGAATTAGATATTGATCTGATATCTTCTTTTTGTGAAATATTTCTTTCAACTATCGAGGTACATATCATCAAAGAAACTCGACCCTTTGGGTACAAGCAACATACACACACACACACACACACAAAAATCCAATCGACCAGCCCGAATCAACCACGTCACTCAATCCTTGTACCTTTAGCTCCTTCCGTGCCTCCCTCCTGTGCGTTACCTTCCATACCTTGCAATCGGGGAATAGTCTGAGGTGGAAACATTATCCCTCCCTCTTTCCCGTCACCTTGTCAGTTGGTACCCGCGTTTTACTCAAGTTTGGGCTGCTACAGCATTGGCCAGTGCATTGGCATTGACAGTTTTGTCCTCACTTTCATCATTGGAGATCCCAAGTCAATGAGCTCTTTGATCTGAAGAAAACTCGCTTCAGCAATCCCCAAACACTAGTAGTAGTGGTGCACAGATAATCGATTCCACTTGCTTGCTAGATATACATTCTTTATCATCATCATCACCACTCACCTTCTTTGCTCTCTCTCTCTATTTCTCACTCACACACATCGCAAACATCCATTTCCCGCTAGTTAGCTTCTTTGCTGGAACTAATTGGAGCTGGAGCTAAGAAAGGTACCACACCCTACAGAGTAGTCAGTCTACAGGTACCTAGGTAACCAACCGGTCAAGTCTACTAAGGTTTTTTGAGGTTGCCAGTGCCGGCCAAGTGCCAGTGCCAGTGCCACTTACCAGCCATTTTACTAGGAGGTACCTTGCCTTTCACCGTCATCATCATCCATTCGCGACTTTTGTTTTTTTTTCTTTCCCTCTCCCTCTCAGGTCATCATCATCACCAAACCTTCGCCTCATTCATCATTGAAGAAGAGAATCAAAGAAAGACAAGAAAAATAATAGAATCGCATCTCCAATCCTATCATTCTATCCTCTCTTTTTTCCTCTTCTTCATTATCATCTTCATCTCATTTCATCCTTTCTCTTGGCGTTCTCATCGGAATCTGATCGGCCCGTTTGCTTTGCTTTCGTTCCGCCTCCGCTTCCCTTTCGCCGCATTTCCCCTTCGTCTCTGAATCACTTTCAGATTCAAACAAACCCCAAAATCAAGCGGTAGCTCTTTTCGAGTCCGCAACCGCAACCTCCCTCCCCTTCCTAGGCTGTTGCCATGGATAACCTCGACATGCCTCCGGCTCCCACCCCGCCAGCCAACAACAATGCGAGCAACACTGATCGCACTGCTAATCTGCTGAACCTTCTCAAGTTCAGTGGCTCAGGTGGCTCCCAGCTGCAGACCCAGGCTGCGCAAGCTCGCGCTCACGGTCACAACCCGCAGCAGCAACAGCAGCAGTCGGTCCAGCAGCCGCAGGAGTTGCAGCAACAGGAGCATTCTCCTCAGCAGCGTCATCAGCAGATGTCGCCTGACCACCAGATGCACCAGTTCAATCAATTCCAGCAGCATGCCCAGCAGGGTCGCGGAATAATTCAGAGCCCTCTGCCCGCTCAGATTCATCAGCCTTCGCCTTCCTCCGCTGATCCTACCGGTCTCTTGGCTGCCCTTATGCGCGGCGCCCATGAGCCTGAGGAGCAAAAGCAGCAGCAGGCCCAGCCGCAGCAATCCTTTAGCAACGGTTCGCCTCCTGCTGATACCCGCTCCTACCTGCTGAACCTTCTCAACCGTCCCAAACCCAGTCAAGGTGACCAGCAGCATTCGGTTCTGAGCGAGGCTTCACGTTCGACGAACCTTACGCCTCAATCTCCCGGTAACGCTCCCGCTGAAACCGCCCGCTACTCGGGCGTTTTTCAGCAGCAGTACGGTCAGCATCAGCACTCGCACAGTGGCCAGTTCTCCAACCACCAGCACCGCCAAACCGATTCCTATGCCGGCTCGCATGCGCCTTCCAACGCTTCCGACTCTTACTATCCCTCTCAGGAAAACCAGACCGATGCATCGGCTCTTTTCCAGCAGCTGCTGGGAAACCTTGCTCAGTCTTCTCCTCAGAGTCAAAACCAGAGTCATGGTCACGCCGCGCAGTCGCCCAGTGCTCTGCCTTTCCAGATTCTCAAGAAAGACTCGCCAGCTGCTTCGCATCACTCTCACCACTCTCATCACTCCCACCGTCCCGACCATTCGGTTGGCGCTGGTAGTGAGCGAGCTGCTTTCCCGACTTCTCCTCACCAGATCCGTCGCAAGGCAACCCGAACTGCGTCTATCCAGTCTCACCAGTCCGTGAAGCAGGGCACACCCCCCGCCTCCGAATTCGAGAACCATAATCCCGCGCCCAAGGCAACGGTCGCAGAGGCAGTTGAGGACATTGCTGAGCAGGCTGATCACGATGCCACTGAGGCACTTGAGCGTGCCGAGTACGAACGGGCCCAGGCTGAAATTGCCCAGGGTCTGAACGAGATGCGCAACGCAAAGTCCGAGAAGGAATTCGAGGACGGTGCTCAACATGCCGCTCAGGCTATCCAGGATGAGCTCGACCGCAGCGAAAACGAAGGTGTTCTCGAGGCCGCCCTTTCAGCTGAGGTTGCCGAGACCGTCCGCGAGATTGTTGACGAAGCTGCTCATGGTGTCGCTGATAGCTGGGAGAGTGCTGACCAGGACGAGATCGTCGTGATTGAAGAGAAGGAGACTCCTCCCGTCAAGGTCTTCAACTTCCCGATGAAGCCGTGGATCTCCATTACCCTTCAGGAAGAGGGAACCGAACCGCGACCTCAGTTCCGCGACGAGACCATTATGGATATCGCTCGACTAAAGAAGGAATTCGACCAGATCGATCGCAACCTGTACACTGCCACGGAGAACTACATGGCCTACGGTATGTCCAAACAGGGAGGTCTCCGTGTTATTCGACAGGAGGATGGTAAAGATGCCAAGATCTTTACCGACACCAAGGATCGCATTTTCAACGTCGCCATGTCTGTCACACCCACCGATCACGAAGGTGCTCACCGCGAGGCCATCATCGGTACTGGCATCAGTGGCACCGTCTATTGGGTTCAGATTCGCGATGGCGAGAAGGATCACATCGAGGATACTCATATGGAGCAGTACGGTTTCGCTCTGCCCCCCATGAGCTCCCAGGAGGGTGACGCCCCTGGCGGTGTTCTCAAGACCCGCGCTCGCACCTCCACCATCCACCCCGAGTACTTTGCCGTTGGTCGAGGCAAGTCCATCAACCTCATCTGGCCTTCTTACATTTTGCAGAACAACTTGTTTAAGCCAGGCCATGATCGTGTCGTTGACACGGAAACCCTTGCCAAGCAATGCTCATTGAAGATCAACACTGGTAAGGCCGGCAAGGACTTCACCTTTAGTCAGGACGACTCCGTCATTGTCTCTCTTGATAAGTCTGGTCGGGTCAAGTTCTGGGATGTTCGAGACCTGACCGCTGTCAAGGAGGGTTCTGACCCGCGTGCCCCAATCCCTGCGCAGACCTCTCTCGAGGTCAAGGAGCCTTTGATGACTCTTGCCACCACCCCTGAGGGCGAAAAGGCCTGGCCTACGTCAGTCCTGCTCCTCGACAAGCAGCGACCCTACCAGAAGCGATGTGCTCTCCGATACATGATTGTTGGAATGAAGCAGAACCACACTCTGCAGCTTTGGGATCTTGCTCTTGGCAAACCCGTGCAGGAGTTCAACCTACCTCACAGCAAGGAGTCGGACGCCGTTTGTAGTGTCATGTACCACTCCGCCACTGGCATGATTGTCATTGGCCACCCCACACGAAACTCGATCTATTTTGCGCACTTGTCGGCACCTAAGTATAACCTGAAGAGCGTATCACAGGCCGAGTACATCCAGCGACTTGTCGCTCAAGACTCCTCTATTCCCCAGCCGGATAGTACCGCTGTCATTAGTGGTGTACGAGAGTACTCGTTCGCTAACCGGGGTATTCTGCGAAGTCTTGACATTCTCGGCACACCCGCCATGGTCCAAGATGCTGGCGAACCCACCCTCTTCGAGCTGTATGCTATGCACTCCAAGGGTGTTGCTTGCCTCCTCGTCAAGCAGACCGAGCTAGGATGGTCCAAGGACAACAAAGTCCTCGACGCAGTTGACGCCGTTGCTCAAAATGTCGTCACCGTTTCGAAGCTCAAGGCTCCCCAGCCTGCCGAGACGCCAACTCCTGTCAACAACGGAGAACCCGCTGTCCGTGTTGTCAACCGTGGATCCAGCAAGGAAAACGCGCAAATCACTCCCGGATCTCAGACCGAATCTGTTCAGCGTGGACCTGAACCGGCTGTCCCAGCCAAGGCAAAGACTGAGGCGAAGGAGGCTGAAACGCCCATCCAGTCCGCCAAGGAGTCCCAGTCTGAGAAGCCGGAGCGAAAGTCACGAAAGAAGAAGAACGCAGCGAACCAGGGCGACGTTGCCACCAACGGGGCTACACCTCGTGCTGGCAATAAGGACGCCAAGGGTGCAAACAACACGTCTGCGCCTGCTGTCTCTTCTGAGGCACTGGATGCTGCTATCTCTGGACTCGAGTCTCGCTTAAACGTAAGCGTTAGCGATACACTCAAGTCATCTTTCAAGAACCTTCACGGCAAGCTTGATGATGAGATCCGCGTTCGGGACGAGAATTTCAACCAGCACCAACTTAAACTCCTTGATATGGTTTCGGAAGTGCTGAACGAAAACACTCAGAAGGTGCTCGAGGCTCTTATCCACCACCAATTCACTGAGCTCGTCATCCCCGCCATTGGTGACAAGGCGGGTGCCGCTGTTACCGATCTTCTCGAGAACAAGCTACAGCCTCATCTTGCCTCTTGTGTGCAGAAGGAGATTCAGAGCTCCCTTCCTCATGCGCTCAACAGGTCCCTGCGCTCCGGCGACTTTGTGAAGAACATTTCGGAACGAGTTGGCAACACTGTTACCACGAGTGTCCAGCAGGAAGTCGCAACACTGACTCAGCGACTTACCCCTACTTTCACTAACATTGCAACCCAGGCGTCGCAACGTGTTGCTGGCGAACTGCATCAACAATACCATGATCAGTTCGAGTACATGAAGGCTCAGCATGCTGCCGACAGCGCCAAGATCGATCAGCTGACGTCTCACATCACCCACCTCTCCGGCATTGTTGAGACCATGGCTGCATCACAGGCCGCTCTTCACGCAGAGTTCCTCAAGTTCAAGCAACAGCCTGTCCATGAACTTTCTGGTATCCCTCAGAATACTGGCCATGGTCAACCCGTCCCACATCACGGATATGCCACTTCCAGCCAGCATCACCCTCAGGGAAGCCTTACTGGTAGCTACCACCCGAGTCAGGCTGCCAGCCAAGCCCAACAATTCATTGGCAGCCCCCAGTACGCGCGTGGTTCTCAGCATGTGAACAGCCCCCAAGCCTCCCAACAGGCCTCAGACTACGTCGCTCCTACTGCGAGTGTCGGTGCCCTTGCTGGTGCCTACGCTAGCCAGCGAAACCAGACCGAGCCTGAAGCGGACCATGACTTGATGCAACGCATCAGGATTGTTGAGCAAGCTATTCAGGAGGGCCGATACCAAGATGCCATGATTCAATGGATCCAGAGTGGTCGTGAGGAAGAGATCTTCCGTCGCTGTCTTAGCCGCTTCCCTCCCAAGAAGTTTGAGAACATGCCTCTTCTGATTCTTCTTGTTGTGATTGCCACTATCTCCAAGAATCTGAAGCCCAACGCCCGTCTCAAGGAGGAAATTGAATGGATCGAAATGGCCCTCAACGCATTTGCGGAGAGCCTTCCCAACTTTGTACGTTTGAATCTACCTACCCATATGAACTTAGCTAATCCATCGCAGGAATGGGATCAATCCGGCGCTCGCGATATCATCAAGAGCACGACTTCGGCCATGCAGCTCCTCATTGGACGCATTCAACCTCTCATTGGTGGCATCCAGGATGGTTTCCCTACGGACCCCTTCCTCGCCAACCTCGAGAGAGCCAAGCTCGACTGGATTGTGCGAACATCCGAACGTGTGCTTGACATCTGTGGCGCCCCGAGACGCTACGAGTAATCGAACGCTATGATCTATGGGATCGAAATCTGGAGGAATTCCTACTGGCGATCAGATTCTTGTCTAACGAGATAGACCATGGAAACATGGCGCTTTGTCGTGGGCTAGAAGTTGCGTCTGCAACAGTGTATATGACACTGGGAGATATGATTTCACATGGGAACATTTCGGGACGTTTCACGATCGGTGAAAAAAGACATGCATGTGCATTATTCGGAAGTTGATAATGTTTTATGGTGTCGTTGCATGTTTCTCGCGGTGCGATTTGGTATCATGTTATTTGCGAAGGCATTGGAGGTATCGGAACTTTGGTGCAGCTTGTTTTCACATATGGGATGCTATGATACCCCGGAGAAGGGGGAGGATGGGGATGGAGTGTTTGCGGAGGATACAAGGGAACAGACGTTGTCTTTTCCGATCTAGTTCTTGGTAATTAATGTATGAGTTGCTATGGGATTTGGCATGTGTTGTGCATTGTGATGGTCCAAGATATCTGACAAGATTTGTGCCTGAGAATCGGTCAAACTGATGTCGTCGAGATTGCTTTCATGTTCAGGAGCCTCATGTTACGCAACCCCCTGGGCATATTCTTAGCCATTCCGGAAGCTGCGGAAGTCAATGGGTACATGCTCTCGGTAAATGGGCGTCAGATGTCACATTAGACAAGCTTTTTCATGGCGTGTCGTTTCAGCCCTAAGTCAAGGGGCAGATTTGGACTCGAAGTGCCAAAAGGTGGCTTCCTCGTGTAACCTTGTCTGACATCGAGTGCTCGAGTCTCTCGATTCGATTGGGAGTGATTTTAGAGAACTTCTTTAATGGGTGAGGTGGGCTAGTCGTATCATGAATAACACATGTTGTTAGTGGAGCAATATATATGATTGCATATTAGTAGTCTCGTCTCGTGCCATGACATGTCACTGAAAGAGATCTCAGACCGAGGCTAAACACCAATTCCCACCCTTTTGCTCCACGCCAAAGTCTCTGCCATGGATCACACCTCGTATATCTAAATTGATTTGACTCCATCACCGGGCACCCGCGCACTCCGGAAGTCGGAACGGAGGACTAGAAACTTAATCTCGGAGTCAAAATCAACCCCGAGTTGCCGGATTACATGGAAACGAATCGTCTTGAAGCATAAACCGTTTAGACAACGTGCGTATGAGATTAAGGCTTGTCATCAAGGTTGGACGTTGACAGAGTTCCCTACAAGGACGTTTAGGCTAACATTGATTTCCAGAACATTACGTACCACCGAACTAACTATTTAAGACCATACATCTCTTCTCTTAGACTGCAAAAAATAATCTAGGTCTGTAAACAAGAGGCAAAAGAAAGGTCTCGGAGGGAGTCGAACCCTCGCTGGCGGAATCAGAATCCGCAGTCATAACCGTTAGACCACGAAACCAATTGGGAAATTTGAGTGATATGCGTGAGTCTTATCGGTAACTAGGTATTTGCAACAACATATTCAACCCAAAAGAGTCGCCGATAACCTCTATCAGCGCATGCTCTGTAAACAAGGTGTTAATGCCTGCATTAGAGTTAGATGGGATATCTGAAGTTTGTTGAGTGTTGTATCTGCTAGGCTTGCAAGCACCAGGAAAAGCACCTGAAGCACTAGATGCAGTTGCTCCTAGCTTTCCGAATAGGCTATTAAGTTTATATTAGCGAGACGAAGCTGAAGCTAGAGCGCTGGTTGAAATGCAAGACATAGCTGCTGTTCACACTAGGCTACACTCACAGCCACGACATAGCAGGGTATCAAGGTATTAGAGAAATGGGCTGCCAGGAGTACAAGGGACGAAATTATGCGATTTATATCAGGCTTTTTAGGCTGTTTTTCTTTATATACTAAAGTTCAGAGGCCAACTTTTCTGGTACGGTCAGGCTTAACCTTTGTCTGTTGGTAAGCAGTTGTTGAGAACCAGTGTCTCAAGAAGGAGCGCTGAATGGAGCCATGACCCTTGATCTTGATCAGGTTGATACTTCCGGAATGGGTTAATTGCCAGTCATTGTAGTAAAACCTGCATCAATGGATGGCCGATATAAGGCCGTTCTGCACCGTTGACAGAAAAGTCTTGCCGTCTTCTGAACGTCCTTCCAAGGCGGTTGGTATAGAGTTCGCATCGGCACGTGACTGTGACAGATCTTTGGTGACCATGTATCTACCCATCTCCCTGTGAGTTGTGCTTGTAACAAGCGGTTACAACTTGGATGTATAAATTAAACAATTTCATATTCAAAGCAGCCAGAAAATACTTGGTAAACTCATTATCTTTGGAACACGATTGTGCTAGAGTGTTGTAAAAGACGATTCCTTGTGTTCCGGCGAGTCGGGTTTGAATCTGACTCCGATGCTAAGATTCAAGATCCACGTTCCGACTTCCGGAGTGCGGTTCATTAAATCGGGCGAGATCAGATACAAGGTATAGTTCATGGAAGACACCTTGGAGACTTGGTGTCTAGCCTCGGTCTGAGATCTCTGTCAATAACAACACACACCGAATCTCAAAGCAACTTCACTGTGAGTTAAGCTCTTGACAAATGGTTTCTAGGTATATCGCCCTGTTCGACATGATCTCCAAGGTAGCTACAAGCATGAATCCTTTCCTTGCGATCCGGCGACGCAATGTTAGTATAAACGTCCTTGAAGGGAACTCTGTCAACGTCCAACTTTGATGACAACTTGCTACTGTCCTACAACGCAAAGCGTAACACAAAACATTATTCTATCCAATGATATTCTGCCAGGTTCATAACAGTATGTATTTCCATGCGTTGACTGCGGTACATGTAACCCTCCAAGATTAAGTCTCGCCTGGTTGCAGTGAGTTATGCCGCTGCAAGTTTGATTCGTTGGAGAGCCTTGTCGAGGCGAAAACGGTAACGAGCACGAGAGTTAAGCTTATTGTACTTTTCATATCGTAGTTTTGCCATTGGTTGGTTGGTTGGTTGTAAGTGACAAGCTGTACTTGAGACAACTGAGGTGAGCTTACGCTGCGAAGACACAGCCATAGAGATCAAGTTCTAGTGAGTGACAGATAGGAAATAGATCAACTTTCATATCATACTTGTCTGAACAGTCCAATAGACCTTGATATAATCCGACGGTCTCTTCAAGTAGAGAGGAAGCCGAGGCACCTATATCCACCCTTGATGTGTCCGTAGTATCCGACGCCCGCCAAGAATATTGGTGCATGTGAAATATCCTGACATGTACTGGGCATATAACAGAAAGTTGCAAGGTTGTGTGACACTGACAGCCAGGCTCTGCATATTCATAGCGGCTATCCGTACCTATTCTCCGATGACAAGCTTTTTCCGCCGTTAGTTGCTGCGTCTCGTGCCTGGTTCCCTGTTTTGTCCACCCAAGCTCACTTATTGAGTGGTGGATGCAACCATGAATATGTATGGATCTAAGCTATTACTATGTATATCTCCCTCTCAGCTCCTCATCTCTCGCTCCTCCTCTCGCTCTCATCCTCCCTCCTTTTTCTTTTCGGTCTAGGTTGCTACACGGGCTAGGCAGTTTCGAACCATCACATTCTCTAGACTGCGTTTCTATATAGTTATATATCTTTTTTCGATTATCATATTCTTGGCACTCTTTTATTATTTTCTGTAGCAGTTCCCATTCGCGACCATGGTTACAGCTTCCAAGAATGTAGTAGAGCCAGTCTGTAAGTCAAGTCGAGTCCACCCAGGTCCAACATTCAACTGATATCTAACAAACTCCCACAGTCATTGTTCTCTCCTTCACAGCAGGATGTCTTATCAACAGACGAAAGGATACCCAAGTATCATACATTGAATATTCACAAGATGTCGAGACTGGCCAACGATACATTGACTCGCCGCCACTGAAACCAGCTCTTCTCCAACGAAGCGAACAACCTATACGCAAAGCTCCCAACTTGTTCTTTACTCTTCTTTCACGCTTCTTCAACACTTTTCCGTTCTTCGTAGAGATTTGGTACTGGAATTTGACATACTGGTGCGTGTTACAGTTGGATGGATATAGGAGTTACTGACCAGGTGTAGGATATATCAAGGTCTTCGAGCTGTATCAGCCAGAGCAATTGCTGGCAACGAAGATATCTTCGACCGAGCAAGAGACCACGCTCTTCAAATTCTCCATTTCGAATCCTTCTTCGGTCTCTACATCGAGCAGCGTTTCCAAGCATATATTATGTCCGAGCAATCATGGCTCATGTCAATCCTCGCCAAGATCTACTACTCTCACATCAGCGTCGGCATCCTCTTTCTCATTTACATTTACACTTATCTCCCACCTTCGACATTCCAACGAATCCGTCGCACCATCGCAGTCGATAACGCAATTGCTTTTGTCATTGTAACCATCTGGCGCTGTTCACCTCCTCGTCTGCTACCTCCCGAGTACGGCTTCATCGATGTTCTACATAGCAAAGCTGGTAGCTCCAACGTCTGGAACAACAACAGCTTCCAGTTGACGATCGCCGCGATGCCGAGTTTACATTTTGGAACTTCTCTCTTCTTCGCAGTCTGCATGTGTCGCTTCTCTCCGCATCGCTTCATGCGTGTACTCGCTCCTCTATGGCCTGCTGCCATGCTTGTGACGATTGTTGCAACGGCGAACCATTTTCTCACAGATGCTTTTATCGGAGCTCTGGTTCCGCTGCTGGGATGGCGTATTAATCAGGCTATTCTTATCCTTAAGCCTATTCAGAATTTCCTGCTTGCACCGTTTGTCAAGAGAATGGACTTGATAGATTCTAACATACGGGCTATTCCCAAGACTTTATAGTAATAAACATGCTCTCTTCATGGATCAAACAAAAGCATGGAAGAGGTATAGGAAGCTATATATTTATTCTGGACCCAGTCCATGATGCATTGGCGATGAATCGTTACGAATGTGAGTCCTTCATGCGTCTTGGCAAGAGTCCAATGAAGTGTATTGTTTCTCCAACTACATTGTGCCAGTACCAGTACTAGGAACCATGTAAAGCAGCAATTGTGTCAAATTAACTCAACTCTTAACGTCTTATCTAAGAGCTTTCTATTCATTCATTTATCTATCTAGACATGATGTGCAACATCCCGTCGTCTATCCGCTCTTTGAGACCTTGACAACAACCTTTCCAAAGTGCTGTCCACTGCTCAAGTACTCAAGCGCCTTGTTCGCCTCTTCAAATCCAAAAGTCTTGCAAATGACAGGGTGAATCGAGTGCTTCTCGTAGAAAGATACCATCTCCTCAAACCGATCCTTGGGTCCGTTGAGGATACCCTTGAGCGTCACATTCCTTCGCAGAGCAAGCACGTTGACGCCAACCTTGCCACCGATATCCTGCTCCTCCTCCTTGCCGGACAGGTAGCCTACACAGTTGATCAAACCGCCAAAAGCAACCGAGTCAAACGACTTGCGCAGCGTGCGCGCACCGCCTGTCTCAAAGATGATGTCGGCGCCGCGGCCTCCAGTAGCTTCCATGACGGGATCCTGCCACTCCCAGTGCGTACGGTAGTTGATGCCAGTGTCGGCACCGAGATCCTTCTTTGCACGCTCGAGCTTGTCGTCGGATGATGAAGTGATGATGACGTTGAGGCCAGCCGCCTTTGCGATCTGAAGACCGGCGATGGCGACGCCGCCCGTACCCTGGAGAAGAACCGACTCCTTCTTCTTGTTGCCGTCGGCGGGCTGGCCCAGGGGTCGCATACCGTTGATGCACATCCAGGCTGTGACGGCTGCGATAGGCAGGCAGGCAGCCTCTTCGTCAGAAAGATAATCCGGGACGGTAACGAGACTGTCGGCTGAGAAGCAGCGGTACTCAGTCAGGACACCGGGGAGAGGCAGGCCGAGACCGGAGGCCATGTCGGCTTCGACGACTTGGCCGGT
This sequence comes from Fusarium armeniacum, assembly GCA_013618295.1. Taxonomy (NCBI): domain Eukaryota; kingdom Fungi; phylum Ascomycota; class Sordariomycetes; order Hypocreales; family Nectriaceae; genus Fusarium; species Fusarium armeniacum. The sequence goes on from JABFER010000045.1 coordinate 228,389, forward strand.
GAGATGGGTCTGGTTGAAGATGGACATGACGCGAGTGCCCGTCTTGAGCTTGGGAGAAGAGCTCTGGATGACAGTACCGCACATGTCGGAGCAGGGCACCAGAGCTTCAGTGTCTTGGACAGAGGCGTGGTGGTTGTAATCGCCATTGATGACTTGGGGGGTTAGTCTAACTATGTCTCTTCACAAAAGCCATCAACAACATACCTTCAGTATCACGATAATTCAAACCAACAGCATGAATCTTGACAAGGACCTCTCCATCCTTGGGTTGTGGGACCTTTCCCTCTCCAAACTGGAGTTTATCCAGTCCATCCTGACCGGTGGTCCACTGCTTGTTGGTCTCGGGAGTCGCCATATCCACTGTACTTTCTGATTTTCTGAATGGTAGATAAGAAGAGATGAAACTAGTCATGATGAAGAAAAGAAAGAGAATAAATACTAGTTAATGGACTCGACGTCAACGTTAACGTCAACTCTCAGTCAATGCTCTTACAAGTGGAGATGACGTCGCTGCTGGTGGATAGAGGTTATCCTATCAGAAAAGGGAACTAGATCGTTTCAGGTATTAATGCCGGACGTTGTAAAAATATCTTAATAATCAAGAACAACAATTTACAGAGTCATACAGACTGAGTTTTCTCGTTCTTTGACAACTCAGTATGGAGTCTATAACACGTAATTGAAGTGAATGTAGAAGAAAGGAATACCCAAGTCATGACTAGCAAACAGATAGATGGATAAGAGATAGCATAACCTCAGGCAGGACTCCTTCATTCATGATACTAACATGATACCAACATGATACGGCAAACACGTACACATTCATTCGATAAAGCCAATGCACAACGCATCACAGTAAAAAGCATGTCACTCGTCTTGTCTGGTCTCGTTGATCATCCGCTTATTTGTGTTCACAACACATACTATACTCGCTATACGATACACGCACCCTCACCTCCGGAACTCTCCTCACGACATCGCTACCAGGCAAATTCAGAATTAATCGAAACGGCGCCAGAGGCCCATCACTCCAGCCAACTAGGCGTACAGGAAACCAGAAACTGTAACAGAACCATCAACTGAATCAATCAAGCAAATAATGCAGAACCAGATATTGTAACTTTTTTCTTTTCCATTCCAACGCGGCCTTGACTTCAACATCAGCCGCCTTAAGCTTGCCCCAGAGTCCAATAGCCGGACTCGGGCGTCTCCATATCGTCTTCATCGTCGCGGTCATGCCAGGAGCAGCGCCTAGACAGAAATTATTTGGTGGGTATAGTAGTAGGTTGTAGTCGCCGAGGCAACTCCTCCCATTGCTGGCGATGTACACAGCCTGATGAGGAGAAGCCAGTATAGCTGTCTAGACGTAACGTCGTAAAAGCGTCATAATCGTCAGGTAGTGGTCGTAGGTCTTGTCGGGGTACAGGCGAGGGTATTCCAAGTTATGCGTGATGCCAAGCGGGTTCGTGACCTTTCATGTTTGGTTGCCCAGGTGTGTTGAAAACATTGTGTATCCAGATATCCTATCCCATACTCTCTCATCGGTAGCTGTCATCAAGTCGGCCACACTTATGGGCCACTTTCGTCCCCAACAATCTTCAAAAGTCATAAAACCATTCCCACGTAAACTATATGCAATGGGGTTTAACAAGACAGGACAAGGCAAAAGCTTGCCATCACTTCCCCAGGTATGTAAATATTACAATTCGTAATAGCAAATGCGATGTAAAAAAATTCGATGCGTCGTTTTCGTTGTCGTTAATCAACGCGCAATTGTAGCCGGCGACTGGCTTCAACGTCACTCCAGGCTTGGCCCGCCAGGGGTCAGCGAACAATCACACTCAGTGATATCGCGAGGCGTTCGTGGAGCTGGAGCCAACACGAGCTCCATTGTCGGACGAGTCTATGATGATATTAGTCCATATTCAATCGTCCCGCGGATCGCTCAACATACCGCTGCCGCGAGTGGCGTGGCCGTTAGCCCGTCGTCCCGCAAATCCAGAGTTGAACTCCAACTCAGGCCCACGGGGCTGACGCTCGGGAGCTCCCTTAGAGCTGTTACCGGGGCGCTGGCTGCCAATAGCGCCAGGGGTGCTTCGTGACTGGCTCTGCATGGCGCTGGAATCGTAGCCCAGGTTCATGTTGTTGAGGCTGTTGAGAAGAGCCTGGTCGTTCTTAGGGCCAGGAGTACCACTGCTGGGATGGCCCGAAGGAGACATGCTTCCACCAATGTAGTCATTGAAACGAGCGTTGGAGCCACCGCCCATGTTGTTCATACCAGCAGGCGCGAGGTAGCTGGAGGATGCCTGCGAAGGGCTAGGGGTGAAAGATCGGAGATCGGCAAAGCTCTTGGCAGCTCGCAGGTTGTTGGGAATACTGTTTCCATCAGGGCTTCCGGGAAGCTCAAGGGTGGGACCTTGTCGACCCATGGCATGGGCATAGTTGCTGCTAGCAGCCCTGGTTTCGCGATCCGCAGCAAAGTCAAATGTAGCGGCACGGCTGAGGCCACGCTTGTGCATGTCGAGGCTGTTAGCCGGCTGACTGTGAAGGTTGGTGGTGGGAGATGGCTGCTGTCTCTTAAGCACAGTAAGCTGTCGAGACTCGGCCTCGCCCATGGATTGATGCTCGAGACCCATGTTGTGGGCAAGGATGTGGATAGATCGGCGGTGCTCAGGAGCGATACCGGGGGGAAAGACGAGAACCTCACGAGAGTCATCACGGCGGAACATAACCAGCTCAGTGTAGAACTCGAGAGTCTGGGGATCGTTCAGATCGACGTCTCCTGGCATGCTGATTGAGGGAGACTGAACTCGGGAAGCATCAAGCATACCGAGGTGCGAAGGTCCTCGGGCCTGAGACTGCGAGAGGCTACCGAGAGACTGGATGGAGCTTTGCTGGTGCAGCATGGGGGCCCTGTGCTGCTCCTCGAGCTGGCCACGGCGCTCTCGCTTCTCACGTTCGATTCTCTCTCGTTCGGCCTCGGGGAGCATCTTCTTGTATTCGACACGGAGTTTGCGACCATGAACGTCCATTCCGTTCATGGCTTCAATTACCATGCGAGTGTCCTCAGCGGACTGGAAGTTGGCGAAAGCCAAGCCACGGAAAACACCGTTGTCGAAGTGGTAGTTAAAGGCATATGGCTGAGGAAGGTGCATTTCGAGCATGATCGAAGCCAGTGTTTCCTTGCGGACTGCAAAGGGAATGTTCTTGATGACAATAGCAGTGGGAATGAGCTGGTCGGCATCGGAGGTGTTTGATCGGAGATCTGTGGGAGATCCGTGAGAACCAGGGTGCTCAACGCGGAGGTTGCCGTTTGACATTGGGTTGTTGTTCATTCCACCTTGGTAACCCTGAATACCACCGTGGCTACCATGGATACCAAGACCGCTATGGTCGGTCCATGTCTGTTTCTGGTCAGTTTAGTCCTGTGGTTCTGACAGGGTCACATACCTGAGGGAGAGCAGCTCGGCGATTCACGTTTCGCTGTCGGCCAGGGCCGTTCACGGCTCCGTTAACGGTGGCGACACCATTTGTGTTGTAATTCCAAGCCTGGCCGTTGTCCAGCATATAGCCCTGCATACCACCAGCCATGGTGTCCATACCTCGATGGTTGTATCCACTAGCGATCCTGTCGGCAGGGTAGAGCGCGGATGAGCCTAGAGGAGCGTCAAATGGGCGTTGAGTCTGGCGAGGTAGTGAGAGTCCAGCAGAAAAGCCACCAGCTGTAGCATAGTTCTGTCTCGAGTTCGGGGAACGGTTGTTAGAGGCACCATAATCAAGGTAGCTCATGTCGTGCGGTTGTTGCGACATTGTGATGATTGGATCCAGTTTGGCAAAGAGCTGCTGATTCTACCCAGCAGTCGACTATACCAGAGTATTGATGTTTCTGAAATAGCCACGCAAGATTTACGTTGGCTTAGAGATGCGCGTCGCAAATGATATCAGATGCGTAATAAAAAGAACTAATGATGCGGCATCAAAATCGTCGATCAGGGTCCGATGTTCGTTTCGGTCGTAAGCGGTGTAGCTAAGAGATGAAGTACAAGACGCAGCCACGAACTTGAATGAGCAGATTCAAGAGTCGAGTAATGTCAAACGCAGGGTTTGCAGCTGAGTCCAGTCGACTAAAACCTTTGTCCCCTTTGATTTGTCTGTTGCAAGGTTGTCGCTAGGCAACCAAAGCGGGAACTGATGGCAGGTCTCAAGTCGTGAACTTTTAGTGGCAAGAGGGCGAGAATGTTGCCAGCACAGCGAAGGAGGCTGTTCAAGTCAAGACCTGTAAAGTTCAGGATTCCAGCGAAAGTGGCGGAGTAACGTCAGAGGGCTACTTTTTGACTCGTTTCGTTGTTCGGCAGATAATGCAACCAAGACGACGATGAAATATTCCAGGAAACGAACAGCGACGTCTCAAACACAAGTCAAGTTATTTCAGAATGCTACTGAATAATAAAATAGTGTTGCGAAAAGGGGAGTGGGTTGGATTCGCGCGGCAAACTCGTCTCTCGTTGGTTGCAAAAAGTCGTGGATTTTCGTCGACGTAAGGGCTGAAGCTCTGGACGAACCAGAATTGCGAACTACGGAGGAGTATGTAATCAAAGGGAGAGGGACAGAGAGAGAGAAGAGGGTAAGTGACTGGGAGATGTCGACAAAAAATTGGGGGGAGGAGAGGGGAAGAAGAAGGATTGAGGAAAGGGGGTTAGAGAGAGGTAGAGGGGAAGGAGAGAAGAAAAAGAAGATGGAACAAGTCCCAGTAAATGTCCGTGATGATCTGGATGGAACGGGAAAACGGCGGACGGGAGACGGGAGACGGGGGTTTGAAGAAGGTGGATGGATTGTGGTTGGGGAGGTGACAGCGGTTTCTCGTTACGTTGTGCCCTTTTTTTTTCTTCCTGCTCTTCTGTTCTGGCTCTGGCTTTGGTCTTTGACTTGGAGAGAGAGAGTCCAGGTAGGAGTGGAGGCCCTTAATTTTTCCCTCCTGTCTTGACTTGGCCTTGCCTTGTCTGGTCTGGTTTTGTAAGGGGTGAACAGAAAAGACGACTTTTGAAGTTAAAGATAACAAAATAAATGCTATGATGGTCTACCTTGAAATACCGACATGCCAACTCGCTAATTTTGTCTCTCATGGTTTTAGCAGCCAACTTTTCTGATGCCCCAAGAGCCTGGGACCCATGAGAGATGATGAGATGGAGGGTCCTGACAGTGCGCGCACAGTGATAAGCCACCCGCTAGAGGTACCCATGGCGTAAATTGGTGGGGTCTTCAGCGCTGTTCAATTACCTCCTGGGAAGCCCACAGTGGATCAGCATCCCCTGAGATGCCCTTGACAGCTACCTACCTACTAAGGTCGAGATCGAATGCATATTGAGATGTACAGCATCATCATAAGTATATAATGCCATGACTTTGCCTCTTCATTCATGAGTGAACTAAAATATGCTTTTAATCATTTATCTATGCATTACAGCACTGTGCTTAGCATTAGGTTCCATGCTAAAAACCTACAATGCACTTCTCAATTCTTTAGCTCAATGTGGGGGGGTTGTGAAAAAAAGTGACGATGGACCTGGGAGGTTGGCTGGTCTGTCGAGGCTCTACCGCAAGTCACAAGCCACCTCTTTCTTTACTTGGCAGTGGCAGCCTTTTTCAAAGAGGCTGACTGTATTTGATATCCATGTTGGTGCCTTTCTAGAAGGGTTGTCGAATTGAAACATCATGATGGCCCGTTGATGAATATTCCCTGGACAGATATCCAAAGATTCAACTGTGGCAGACACACTCACTTTAGGTAGCAAACAACAGTGCGAGCTCAGCAACGTCATCCGGGCTGGGTCCAGCGCTCAAGTTAGCTCAGTGGACCGCATAACATTGGGCACGCCAATTGTTGTGTTTGTTGTCGTTACCTTCTATGGATGTTTATGTCTCTGGCTAAAGGATAGTTCTCCAGCGAATTTATGTTGTGCATATCACTCTGCATTCAGATCTAGTATTGCATGCATTCAAACCAAGTTTTGGTGGGCATCCTTATGCAGTGTTTGTTACAATTCAAGCCTTTATCGTCACACTTTTTAGCTGAATGACTCTCAGTCAAAGAACCTGACTCGATGGGATGCATGAGACCGACTGTTGACTCAAGTGAAGCACAAACTGCCATTACATTACATTGCATTGTATTATTGTACAATTCTTAGTTGACATGCTGTGTATGAGCAAGGTACTAGCTAGCTTTGAAGCACAACATCGAAATCCTACCCTTTCAGTCACTTGCACTATTAGGTAGCACTGTTCCAATACAATTACAATACCCAAGGGGTGGCAGTCAAGAATAGAATAGATCATAGGGAGTTGGCAACCCATTCCGGTCGATTATCATTACCGCCGGAAAATCTTGACCGTCGGTATCATACCCTACCTAACCCGCGTATCATCTTGGAGTTTGTATACTGTACAGTACGTAAGTACGCACGATAGAAAGTAATTACTTCTTATTGTTTAGCTCCAACACCCCTTCTATGACATGACCGGCCTGTCCTCCCCGGACGATGCTAGTAAAGATACAGTAGAGACTGGCGGCGACTGTACGAACCCGATGCCATAGCGTAGGTTACAATCCATCGTGTTGTGGTCACCTAGCACAAAGACAAAGACCTTATGAACCTATTTTCACTGTCGTGTTCGCGCTCGGACTGGCATGTCTTTGATTGCTTTCTTTTTTGCTTTTTGTTTTTGTCTCGCATTTAACCTGCGTATCGGTTCTGAAAGGTAGCACTGAGTTATTGCTGTGACATGACCATCGTGTCGTATCGTTCCCAGGGGTGACTGCCAAGAAGATTTGCGAAGCTTCAATTAGACGGTACTTTCATGCGAGATTTGACAGTCGGTTAATAGTATTTTGAGATGTCCATAAACCATGGTTTAAAGCCACGTGCCTCAGTCCGGCTGCGGCTCTACATTGACAAGCGTTTTTGGGGCTTTCTTTTTGGCACCGACTTTATAATTAGCATCCATGATATTCGACACTTTGACCATCCAACGTCTTTAACGCTGACGACGTGGGATGGTGTCAAAGCGGTTGTGTAGCAGGAGATGAGTCCAAATGAAATTAACAACATGATTTTGACTTTGTGCCGATCGGAACTGGCCCGACTGGGAATACCTAAATTTGCCTCTCTATTCTCTTGTGATGCAAGATTTTATTCAACTACGGCAGTACATGTCAACGGCCCGTCGGGCGGGAAGCCACCTAATCAATTCAATGTAGTGGAGTACAAGGCCTACAGTGTGAGATTCTTAGCACTAAATCTGTGCCTACTAAACGACTAACGTTAGCAATAAACTTTGCTACAAGAAAAACAGAGAGGAAAAAGGAATTATAAAGTGCCGGTTTATCAACAAACATTGCCTAGGAGACGCCATTTCTCTCAGCTTGCTGTATATCCACGTCATTACATTGCCGCGAGACATGCACATTAACGGCAACGACAGTGAGTGACGACTACCTATCCTCGAGCAAAGCCCCTTTTGCTTTTCCAGAACCAGCCCGAGAACTGCACTTCTTGTCCACCATGACGAAGCAAGGGTCATCCTAACCCGCCCACCTGGGCCGATATCAGGGGGCCTTGCCTGGCATGCCTGATCTCAGGGGACTCCCCAGTCTTTGGGTCGCCGTTCGTTGACCGTATCTATGTACATATGTACTGTATCCGTAAGCCCCGGGATGAGAAACGAGGGGACCCGGGTCCCTGGAAATTGTCCACTGATGAGCTGAGGGGTTGTTGTTGTTGTTCTTGCTGCTCGGCTCACTCACTACAACGTCCTGTAGTACTCCGTCTACGGATATTCTGCTTGATATTCAGTATATCAGTCCGTGGTGGATCTCATTCTAATGAGGCTCATGTCCCTATGTCGCAGAATTACCTTGTCTAAAAGTCTTGACTGGTAGGTGAAGCATGTCACTTCATCTTCTGGACCCTCCTCTCCTTTTCCTTCTCTTTCTCTCTTGCTCGGTTCGTTTCGCCCGACTCGCCTCGCGTTTCTTAATTTTCATCTGTCATTTAAATATTCGAGAAGGCCTACTAGCGCCTTCTTTTCATTATTTCGCCTCGCTAACAATAGAAAGAAGAATGTCCAGGGCAAGAAGAAGAGGTGAGAGAGTGCCCTGTTGTACCGAATCAACGTAATCCCTGAGGTCTGAGGAACCGAAGAACGCCTAAGCCAAGCGAACATCCCAGCTTAGCCTCATCTCGCCGTCGCTCGCTTGTTATGACCCCCGGAGATGGCGGCTCATAGATCACGCGGCCATGTTCTCTCCACCCCTGACGAAAAAAATAAGATGAAAGAAACTCGTCAAAATGCTCTAGAAGCTCCGGCAGACGGATCTGCTCCCCGGTCTCTGTTGACATGTGTTTGCTCACCGATCTACGGACATGCATATGGATATGGATGTGAATGAATCCTTGCGGTATTGCATTACTATCAAAACGAAGACGCACAATTGCTTCAACGTAAACTCTCTGTCCCTCTCTTTCACATATCTCGTCAACATGTCCAACTTTTTCTGGTTGCAACCATTTATAGAAGCACGTGTCTCACTTGAACCTGACTCACAAGAACAAACACAGTCATGAGACCATCTTTTACTACACCCACAGGTCGCAAGTTGGCCCAGCTACAGTATTTTCATGTCTCAAATATCAGAAACCTACATCGCGAACCGTAAATTGATGTCTTATTCACATGTAGCCATCAACCATACTTTCATACTAGCTTGGGTTAGTGGGGGATCGTCGTCAGCCGCAGTGACGCCCCATTTCTCTCCCACGAGCCTCACGGCTTTCTTCCATGATATCGCCACCATAAACTACCTAGAAAAACACAAACAAGTAGACATGATTTGATGGCTTGAATGGAGATCAGGCACCAACACGAGGTAACATCCAATTCCACGACCCATATAATGGAAATCATTACCAAAGTGCCAGTCCATCGGCATCCATCATGCAGGCCTCCGCCCTCGCCTCTTGCCCGCAGCTATTACAGGCACAGGCACAGCTGCAGCTGCAGCTCGAGCTAGTGAATCCGACTTCGAGCCATACAAAACGTTTCGTCTCTTCTGGGAGATACTACGGGGCTATTGTAGAGCCTCGTCAAGCAACATTGCCTCTTCGGAACCATCTGACACCGATCCAACCACGAGACAGTAAGCCACAACCTCACAGAATAGGCAAGATGGTTGTCACCAGTTCACGCAAAGTCAGGGGTGAGAACACCCAAATGACGTTTGCGAAATCTTTGCGACAAACACTGTGCAATGTACTCGTTCCTGGCGGCTTCATTGATGCACCTAGGTGACAACTGAGATGTCATTTCAGCTGAAGTTGACAAACCACCAGAGCAGGGGTGCAAAAGCCTCTCAAATCCATATTAAAGATGGTCAAAAAACGTTATCGATATGGTTGTGTTCTTAGTAGGTACTTAGTATCGAGTCGAATTTTCGGTGACTCTGAGAGTCCACACATCTACAGATCAATAGAGCGAATAGACTATAGCAAGGCTTGGATGTGTTTCCTTATTATATATTATAGGTGAGAAAAGCGGCAAGATGACAGTCTACTGGGTACCAGAAAAGTTATCCTCTGCTGTAAGATGTAAAAATAAACAGCCTAAAGGTCAGGCCTAAGCAGCATCAACTGACCTACTTATTTTGTCTTTTATGCTCTTGGTGACCAATTTTTCTAATATTCTGGTGGTAATGTAAGTATGTAGCTTAAATCGCTTGACATTGTAGAATGCAGTTTTAATCTTGAATAGGTGCTAGGCATGGAATTCTTCGTCGCTTGAGCAACTCATGTTCCTATTCTCGCCTTGGGCTACCCTTGAGTACCTATGCGAAGTCAACATCAAGAAACAACCAACCCTAATCAAAAACATACAATGATTAATATTTCGAGCTAGATCATGACATAGTTTCTGCCAACTTCTTCCTTATTGTATTCGTACACTTCTTGATACTGCGATGCATCTATATGCAAGGTATATATGTAGCTATTACATCTTCCAGTCTTCTTCTGGGGCTCGCCATGTCCACTACATACTTTACGTACAGCCTGAGAACATCAGCTATGTTCCCCATATGTGGCATGAGTTTATTTGGGAATATGAAGCGATAACAACACCAATTTTCTTGATGGTCTTCGTGTCTATCTATTTTCTTGATGTATAAACCGCAAAAAAAGGCACATACCTCGCAATCAGTCGAACTTCTATCATCAACTAGTTGTACTTCACACACACAGATATCATGATTTACTGAAAGGGTCGAACCCGGACGATGAAGTGACAGATCTCAATCACCTTTCTTTCCGTTGTTCCGATCATCTAAATAGGTATGTAGTGACCAACAGTGTTGAAGAATATGTGAACTAGGCATCTAACGACCTCGAGGCTGATTGTCATTGCCTAATTGCTTCTGCTTCTGCCTATCCACTTTTTAGGTTGGCCAGCTGTATATTGTACTGTAAATGAATCCTAGACGGCTTCAATGGCGAATTGCTTCATTTTATTTGGCAATTTGTATCAGCTAGCTTGGCAGAAGACCGGACAGCATGACAAAAGACTCGTGAAGACAACAAGCATTGAAGCAAAGTATGAGATGTGTTCTAAAGACTACACTATGTTTTTATATGGTAGCTGATAGCTCATGATGATTTGTAGATGAGGGTATAATAATCATTCAGTGTTCGATAAATAGTTTGGACTTCTACAGGACTCGATGTAGGGTTGCGGTGTGTTGTCATGCACCATACCAGTCCGTGATAAATATACTAATGAGGCAATCTCTTCGCAATGAAACAATTTCTTTTTGAATATCGATAACAAAAGTTGATAAATACATTCCTTATCCTAATATGCAACTGCCTTGAGGGAGGAAGTGCTGTAGGTTAGCCGCTCTATGCAACATGATTGGTCATGGTACTGCAGGCAAATACTCGGCTAACAACAGCCATGGCCGCCACATTTAGCCACAGCGGGACATGATCATCTCCAGGCCGAGCCTTGGTTTCAACTGTTCAATGCCAACAACGATGCCCTCAAGCATATATCAAGATGCTCAAGCTTGCTACAAACCGCACAGTTGACGCCTCTGCATCGGCAGAAATGCTGATACATGCAGTATGATCAACGAGGCAATCAATAATTCCCAGGTAAGACAGAGCCATCAATATGCGGCAAGCCGTTGCTGGCATGACAGCAAACAGAGATGAGATGAGCTCGAGTGAGTATCAACACAGCTCCTTCAACACCACCTCTAGAAACATGGAAGAAGTCTTCCTGAAATCTGTGCCCTCTATTATATCTCATTTGTTCTTTTCAAAGACTTTGAGGCACTCAAAACCATGTTGCAATGGTTGCGATATCCCAAGTCTCTTCCTCTCTCACAGCCTTTGGTGGCCCAGCTTCTCGCCCGGATTTACTTCGGATAGTGCAGCTCCCAGATGCGGGCAAAATGCCAGCTACCATGTACGTACCACCAAACCAACAAACAGATCAGGTCGTTCTTGCCAGAGCCCAGCCCAGCCTGCTGTTTGTCTGCCTGAAGGAACAACCTAGCTGCAGTCCATCAGCACCGCACCACCGAATCCATCACACCCACTAAATTTCTGCCACTCGATTCCTTGGTCCCGCGTTTTTTATCATCAACAACATCAATCGATTATTCTACGTATCGGCTACCGCGTTCGAGTCCTTGGTCACTCATCTTCAGATTTTTGATACTTTTATCTTACGACTTTTTTAACGCGACAACATCGACAATGCCTGGTGGAAAGGGAAAATCTTCTGGCGGAAAGAGCTCCGGCGGCAAGACGAGCGGTACTGAGGGCGCCAACAAGAAGCAGCAGAGTCACTCTGCTCGTGCTGGTCTTCAGGTGAGTTTCGACTCGAGAGCTAGCAGGGGAGGATGAGCTCGCTTTGTCCACCGATTTGCGCGCAATCCGTGTCCCGCATCCCACGTATTTCAAGTTCCACGATATACTTCCGACGCGTCGACCATCTCCGCACGACAAGAAAACCTTTTTCCAAAATGACAGCGCATCATTTATTTCAACCCACCTGCGCGTTTTGACCGGGGCGACGACTTTGCATCAGTTCACCGATATTCTTGGAAAACTACCGACGTAACCTGGATTCACAATGGGTCAATGCGGGACAAGACGGAATGCGCATGCAAAAACGGCTCGGAAAGCAGAACGCATCAGAGACTGCTGATCCGTCTAAAACTTTACTGACATTGATCTGTTCCAGTTCCCTTGCGGTCGTGTCAAGCGTTTCCTCAAGCAGAACACCCAGCAAAAGATGCGTGTGGGAGCCAAGGCTGCCGTCTACGTTACTGCCGTTCTCGAGTACCTGACTGCCGAAGTTCTGGAGTTGGCAGGCGTAAGTTCATCCCTGCCCAGTCACTACTGGTGCCTAGTCTTCATGCTGACTTTCGTGACAGAACGCTGCCAAGGATCTCAAGGTCAAGCGTATCACACCCCGCCACCTTCAACTTGCCATTCGTGGCGACGAAGAGCTCGACACTCTTATTCGTGCGACAATCGCCTACGGTGGTGTGTTGCCACACATCAACCGCGCTCTGCTGCTCAAGGTTGAGCAGAAGAAGAAGGCCAAGGCGCTTGAGGGTTAAAGAACGGGTCTCCTTTCGGGGTTTAGTTTTGCTTTTTTGCTTCCTTAGGTCTTGTGGTATACTAGTTTATGGGACGGTAATGCAGAAATTCGAATTCGACGGTGGCGCCGCGTCGCGAGAATGAGCGGACGTCCGCACGACCACAGCTTGAATTGTGAGCTGAAGGCGCCTGCGCTTTTGAAAGAGGCACACGACGAGCTCTCGCGTCGGCTCGAGAAAGCCGGTGCAACGACGAGAGGGTTCTCATTATGACGAAACGCCATGTGCTATTTTTGCGCGAGCGGTGTACAACAATTAGGTTTTCACCTCGGGTGTCTGGTATGGGATGCGACACGGGACTGCTGTGCTGATGGGACTGGATTAGGTAGACACGGAAAATACGAGTTCCTGGTTAAGTCGCCGAGATGTGTTTTCATATTATGTCTGTATACGCAGGTAACTGAAATGAAGCTATTATCTCCCCTCATGATGCATCCGCTTCTAAGATATCATTGTTCATTATATGCTCCCAGTCCATCGTTCATTCCCTTCAAATTCCATGCGCATGCTAAAGTCGCAAGCCCACGATCTCTTCCTCCTCGCCTTCCTCGTCTTCATCTTCAGGCTCCTCGTCATGCTCCTCTTCTTGTCCCTCTTCCTCATCACTACTATCAGGGGAAAGTTGTGATGTCGCAAACCAGTCGTCTTTTTCGTCTTCCTCATAGGCTGCAAGGATTTCATCTTCGTTGTCAAGATCTTCTGGGTCTGTTATTTGTTGATCGAATTCTGGGACAAGACCGCAAAGAGGAAGTTTGCCGACGTCCTGGCCTTCTTCGCCGTACACTGGAATCCCCATGGTCATTGTGCCGGCGACTACATCGTCGGGTCTGTTCATGAAGGCCTCGAATCTCTCCGTGTGACATTGGCTCGGATAATCGCAATCGATCTCACAGTTGTGCGTGTTGTTCATCATTCGCTCCAGGCGCTGTTGTGTGATTTCGGTGCGTCGCCTGGTCTCAATCTGCGTCTTCATCACTCGGCGCTTCTCGCCTCTCAGACCAGAAAGTTCATGTTTGTTCTGACGTCTCCAGTCTTCGGGGTTGGCTTTGTATGCGCTGCGGAAACGTCGCCAATCGTTGTGGGCAGTCCAGTAACTGTAGTCATGGTTCTCAGCTGGCCGGGTGCCGCGATGCTTCTTAATGCTACGCTGGCGTCTTCCCGGGCTCGTGCGAGAACGACCGATCATCTTGCTGCCGCCGACAGTCTTGGTCTTGGTGCAGAGGAGACAGCGCCTAGTAACGGCGAGCTTCCAGGTCGAGTTACAGTAACGGCATTGCCATATCCAAGAGGCGGGCTTGCCAGGAGGAGGAGACACAGGGGGTGTGCACGAGTAGGATAACATGTTGGGTGGTGGTGTTTCGAGAATAGTCGTAGTAACTAACATGACAGTAGATAGATATATAGTGTTGAATCACAAATGTAAGAGCTGCTTTTGGTAGAAATGATTGCAAATGAAGTTGTTGTATGTGGTGAAGAAGTGGAAGTTGATTTCATGAGCAATTGTATGAATTTATTTATCAATTGTTTCCTGTGAGGATGAGAAGATGGCTACAAACGCGGGGCCAACAAACGAGGGAGCAATTGTTCAGAGCATAACGGATTCTACATCTAGAGCGATGTTCCTGCAAACGGGCCAAAAAGCTGGATGAACACTCTTGTTATTGACAAAGCTGCTTTGTGGGGATTTGGGCTATTCTTTGTCACTGGCACAATGGGCGAGGAAAAGGGGGGATGAAATCCAAGGTCTGAACAATGCAAATTAATTGAACAGTGATGAGGCAGTGTCATAGAATAGGTGATATATTCTGTTCAATTTCTGCACTCTGGCGGGGGTTATACATGGGAGATATTGTAATCATTGTGCGCTCCCTAATGAGCTTGGCCGATTTATCACCAGCTGAACACGACGCCATAGGATCACTACGAAGATCAGGAAATCAGTGCCTGGATCCATCCTATTCATACGATAGTAATCTAATGAACTGCACAATACATTTCTACGTGAACGTGGGGGCATTTCAGACTTGGCTGTCACTTACAAACTTGGGTGTCACCTCTTTAAGGATTGGACTGTCACTTTGCGAAGGACACGCAGCTAGAGAATCCGAAACTATAGGCACAAGTTTTTATCAAATCTAACATACATACAAATTGCGAGAGTGCATTATATACTCGTTCATACTCTATGTGGTGTTGCATCTTTGGCATACTATCTTCAAGTTGGACTCTATACCCCTGAATGTCGGGATGACACTCGACGATAAATCCAGTGCGAGTCTCTATTTGGAGTCGAGAACATAGTCACTCGTTTTTACGATCTTAGAGATCCCATCAGCCAAGATTCCGGTGCCATCCAATACTCGGCCGTCTGCCAGGTGCCAGACAGCCGCCTACTCTGCTAAAGCTATATCAACTGTGAACGCATCTCTATTCTCAACAACGCAGAGCGGCCTGGTGGCCTTCTGGGAAGTAATACGCACAAGACGTGTACCTGGAAGTGGTACATGGACCCTTGAAAACTGCCAGGGTTAGGAACCCGTCGTAGGGGAGCAGTACAGCATTGGCAGAACACTTCAAGCAGTCTTCGCCTATAACTAAGCCAGGCAGCTCTGTAATCGGGCCCTCTCTTTTTTTGAGGTTATTTATGGGTTTTAAGTGCCTTTTGATTGTTTTTTGGGGTAGCAAAAGCTTAGGGTCGCTGTGGTTCGAACTTGAGATGTTGGCAGTTGTGGTTGAGGGCATGTACCTCGAGAGTTTTGGTGTCTTGAGAGATGAGATGAATCTCAGACGATCAACCGAGCGATCCAATGATTGATCGGCCTCTGCGTCGCAATGGCATGCAAGTGCGTGCAAGATCTCAAAACTCTATTTCTTCATCCTAGGTATACTTGAAATTTAAAAGGTATTTTCCATCGTGTTCCATGCTAAAACTAAACGGTTGCCCCTGGAGATTGAAGGTTTCGTTTGCGAATTCTAAGTCGAAGACCAAAGTCTAACACCTCGCGATACGCACAGCTATGATATCAAAAAATATAGGGCATGGAGATAATCTTAACCAAGTGAATTAGTGACTCCGACTCGGATCTCATGCAACAAATAGGCGGAATTCTCTTCTCCACGGCACGCGTTCTCTAATAGGTGCTTGAGCACGCGTGCATGATACCAACAAAGGCTTGCTATCAATGATCGGACATGGTCCGTGTCGGAGGCTTATTAACAATGAGACCACACGAGCCTCAAGCTCCCAAAGATATAGCCAATGACAAACATGGTGAAAGACGCGTACGGTCAATATAAGGTAAATTTACTTACTTCTAATTGATGCGCGCTTACTTAACTTTTAAGTGATACGCGCCATCTAAAGTACGATACTCAGTGCGCGTTCTCATATGATTGTATCCAAACATCTTCAAGTATGAGGAACTTTTGTAACGGCTAGAACGATGACGAGAACATTCATCTATCACCTGATCGAACCCGCCTGTCACCTGATACGTGCCGAGATACTTACTACCAAGGCACTTACAGGTAGGTAAGAATTGAAATGAGAGCTTACTATGCAGTCTGTATTTTGTAAGCAAGGATCTATGTATCCTGACTTTTGAAACACAAAGTCTAAATCTTCAGAATACCTAGTTATCATGTGGACAAGTTTGGAGTATTCTCTTGTGAATGTAGACGCATCATGACTACAGTATTCTGCACCATACTATTCGATCAATGTCCTCTGCTTACCATGCACTTCTCTATTTGCCATCGTGATTCTTGTGCCGATACTCGATGTACATTGATGTTCTTACAGCTCCATATCCAATTTCGAGATGATCGTGCAGTGTTGAGACATTCCAAGTCTAAAATGGGTCATCAACTCAACGATCTCGGATATCACTTTGGTACAATGTCTATTCTATCTATTTGACCTTGATACCCTTTTTTTATCTGCCCCTGTCAATATTAGGTCGTTTTTGAGTGGAGTGAGTTTGAGATGCGACTACAGACTTCGGCGGTATATACAAACTGGACATCATGATTTCTGTTTGACCACTTATTTACCTTTCACGATACACTCAGCACTGCCTCTCTTTTGAGGGGAATCTTCGGAACCTAGGGCACAGCTTAGAGAATCTTTACATATAAGGAGCTATCTTCTCCTTCTCAAACTCCTTTCTTTCTTCTCATCATCACAAACAACCCAAGTACAAACAGCAATCTACAAACCAATCTATCAACCACCTACCAACATACCTACCAACATACCTTTTGTACTTACTTACTCACATTCCCCTTTCTTTTCTGTACATCCTTTCTTCTTCACATCATAATCATCCAACATACTCAGCCATGGAGTCTAGGCTTTGCAACACATCCATACCAGGTCTCGCATTGTCACTCGTCGATAGAGACAATCTAAAACATATGGTACACTAGAGACCTGGGTTTATTTATCACTACGTTGGGTTGGGTGTTCGTATCTATCGCCATTTACTCGCAGCATATGCCTCTGCTGTGTAATGGCTTCCTTTTTCTCCTTGTTCAAAACCCTTCTCACAAAGGTTCCTTCGACATTCATACTTCTCTCGACGTCTCAGAAACATCCACTCACCAACATCTGCAGACCCATGGAGAAAAGAAATGAGGCTCACGAAAACCGAGCATTCGATTCGTTCATTCTTACATGCATCTTTCACATATGCATCCGACAGTCCTTAGTGGGGGACTGGCTATTTGTACTACTTCATTTTTATCTTAGGATTTTTATACCGTTTATTCGGTGATGTTTTAATCTCCAGGCACATTTGGAAGAGTTGAGGTTGTTGGGAGTCCCACGTCTCCCCTTACCAACCGACGGAGCTATGCCCTCCCACTTGCTCCGATTCCATTTGGAGGCTTTCAGAGAGCCTGCTATGGATATTGGACTGGAGGTGATGTTCGTACGACCTAGTGCGGCTATGTTTTGCTGCACCTTTTGTCTGATCAACAATGGGTTGTATCCCAAACACCTTGAGCCGACTTGCGGACGAATCACTATTCTGGAGGCTAGTACGTCCGGAATCACTCGCAAATCTATGGCTTCTCCAATTCGAAGGGAGAGTTAGGTGCGCATCAACCAGGTTCAGCATCGCGAACCACGATCATACATTTTTTATGCCTTCTTGTTTGTCATTTTTGCCTGTGAAAAAATTCATGAAACGCAAACGAGTCTATCATGGAGTCTTTAGCAAGGAAGACCTGCCCTAGGCAGGCATGTTTTTACGGTGCTGGATGCCTGATTTTGGGAAAGTTGACGGAAGGCCGAGATGCATGATTGTACGATATTACTGTACGATATTACTGCACGATATTACTGCACGATATTGCTTTGAATGACATAGCAAGCATATCATAAGTAAATAAACATCAAGTTGTACAAAAAAGAAACAATATCCAGTGATGAATATGTGGTGATAAATAGGTCATGTCATAGCAGTGTCTGCTTCTATGCTGTCACTCAAGATATCAGAAACTTTAGCTTCGGAAAGCTCAAGGAATGACAAGTGAGTTGCTTAGACTAACTTGACATTGGAGGTTGTTGATCCTAAAATAAAGAAGCTTTGTGATGTGATCATTCCCGTTTTTGTTCCTGGATTAAATGCAGGGGTAATTCGAGCCACAAGTGGCGGTGCAGCCCGTTACAGCAACACGGCACAGCACACCCACAGGTCACAGCACATGCCTGTGAGACATTACGTAGCTGGACGACCCAATGAGCTTGCAATCGCGTCGTGTCCTTTTTCCGGCCGAAGCTGAGTTTCAAGATTCATGATCCTCATCAAGCTCCCTTGCCAAACCTCGAGCCATCAACATCAACTGCCCATCCGGACGACCCCAATTGCGTTTCTACCACCAACCCAACCCTCCCTTGACAGGTTGTCGCTCGCTTTCTCTTCGCTGCGCTCCTAGCAGCTTACTATCTACAACAACAACTTCCACTTTCTTATCTTAGCTTTGCGACGACAACAGCACCACCGCAACCATGCCTTTGAACGTCTTTCGAGTCGCCGGTACGTTTCGATATTCCGACTCGATAAATCTATCAAGAATCATCTAACATGTAGTTTTCCAGCGGATTTTTCGCATCTCGGCTCCATCTTTATCTTGCTTCACAAGATGGTGCAGCTTAACGTTAGAACCCCCCTTGTCAATTTCGACTGATCAGCAATATTAACGATCACCAGAGCTGCTCAGGTATCTCCTTCAAATCTCAGACCCTCTACATGCTCGTCTACATTACCCGCTATCTCGGTATGTTTTACTAAATAAACATCCTCTACACACACTAACCATTCGTTAGATCTTTTCTCGACCGACAGCATCTACAACTTCGTCTTCAAGATCCTCTTCCTTGGATCTCAAGGTTATATCATCTACCTCATGACGAACGCCTACAAGCCCACCAACGATCCCAATGTCGACACTTTCCGCGTCCAGTACCTTCTTGCTGGAGCGGCTGTCCTCGCCGTCGTCTTCCCCTACCACTACACCTTTTCTGAGATTATGTGGGCCTTTTCCATCTGGCTCGAGTCTGTGGCAATCCTTCCTCAGCTCTTCATGCTTCAGCGAACTGGTGAGGCTGAGACCATCACCACCCACTACCTCTTCGCCCTCGGTAGCTACCGCGCTCTCTACATCCCCAACTGGATCTACCGATACTTTTCCGAGACACACCACAAGGTCGACACCATTGCCATCATCGCCGGTATTGTTCAGACCGTCTTGTACAGCGACTTCTTCTACATCTACTACACCAAGGTCATGAAGGGCAAGAAGTTCAAGCTCCCCGTCTAAACGACAACATCGAGATACCTGTACGAATAGGGCAATAAAGGTCTCGAAACGTGTCCCATGTTCGCTGACACAGTAACGATGAAGTAGCCAAAAGGCAAGACAAGATCGCAGTTTTGGTCACGACAACTCCGGCTTCAGGAGATGCATGCACGGCGTTGGTTTGGGAGGTCAACAAGGCGGTAATCACAAAGGCGTCGCCGTTTGGCTTGGAGATTTGGGGAAAATGATCGTTGATTTCAATGTTGTAACAAGTCAAAATAGAGAGTTGCATTTGTTGAAAACTGCTGTCAATTGCTGTCGCTCGACGAAGCGGTTCAAATTACCTCTAAGAGCGACGAAATAGAGCAGTTTATGAATAATTGAGAGAAGGAATTCACATGAGAAACTCATAGTGCTTGCTTTTAGCCTCCGTTAATTAGTCGCATTAAGGTTCTTGGCGCTATAAGCCATGATATCCAATCACGTGACTGTATCCCATTAACGCGTTACCTATACCCAGCTCTCAACTTCAACATCAAACCCCATTATCGCATTCATCAAAACCGTCAATATGGCTAGTGATGCGCCCGAAAAGACAGCAGAGCAGACCCCTCCTGCGCCAGAGGTTCCTTCTGAGGAAGCGCCTCCAGCACCGACAGTCCCAGAATCGCGATTGCCGACCCGCAAGGATGTCTCCCTCCGAGAGTTCTTAAACAAGATGGACGACTATGCACCTATTGTACGCTTTTCATCCTTCGGAAATCGGACCATCTAACACTTTGTAGATTCCTGATGCAGTCACCAATTACTACATGACCAAAGCTGGTCTTCCACCCCCTCCACAGACTGATCCTCGTCTTGCGCGACTGCTCGCCCTCGCGACACAGAAGTTTATCGCAGACATCGCAGCAGACGCTTACCAGTACAGCCGAATCCGCGCATCGTCAAACACTAATAACCCTATGGGCTCTCTTGGTGCGGCTGCTGGATTCCCCATTCCTGGACAACCAACGGGTCAGCCTGGAAGCAAGGACCAAACCAAAGGCGCGCCCCTTGGCATCCAGCGACCGGGTTACGGTGGTGGTGGCCAGGGTGGCAGCCAGAACAGAACCGTCCTTACCATGGAGGATCTTGGTATGGCTGTTGGAGAGTACGGTGTTAACGTCAAGCGAAGCGAGTTCTATCGCTAGGCTGTGTTTCTAAAAGACGTGGTGGATACTTGATTGCAAGGCGTTACGGTATGGCGTTCACGGAAGGACTTGGGTCCATAAATGATATCAGAATCACAACCAGCAGAATCAGAACTGGTTACAATAGATCGCCATTTAAATGCGTATCGATCCCTTCGTTGAAGTCATTGCTCTAGTGATGTTACATGTAGTTTTCTTTTAGTACATGGGTATACCCAGATTCCATTTCTCATCTTATTCAAACAGACTACCTCTTGTCCCAAATGTTGGGCTTTCGTGTACTGCAAAAACACATCAGTATGTCTTGTCACTTCGTTTTGAAATGTCTAGCTTACGGTGAGAACTCGCCAAGCTTGTGTCCAACCATATCCTCAGTAATGGTCACCTCGTGGTAATCCTTTCCATTGTGCACCTCGAACTTGAGACCGACAAAGTTGGGCAGGATCGTAGCTGATCGAGCTTGTGTTCGCACCGGAGGCACCTTGTCGCTGGAGGACTTGGGCCAGACAATGGGGAGGCTATCGCATGTTAGAAACGGTGGGCAGTCAGTCGAGATCGAGTCGAAAGGCTTACGGTACCAAGTGTGGCCCTATCGACGAATGTTAGCAACTGGCAACACCTGAGACATAAATTCAACATACCCTTCCACACGGAACGCTTTAGAAGAACCCGTGTCGCGTGCATTATCGCTGGCACATGTCGTTCTCGAAATTTCAGGTCGGCATCACCAAGCTTCACCATGCGACGGCTCAAACCGGGGTGTTTTTCCGAATGGTTAGTCCGGTACATCGCACGTGACACCCGAAAGCATGGGCATCAACTCTCAGTGTAGAAAATAAACAAGCATATACTCCCTTTTCAAATATGGAATACTGATTTAATTATTTTGCTTTCTATACTGGTCGTAACCCCTTCTTTACCCCGGCCTTTGTTGTCAACATGTTCCGAGTGGACGGCTCTCGGCACTTTGTGGGTTGTCAATCTGAATCTTAGATGACTTTATATAAACGGAAAAAGATTCCCACCAACGAGATGGAAATGCTTGTTTCAATTACGAACGATCATTCCAAGACATTGTGCAACCAATTGCGTCAACTTTATGTGTTTAGTTTGGAGCTGAACCCCAGGCAGAAGAAGTCTTATCGATGAGATGCCAAGCCAAGTGACCCGTAACAGCCAAGACTGTTACTATCGTACAAACTCGAGTCAACAATCACAGAGTGAAATATGTTTCTATTATACAGCTTTCAACGATTGCAGCTATTGTCGCGGGTGCTTCCCGTCGGCAATACGGCGTGTTGATTAAATATCAGGGGCCATTAGCCTCTGTTTCAGACCGGCAAACAGGGAATACTTGTCCACCCAAAATGGGTCATGGAAGGACATCCTCCTCTTCTTCTCCAGAGTCCGGTCGAAACTTGGAACAGATCACCCGAGTCTATGCCGTGTGGGCACACGGAAGAATCATCGCGAACGAGTGGATTGGTTGACCCATGTCAGACCTCATCTTAATGAAAGTCCTGCAACCGTGCCATGCAGAGCTGCTAAAGTTGGACAGAATATGGAGGTGTATATAAAGTCGTCATGTATCCCCAAGTTGTTTCTGGATCTGTGTGGCTCGTTGACCGATCCTCTGACAATCCTTTAAAACAAGAAACGAAACTTCAGTCTCTCTCTCTTCTTATAGCAAATATGCGTTTCACCGATATTCTTCTCGCCAGCGCCGGCGCTACACTTGCTCTGGCTGCCCCTTCCACCGAAAAGCGTGCTGCAGGCAAGTTTCTCTTCACCGGTTCCAATGAATCTGGTGGTGAGTTTGGCGAGGGCAACCTTCCTGGAACGCTCGGCAAGGACTACACATGGCCTACCACCAAGTCCATCGACGTAAGAACCCAGTCACTCATAACTCGTGGCTCATACTGACTGAGTTAGACTCTTGCCAGCACTGGCATGAACACCTTCCGTGTTGGCTTCCGTATGGAACGCATGACTCCTAGCGGCATCACTGGTGCTCTTGACGAGACCTACTTCAAGGGTCTTGAGAGCGTTGTCAACCACATCACCAGCAAGTAAGTGATCACCGCTAACACTATACAAAGATGTATCTAACAAGAGCAGGGGTAACTATGCTGTGATTGACCCTCACAACTATGGCCGCTTCAACAACCAAATCATCCAGAGCTCTGCCGACTTTGGCGCCTGGTGGTCAAAGGTTGCCAAGCGCTTCGCCAACAACAAGAACGTCATCTTCGACACCAACAACGAGTACCACGACATGGACAACTCCCTTGTTGCCAGCCTTAACCAGGCCGCCATCAATGCCATCCGCAAGGCCGGCGCCACCTCTCAGTACATCTTTGTCGAGGGTAACTCTTACACCGGTGCCCACAGCTGGGTCTCCAGCGGCAACGGCGAGGCTCTCAAGAACCTCAAGGATCCCCAGAACAAGATCATCTACCAGATGCACCAGTACCTCGACTCTGACAGCTCCGGTACTCACGAAGACTGTGTCAGCACCACCATCGGCGTTGAGCGTGTCAAGGAGGCTACCAAGTGGCTCAAGGATAACAAGAAGAGGGGTATCCTTGGCGAGACCGCCGCTGGTCCTAACTCTCAGTGCATTGAGGCTCTTAAGGGTGAGCTCCAGTACTTGCACGACAACTCTGATGTCTGGACTGGCTGGTTGTACTGGGCTGCTGGACCTTGGTGGGGTGACTACATGTACAGCATGGAGCCTGAGACGGGTACCTCTTACAAGAAGGTTCTTCCTGAGATCAAGAAGTTCATCGGTGCTTAAGGATTTCAACTTCAGGCGCTGATGGGCTAGAAATGGGGAGAGTTTCAAACTGGTGATTATCGTTACAGTATATATTTGATCGACGTACATAGTTTCTCAAACACAATTATCACATATTCGTTGACTGTCATTTACTTGGACTTTGTGCTGAAGGCTATCTTGTATCAACTTACTATAACTAGCCATCATTCCTAAACGGTAACTCATCTTGGATTATATAAAAACAGTGTCTATATATACTCTGAAACTGCAATTTGCATCCACGAGACAACTCCCGTGTTGTGTTCGTGTAAGTGATACAGGGTAAGCTGATTAGGAACGCCATTCATGGTGGGGTATCACGTGGAGTCGAGACCTTGCGATGGATGGGAATGGTGAGCGGGCGTCCCCCAAAAGAGCAATTAGGATTGTCCGATTCAAAAACACCAAATTTCTGGCATCCCTTTTACATCGCCGTTTTAACAGCGTATTGTTTGTCATTACAAACTCATGCGATTCGAACAAAAATAATACGAAGCCGCAACAAACGGCGTACGCCTCTTCCACGACGCCCCTGCCTGCGTGCTACTATCTCCTGGAAAGAAGACACCTTCGCTCTTGGCTACCTAGGTAGATAAACTTTAACGAACAAAAACCCGCTTTCAACCCCGACGCTTGACGTACGATTGATACATCGTACTTAACGACTATTACCTACACCTAGCGACCCCAGAACAATAAAAAAATTCGATGCCCAGCGCAACAGCTTCCGGAGCTGATACGGGTGGTTCGGCTCGATCTCGCGATCACAAGCAGGGTAACCAGGGACGAACCTTTACACCGGAGCAGGAAGCAGCTGTCATCCGTATCCGAAAATGCGAGCCCACTGCCTTTTATGACGTCTTGAACCTTGAGAGCGTCAAGACAACATGTACCGAATCCGAGATCAAGAAGGCTTATAGGAAGCAATCGCTTCTTACCCACCCCGACAAGAATGGACATCCCCATGCAGATGAGGCTTTCAAGATGGTCAGCAGGGCTTTTGGAATCTTGGGCGACAAGGAAAAGAGGGAGAAGTTTGATAAGTTCGGCGGAGATCCTGACAGTCGATTTGCCAGCGCCCAGGCAAACAACCCTTTCTTTAACCAGCGAGCCGGTGGTGGCATGGGTAGAGGTGGTCCCATGTTCCAGGATGATTTGACTCCAGAGGAAATGTTTGCCCGCTTCTTCGGCGGAGGAGGCGGCGGCTTTGGTGGTGGTGGTCCATTCGGAGGTAAGCAGCACCGATTGTCCAAGTTGTGAGACTCATGCTAATATCGCAGCTTTTGACACAGGTCCTCAATTTGTCTTCAACTTTGGTGGAGGTCCCGGAATCAGAGTGCACCAGTTTGGTGGAGGAAGGCCAAGAACGAGACCTCGAGAAGCTACGGGTGGTGCGCGACAGGAGGAAGGCAATGCTTTCCAGACCCTCCTGGGTTTACTGCCCATTATCCTGTTCTTTATCCTGCCTATCATTACTTCATTCTTCTCGGGCGACTCTGGCACGTCAGCGGGATCGAATCCTCGCATGGTTTACGACAATCCTCTACATCCCTACACCCAGGAGCGCACGATGCCGAATCTGAACACTCCCTACTACGTAAACCCCGACGACGTGGCCAAATACTCTCAAACCAAACTCAACAAACTCGATCGCACAGCTGAACATCAGTTGCTGAGGCACCTCAAGAACGAATGCGAGAATGAGTTGATCTACCAACGGAGGTTGGAGGATGCCGCCAACGGATGGTTCTACCAGGATCCAGACAAGATGGCGCTTGCACAGTCGTACTCGAAGCCGTCTTGTGAACGATTACGCAACCTTGGAGTCAAGTTTTAAGGACGTGTATGTGTGCGTGTGTGTAGACGGGTTAAAGCCAAGTCGATGAGATATATATGTACCTTTCTTGAATAGGAGTCGGCGTTGTGGCATTTCTGGGACTGCATGGCGACGAAGGAAACCGGACCTAACTAACGCGTAAGGGAAGGGGAAGAACGACGCCCATAATCAAATTATGTATCATTCAGCGTATAATTCTTAAGGGTGTATTTCCTATGGGGGGTTTTGTGATGTGAGGTAGATCTGTTGCACTCAAATGGATTGCTACTTTGATTCGTAGTCATGATGAACTTGGACCCTTGGCCTGAGCGTTGTGGCAGTTTGAAACTATTAAATGGTGGATGGGGCTAACGGTTAGGTCGTCTCTGAAGTGGAGGGTTGAGATGGTAGATCTATTCCGCCCGCCTGCCTGCCTTAGCAGTTGCCGGCTCAATGCTTTGCTACTTTGGTCTGACTTGGTTCTACTACATATGTATGTTCGTGAATCCATGTTTGTGTAAGTCGTTCATGTCTCAGATTGTCTCAGTTTCTCTCAACTGGCTGATGTATACGGTCAATGAAGACCAAGGATAGGTAATGACAGCCGACGAGAGCCCTTGGCTACCATTCTTAAGTCACCAATCCTACTACATAAGCGGTGAGCCAGGCATCCATCTACTGGAAATACATGGTATTTCCTTGCGCGTTCATTGTATGTAAAGTCCTTCTCAGTAAAAGCAACAGGAACAAGGAGGCCCACGTCATCGCTCCCGTTACGGCCCGTGGCTGTGGTAATCAAGTGGCGGGGCAGACGTACGGAGCATGCGTACACTGAAGGGTACAGGCTTACAGGCTACAGGCTAAGGCTACAGCTCGGGTGGAGGCATCCGATAAGACACCAGCATCAATCAACATCAGCCAAAGTTACAATTCAGCTCCGCGCATGCCAACCTTTTCTCCTCATTTGTTCCTGGAAAATCAAGAAATAATCCTCCATCTCTCAGCATCTGCTCCTCGCTTCATAGTAGCTTCTATCCTCAACGAATTGCTTCCTTTCAAGTTGCACCGCCACCTGCAGGGTGGAACGGATCCAGTGACGACACATCTCCCCACACGAGCTATTGCTGCTACAAGCAAGGTTGAACGAGCTGGTTGAGAAGAGGGAGAGCTGCGAGATTGATTAATTCATGTGAACGAGAATATTTCGGCGATAACATCACTCTGCTTCTATCGCAAATACCCTTTGATTTTATGCATATATTGTGCAGCGCTCCTGCAACAGTTGCGAATCGCTCCCCCGCAATTACTTGCGACAGTGCATCAGGTCGCAACGACAAGGGTCAAAGTCCGGTTCATTCACATGCTATTGACATGTTCCTCTGATATTTGAACTTTACCACCTCGAAACTACACCGATTGACACTACGTACAAAAAGATGTCGAATAATCCTTGGGCCGAAGGAGGGAATGACAGTGGCTGGGAGGACATTGGACCCCGCCGCAATGGACAGCCCGCTTCAACAAATACAACAAACCCTCAAACCATCCCTACGATTCTAAGACCTGGCGGCGCCTTTGATAACCAGGACGAACAACAGGCATGGGGAGAAGCCATAGAACACCCGAGCGACCAACGGAACTCCCAAGAAACACCCAGTGCGCTGAAACCAGGCGGAGACAGAACAGGAACAAATCCCTTTCTACGAAAGAAGGTCCCCCAAAGACAGGAAGAGCCGCCGACCGATACTTTCGCAAGATTGGGTCTCGACGAGCCCAACACTAACCCGTGGCAGCCGGCGATTGATGCGCAAAATGCTACACAACAACCACAAGCCTCTACGCAGCCAATTCCAAACCTTTTGGATGATAATATTCCCAGGGATAGATGGACACCAACTCCAGAGCCATTGCCTGCCGGATCACCAGGTATGGTCTCGCTACTGTCGGACAGAGGATCTTCTGCTTGGGATGAGGACCCATTAGGGAAGAATGACAAACCCCCCGCACCTCCTATGAAACTCTCCGAGGAGATCACTGAGGACACGGGTATATGGGATGATGCTGGTGGTGCTGAAAAAGGAAAAGCTAAGGCCACGGGAGAGGAGAGGTCAGGATCGCCTGATGATTGGAATCTGATAGAATCAGAACCTGCAACGAGTCCCATCAAAGAAGAGCCATCCACTGAGAAGCCCCCGCTACCGCCCAGACAACCGACGCTGCCAACAGATGGAACATCTTGGAGACCTTCCAGAGACCCAGTCGATGGAAAGACTGAGACGTACCAAATTAAAAACATCCACTGGCACGACTCAAGTTCATCAAAGAACCCGCGAATATCACCAATCTTGATCCAGAATGCAAACGGGCCTTGCCCTCTTGTTGCTCTAGTAAATGCGCTTACGTTGACGACGCCTGCCGATATTGAAGACACTGCCCTTGTGCAGACCCTTCGGTCAAGGGAACAAGTCAGCTTGAATCTGCTCCTGGATGCTGTTTTTGATGAGCTCATGTCACCAAGGCGAACCAGCTCTGAGGATGCCCTGCCAGATGTCGGCGACTTGTATGCCTTTTTACAAAGCTTACATACTGGTATGAATGTCAATCCACGCTTCATTCCAACAGACAGTATCAAGGAGGCTTACAAGCGTACGTCGTTGACGCATCTGCATCCTGCCGAACGAGGGGAGCTGATCCCAGGAACTTTCGAAAACACGGCTGAGATGGGCTTGTATGCTACGTTCTCCATTCCCTTGATTCATGGATGGCTGCCACCAAAGAACGAGCATGCGCATGATGCGCTAGAACGACAGGCGGCATCATACGAGGATGTTCAAAATCTCCTTTTCCGAGAGGAAGAGCTTGAACAAAAGCTGTCGGATCCAGAAGGCGGACTCAGCGAGTCTGAGCAGCAGTTGTATCAAGATATCATAATTATCAAGGAGTTTCTGGAAAGTTCGGCCACTCAACTTACGCCTTGGGGCATTGAAGTCATTGGCAAGGCCATCAGACCTGGTACTTTTGCCATTCTCTTCCGAAATGACCATTTCAGTACTTTGTACTGCCACCCGCAATCTATGCAGCTCATCACATTGGTGACAGATGCGGGTTTCAAATCTCATGATGAAATTGTATGGGAGACGTTGTCAGACATCAACGGTGGCAACACCGAATATCTTTCCGGGGACTTTCGGGTTGTAGGTTCAGGCGGCGCTGGTCCCTCGACAAGTGCAGGAAACTATTCCCGCAATGATGGCGGAGAATGGACGACAGTACAGAATGGACGGGGGAAGGCGCCAGAAGCTGATGAAGCTCCGATGAGCCCAAGCGCTGAGCAAGAAGATCGGGATTTGGCTCTTGCATTACAATTACAAGAGGAGGAAGAGGAAAGACATAGAGCAGAAGAGGCACGAAGAAGAAGAGAGAGCATGCTGTCGGAACAATTTATTGAGCAGCAAGCTCTTCAACCGCCAAATGCAACACGTGGTAACCGTGGAGGCCGAGGAGGTCGTGGAGGTGGTCAAGCTGCTAGAGGAGCTCCACGAGGTGGAGGCGTCACTAGAGGAGCAAGTGGTCTCGTCCCAGGTCGCAACAGTTCTGTCAGCGCACCCACGACAGATACGATCAATGCGCAGCCCAGAGTACCCAGTCAGAGGGTACGATCACTTATCCCAGCTCAGCCACCTCGGCCGGCAGTGTCGCGACCGGCAGATGAAGCGGCAGACGATGCGCCGCCGTCCTACGAGCAGTCGGCACATGACAGAACGTACCAGCCGCCGGTGGGACATCCTTCTCATGCTGGAAGCAGTCCTACGATATCAAGACAGACAACGGCAGCGAGTGTAAACCCGCCGATGCCGATGGGGCAGAGACCTTTTGGTCAGTCTGCTGGCAGACGGCCGTCGGGTCCCGGAATGGGGATGAACGGTGGCGTGCAGAAGGAAAGGGACTGCGTCGTGATGTGAGGAGAATACGAGATATGCACGACAAAGACGAAGGATATTTAATGGGTAATTCAAGCACGGCGTTTTTCTAAGATGATGTATTTTATGTTTCACTTGTAGTTAAGTGTATAAGAGACGAAATTAGTAGGTCAATTTATGATACTTAGATCACACTTCTTAGTTCATTTGTTTTATATCCTAAAGATTAGAGACCAACTTGTGAAACGCAAGGAAGCTGGCGAGACCTCGAGTATATCGTGGAACAGGGTTGGATGTTGATTATAAGAACAAATCCATCATTCTACTCGAACTCTGATTGCAGATCAAAGACTTCGATAACACCTCCTAGCCGTCTTTTTCTGATACCCTGATGCTGGATACAACAATAAACAACGTAAGAAGTGCGATCTAACTGGCATAACCTGGCCTGCTAATTTCGTCTCTTATGCTCCTGGTGGCCAATCTTTCTGATACTCTGATGCCGTGACACTGACATACACGATATGGCCACCCAAAGTGGCAGGCGGTGGGGAATGTTAGAATAGTGGTTGCACAGTTACCCGCTTGAACTTTGGTTGACATCATGGAAGGAAGGATAATCAATCCAGTTTATGCCATTCATCAATTTTGTTCCTACGAGAAATTGAATTGCTAACTCACCCGGCTTCATTTTCAGTTCTTCTCTTGAAACTTTTCTTCTCCTGTTGTGTTGTTGAGACGCATACCCCTAATCGGTAGCTTGTTGTCATCATGGCTATTATTGAAGGGTGGTTACCACCCACTCGGGAAAACTACGACACCATCCTCACTTTCTGGCAGATCGCTTATCCGGTGGTAAGAAAAGAACCCCTGAAATCATGTGAAATATGCATTCAATGCCTGACATGAACGAATAGATTGGTTCAATGCAATGGCTCACCAAGTGGTATGGCATGGGCAAAACTTCTGTATCCAGTCGTCTTAACCTGCCAGGCCGTATAGGCTGGTTGACTATGGAGGCTCCAGGCGCCATGACGCTGATGTACCTGATGAAAGTTCTTCCTGAACAACATGGAATCGACGATCTGCCGTGGCAGAACAAGGTCCTTGCGGGTCTGTTTGTAAGTTGAGAGTTTCCTGTCTTGTTATCTACCCGTTCGTCTTGCCGTGGAGGGGGGAATGTTTGCTGCCGAGGTAGCGCCCTCATGAGGAGTAAAAGGCTAACACGGGAATTTAGGTGATTCACTACTCTTACCGCGCGGTCATGTTCCCCTTTCTTCAGCCGTCTATGTCGCCCTTGCACATTGCGGTGTGGTTACTAGCTTTTAGCTTTCAGATATTCAACGCGACATGTCTGGGCTCGTGGCTTGCAGCTTACGGGCCCGTAACAGAAGCAGAGTGGTCATCGCAGTCGTCTATCCTGCAGTTCTCTGCAGGAATTTTAATATTCTATCTTGGACTGTCTGGAAACTTTTTTCACGATGAAGAGCTCCGTGACATCCGACGCCGGGAGATGCAACGGCAAGAGCGCATCAAGCTGGAGCAAAACAGCGATGTCAACGGAAGCCAGAGCTATGGCAAAGGAGCGGAGAAGCATTACCAGATTCCGCAGGCGGGCCTGTTCCGGTACGTGCTGTTTCCACACTACCTGTGCGAGTGGGTAGAGTGGGCTGGGTTCTGGATGGCGGCGGGTTGGGGATGCGGGCCTGCGAGGGCGTTTCTCGTGAACGAAGTGTTTTCAATGCTCCCAAGGGCTGTGAGGGGAAAGAGGTGGTACATGGAGAGGTTTGGGGAGGACAAGGTTGGGAAGAGGTGGGCGGTTATCCCGGGAGTTTGGTGAGCTAGTTAGATTGCTGTAGGAGCTGTATGTGTATGCACTATGCTAGGTTGACATGAAGGGTCGAGCTGAGGTTAGTCTGGTGTTTTGTGAATAAGCATACTACGTAGGTATGGACTATGTGATATGATACTGCTCTGGAGGTGTGAATAGACTTGATGGATGTCATGACAAGAACCGATGATAAGAGCCGAAAGAGGACAGCCGAAGATATGATTAATTAATGATGAATAATAAATAGAGTTTTTTGGGTTGATAACCGGTACGGCATTTGTTATTTACGGGTTGGACCATGAAACTATCTGCAATAACATGACTTGTTAGAATTTATTATAGGTAGTAGTTGTGTTGGAGACAAAGACTCGTCTTGACTTGCCGACTCCAATTGCCGATGGATGCTTGGCACGGACCAAAGTGACCCTCCAACTCCGCATCAAGAGCTTGGACGGACCATTCAGACGATTAAAATTACCCCAGAAATCCGGGGAAACAAGAGAGTCGAGAACTAGTAATCTAATTAATCTTACGATTTGCTAGGTAATTCTTGTTTGATTTGTGGACTCGATGAATCTGGGGAAAACGGGAGGTAAGATAGATCCAAGATCTGGGGAAGGCCTGTTGAAATCCGGGGGTGAGAAGAATTGTCAAATGTCGGCAGTACAACATCATGTAATGTACGTATTTTTATTGGAGTCACTCTTCAATTAACCGTCTTGCCGAATATGTATAAATCCTCTTTAAAGATTGGCTGCATTTTGAACGTTTTCTCCACGTGGTGATAACTGACAAGTGCGAATCTTGTTTTGTAGGAGACATACATACCTTAGTACTCTGTACAGTAATGATGATCAATTCTCCAACATTGAGTGTTAGACTTTTTGTTTAACCTTTTAGTTGATATATTCCCCGCATCTTAAAGCTAGTACTACTGTCTGTCAATCACCGAGCTTAACTTGACATTCATATTTATTGATTGAAACAATGAGTGACTGTTTGGTTTGACACAGACAAAATAAAAGATAACAATCAAGCTATATTAGCCGAGACAACCAATACACACACCTTTCTACTCCTGTCATGCACAAGAAAGAGGGTTCCATCAGCGGATGAAAAGGAAAATGAAAGAAAAAAAATCCAATATTGCGGGGGAGGCCATGCCAAATGCAACACAAGACCCTTGGCTAGACTCCTCCTCTCCTCCGCCTCTACTGTAACTAGAACAGCTAGGGGCAAAACCAGTCACATTTTCCTCCCATTCTCTCTTCTCTTTTCTCAAAGAACCCAGTCAAAGTTCCTCGTGAGGGGAAATACACACCAGATTTTGATAAATTAGACACACCCTCCAATTCACTTCCAACAAGAGGGGTTCACTACCCTTTTCTATACAACACTTATCCCGACACGGTAGCCCGAGGTGCTATCATTTCCCTTGGCTTTTGCTATATCAATCAAGCTTGACCCTGCTCTCCTTATTTTAACTCCTACCATTCCCCTTCCAATTCTGATCTGCAGTTCAGTCCGGTTCAGTTCAGAACACAGACTAGCTTTGTTTTTTATTTTATATTATAATAATAAGCTTAAGTCAGTGTGTTTTGTTCTACAGCATCACAACACCGCCACACTCACACACACACACTCTCAATAGTCAATCATGGCTACCTCTTCTGATAGAGACCAGGAGAAGGGTTTTGATGAGAGGTCTGAGATGAAGGATATTTCTGGTCTTGGCAACACCGTTCATGATGCTGCTGGCCATGGCCACGCTGCCACTGACGCGTGAGTCTTGGTTCTCACCAAGTCTCAACTCAATACTGACACAACAACACAGCTACGGCAACGCTCTCGTTCAGTTCGACCCAGCTGCTGAGCGTCGACTACGATGGAAACTCGACTTGTACACTGTTCCCACTGTCGCCATCTTGTATCTCTTTTGCTTCATCGACCGTGCCAACATTGGTACGTCTCTTTCCATCTTCGCTCCTCATCTCTACTCAGAAATCCTAACATGTTTCCTCTCAGGTAACGCTCGTATTGCTGGCATGGGTGTCGATCTTAACCTCCAGGGCTACGACTACAACAAGATCCTCTCCATCTTCTACATCTCATACATCATCTTCGAAATCCCTGCCACCGTCACCTGCAAATGGATGGGTCCTGGTTGGTTCCTCCCAGCCACCTCTCTAGCTTTCGGTATCGTCAGTGTCGCCACGGCCTTTTGCAAAACCCAGGCTGCTCTCTGCGGTGTTCGCTTCCTGCTTGGAATTTTCGAGGCTGGCATGCTTCCCGGAATCGCTTACTACCTGTCTCGATGGTATAAGCGCTCTGAGCTGACTTTCCGTCTGTCGCTCTACATGGTCATGGCTCCTCTGGCTGGTGCCTTTGGTGGTCTCTTGGCCAGCGCTATTCTTAAGCTCCCTCACTTTGGAGGTCTTCACGAGTGGCGAATGATCTTTGCTATTGAAGGTGTCATCACCATCGGTCTCAGTCTCCTCGCTTTCGTCACCCTCACCGACCGACCTGAGACCGCCCGCTGGCTCTCACAGGAGGAGAAGGAACTCTGCATCGCCCGTGTCAAGTCAGAGCGTCTCGCCCAGACCGAAGTTGTCGACGGTATCGACCGAATCAAGCTCTGGCGCGGTGTCTCCAACCCCATCACTCTCCAGATCGCCTTCATCTTCCTCTGCAACAACATTACTGTCCAGGGTCTCGCCTTTTTCCTCCCCACCATTGTCGGCACCATCTACCCCGATTACAGCGTCGTCCAGAAGCAGCTTCACAGTGTTCCTCCCTACGCTGTCGGTGCCGTCTTTGCTCTCGTCTTCCCTGCCATCAGTTGGTGGGTTGATAGGCGACAGATCTTCATCATCCTCTCTGCTCCCACCGTCATTATCGGCTACGCTATGTTCTTGGGATCAGAGGCTGCTAGTGTTCGATACGGTGCTTGTTTCCTGATTGCCAGCACTTGCATGGTCTTGGGTACCATGACAAACGCTCACATCAGCGCCAACGTTGTCAGTGATACCGCTCGAAGCAGTGCAATTGGTCTCAACGTAAGTAATTCCTTTACCAATTCTCTTCAAACTTTTACTCACACTATTTCTCGCAGGTCATGTTTGGCAACATTGGTGGTCTCATCGCTACTTGGTCCTACCTCGAGAAGGACAAGCCCAACTACCCCATCGGTAACAGCCTCAACTGTGCCGCAGGATGCCTCATCTTCCTCATTAGCATCTCGGGATACCTGTGGATGAAGTGGGACAACAGACGACGCGACAAGAAGAACGTCGAGCAGGAGCTGGCAGGTCTTTCTCCCCAGGAGATTGCCAACCTCGATTGGAAGCACCCTGGACACAGATGGCACAACTAGAATGTGCGTATGCAGTGCATTTATCACGGATTTGGTTATTAGCGGATGGAATTTGCATGTTTTGAGTTCTTATTTTTTTTGGTTACTACTAAGCCAAGAAGGAATTGTCAGAGAATTTGCAAACAATGAATAGCGTCTTGATTCTCTATCAACTTGCTCCAAGTGATTTTTTTTCTATACTTTATTGCTCACGTGAGTACTAACTAACAATCAACTCCGGACTGGTATCAACTCTAGAATCTTTAAAGAGGCCGGGAGCAGTGAAAAAACTGATCTAATTACCATCTTGAGTAAACCTGGATTTACACATCTTGACCTCTCTATCCACTGTGGAAATCAACACGAGTATGACTGGTGTTGTTTTGGCAGTGGCCGTTTACGCAATTTGCTTGCCAAGGCCACGGATATCCAGCATATTAATCTATTTACTAATATGGTAATGCGTACCGAAGACGAAGTGGACGAGAACTTTTTTCCTTTATGCGGTATCTTTCCTGTTAACGACTGGCACAGCTTCGACATTTTGGCCTGTCCCGTTTCCACGTTCAAAAAGACGACGTTATTAAGCTTCTACAATCACTACCACAAACGTTAATGTCGATCGAGTTGAGCTTTCTTCTTTTCTTCCCAGACCAAGGTAACTATCAAACCTTGTTAGAAGACATGAGGCACAAATTGGGCTGGCGTGAGAGAAGACTGGTAGGCCAACTTAAAATAGTTGTCCGCATTGATGCATGGTTTGAACCAGCTCTTGGCGCCGTGCTGCAAGACCTCAGCAGTGAGGTGGACAGTTTCGTCTATCACGACGGCGAGAACCCATTTGAAGCAAGAAGAATTGAATTGGTTAACAAATGTTACTGAAGGTGCTGGGGTGCTGCTGGATGCATTTGGGCCCGATTATGAATAGACTGACCTATAAGCTATAGAATATGAGAAGCCTGATATAAGTGGCATAAACTGGCTTACTGATTTTGTCCCTTATGATCCTAGCGGCCAACTTTTCTGACCCTGAGATACCTGCTATAAAAGAAAAGGCATACATACACATGATATATATGTTTGTATAGGCAATTGGTAGAAATGATAAAAAAGAAAAAAGAAAAAAAAAAGAAGATCTGCGTATCGCAGATGGCTGGATCTCTCCCGCCGGGAATTGAACCCGGGTCTCAAGCGTGACAAGCTTGCATACTGACCACTATACTACGGAAGATTAAACGGCTGAAGCCGACTGTAGCGAAGGTTTTTGATGCAGATTGAGGCGCGTATTTTGATATATCGACCCTTGACTCAGCAAGTATAGACAAAAGTAATGGCCTAAGAGCCGGCCCAAACCTGCTCAAAGTATTTCGTCTTTTAGGCTCCTGACGGTAAGTCCTTTGGGTTTAAAAGACTCTTAAGTCACGATACCAAAGACGAAGCAAGTTAAAAGGTAGTCAGATATGATGGCCGCAAGTTGTGTCTTAATAATGGCCGATATGGGTCTTCCGCTACTACCACAGTTGCTGTGTCCCCGAAGTAGAAGTCATGGATTGCAATTGAGCTTATGAATTAAACTCTATGTTGCATTCTCTATTTAGCATATATATGCAGTCATGGAGGCTTATGAACCCCAGACATTCGTCGAATCCCTCCTCACGCTGCCTCTGTTCTGCGGATATGCCCCCTCCATCTTGTCTTGTTCTAGATCCTTCCTCCTTGAGGCGATATTGCGCGTTCTTAATTGTAGCCTCGATATACGAAGGGACTGATTCCCTTACGCCTGCTGAAAGCCGTCTCGTCTTGGTGGTAGTAGTTGCCTCTCCAGCTCTCTTGCGTAATCAAGTGCTGGGACAGACTACTAGGCGGGAATGCGATTTCCTGTAGATGATCAGATATTACTGAGGTTGGTGTGTCGGTCTTTCTTTGTAAGGACGTCTCTTGCGTTCCGAATAATGATACTGTCATAATCTGCGCTTTATCGTCTGGTGTATACGTGTTTGATGACGGGCCTTGGTGAAAGTTGCTCAGATAGTGTAAGAGCTGCGCGTTACTTGTCGTTTGCGAGCAGACAAGTGTTAGGTGGTTCGGACGACCTAGTACGCTTCCTTCTCGATGGGGCTCTGGTCATAACATTAGGTAGATAGCTGCGCCTGGTGAAAGGTGTTATGCCATCGCCTCTTGTTAGCGCTTTCGTCCAAGGTGTATATCTAGAGATCAGTATCTTTGAGTTTAGTATCAACAGAATGGAGTCCTTGAAGTGATTCCTATGTTAGTGGGGTTTTCCTATAAGTGTTGACCATCCTGTGTGCTTTCCCGACAAAGGTAAGGTATCGAGGGTAGGTGCAATACCCCTGGGGTTCCATCCTCGTTTATTTGTTCGCGTCGTCCGTTCGATATCGCCTGCCCAAGTCAGTCTCTGAGATCTTTCTCTTTCCACAAATTTGTTGTCCCACTTGCCTCGGTGCTCTTGTCGAAATCGTTCATGGTCCTTAGAAGTCAGGAGCGAAGATGCCCATGGGACGTCTATAAGAACCCCGTCCGCCCCCCTCATCTTCGTCTTTTTTTTTTTCCTTTTTTCCTCTTCACCACTTTCGAAGAAGGTAACAGCCGTACGACTGAGGTCCAGAGAGTAACCAGTGTCAAGGCATGGTTGGCAGGCGTGCTTCGTCTTCTGGGACCCTTTGCGCTAACCCCCCAGAGACGCAGTGGTGATGTGGAGGATTCACCCGGTACAATTTTTGATTTTGTTCATCGTGTCCCTGGTATTACACTACCTCCAGGTGGTGCACACTCTATCTTTTTCATTGCATTCACCGGCTTGCCAGTGGTGTGAAGAAGAAGAAGAAGAAATACCCATCTTTGCCCTTGATGTAGTGACTTCTGTGGAGATGCTGAGCCATCTTGGGTTGGGTTAGTAGAACTGTTTGTGATGGGGATGCATGTTGGAGGTTGGGGATGGGAAGTTCTGTGAGCCCTTTGGCGAGGGCATCGCATCATATATATGCTAAATAAGATAAACTTTGCTGTGACCGAAATCTTTTGGGCACCTTTGCCAATTGTGCATCAGTACAACTCTGATTCTACTATGCTTTTTCCCTTACAGAGCTTGTTCGACTTTCCTACCTTTCCGTGCGTGCATTGCTGTATCTAGGTTTGATGGCGCCGCTTTCGCAATTCTTCAATGCGAAGCAAAACTCAGGCTGCTGGGTGGGCGGCAGAAGAATTATGCTCTAAGAATTAGGCTACAGAAACAACGTACCTAGCATAAGGTGACCAAAGGTTTTCGTCTCCTGTGCTCTCGGCGGCCGATTCTCCTTGTACCCTGACGACTGCCCATCTGAACGACCTCCAATTGTTAAAGCAGGCGTAGACTCAGTTCTTAGAGTCCGACAATCTCCTTCAGGACCAAGTACAGTGCATAAGTCTTGACGTATTGGATAATTTAGCTACTAGAAGCGCAAGAGACAAAATTCATAGGTTAGCTTATGCCATTCAAACTAAACCCTTGCTTGTGCTATTTATCTCATATCCTGAGGCTTCCAGAAGACATGCCTCTTCTTCCTATGCCTACCTAGTTTCGAACCGCTTTGAGCTTGCGGAAGAGTTTTATTTCCAGCATATGCTTTTACTAACACGGTTCATCTAAAGAACTCAAACATGATTTCTCTTGCTTCACGTCGACTCATGAATCATGCTATCCTGGAGAGAGTCATGCCATAATTCAATCCGACGGACCCCGCCTATGTCGCACCTCTAGTGAATCAGGAGGAGACAGAAGACTCTGGAATTTCCATCTCGGCCATATGTGTGATTGCAGGTAAAGAGAAGCTAGCCCATGTTTAAGGCTGCGGGAGTATCATCACTCTACAGTGGGTGGTCATCTCGTCTTGATTCACCAATTGACTAGACTAGAGTTACCAGCCTTCCGAGCTCTGGACATAGTCTTGGCCTCACCGACGATCACCTCGAACCTCGCCTTGAATACTCTTGCTGTTGTGTCTTAGGGGAAGTCATCCAACGACTTTTAACTCAGGCCTTGGCTTTACTGGAACAAAACCTCCGAAGGGGTGACCGACGCTAGATCCGTAGGTGATTAGTGGAAAGCAACCTTGATTTAAGCTTACTGCTTTTTCTGAGAGAGTGATTGATCACATGTGTAGCTAGTAGAATACACTTATTCCGGTAAACCGGGAGGATCACTTCGGCAATCTTCACCATCTTGGTTCAGAAGAGTGGGCTTCTGTATACCTCTTCTCATCATCCATTCCAATTGCCTATACCAGTATGTCACTCACGCCAGGGGAACACAGGCACTGACAGGGTCATAACTCTTCTCGTCATAATGACTTAACTCGATGGAAAGAAGCAGTCCTCTTTCGGCGATTCGGTACTTGAGGCTGTCAGTGTCACTTCTATGTTCTGGCTTAGGTATCTTATTCGCGGCAGTCCTTGGCCCACTACTCAAGACCATCGCATTCTTCCCTGCCGAAGGAGGTTAAACACTAGGCCTTCTGGAATTCCTATTGACCAAATAGACCACGACATCTGCCCTGATAAACTTTGTTACCATGCATTGGGTCGGTAGTTGGGCCATTGTTGTTCTCACAGTATGGACCCTTGTTCGTTCAGGAGGTCAAGCCACATTCGTTCATTGTACCGTCAGTAAAATCCTACATTACAAAAACATCAGAGTGATGTTTTTGGTTCTGTTCCGTCCCGTTTGCAATGACAAGCAGGCGAGCAGTTATTTAGATTACGAGCCACACGAATCTCGATCAGCTTAGTCTGTTGGTCTCTCCTAAGTTGTGTGGATCCTACAA
This sequence comes from Fusarium armeniacum, assembly GCA_013618295.1. Lineage (NCBI taxonomy): Eukaryota > Fungi > Ascomycota > Sordariomycetes > Hypocreales > Nectriaceae > Fusarium > Fusarium armeniacum. Next base: position 267,661 of record JABFER010000045.1, read on the forward strand.
TCCACGTTAAGTCTCAGGAGCAAGTCATGTAATAGAATACGTGATATATTATAACCTTGACGAATTTACCGAAAGTCACACAACCCACACAACCTTCTTGCAACAACCCCATCAACACCACTCCAGATGCCGAGGAGCTTCGCTTCTTTATCTGAGTCTCGGATCGTGCAGATGAGGGTCGCGGATTGATTTGGATAGGAGGAACAGCAGGGTCAGCTTTATCGTCTCTGTCGAATCGTAAAGGCTGCGACAGTTACTGTCGATAGAAGCAATAAAGCTGACCCTGCCGTTCTTATCCGAGTTGATCCACATCCCTCGTCTGGACAACCAGAAACGCAGATAGAGAAGCGAATTTCTTGAATATACAGCTGTATGTATAGCATATCGTTAGACTTTGATCTTCGGCTTGAATTACCAGGATAACCTTCAAAAAAACATCAGCAACATACTTTCTTGGCAACAAAAAACCGAGATCGGAATATATTATTCCCTGGGAGCGAGCGTATTCATTGGCTGATCCATTGAGGCATCCCTCATCTCCGACATGAGAATCGTTCTTTCTGCCTCTTCCTCAAAATAGGACACTCTTGTCTCTCATGCCAGTATCAGCAGTCCTGACTATAACGATACCATTTCTGATCTTGGATGGAAATAGGAAGCTTTAAGCGGTGGACGCAGAGATCTCTAGTGGAGCGTCCGCATTCCTCTCATCAAACTACTGTCAGGATGTAAGAGTGACGACTTACACGCCTGGGTTCCAGTTCCTGGCGATAAAATCGTCCCTTATGCTTCGTTAGTAGGGCTCTCCATCAGAAACAGCTCACTTGAAGGACCTGAAATGATGGTCCATTTCCATTATATCACTCTTTCGTGCGAGAAAACCGGCGGAAAGGGGCTAGAACTGCTCCATGGACAGAATCCAGGACAGACGCCTTGACAGAAGATCACTGTATCACGGACAGAATTCGACAAAGACATCTACATGTTAAACAGCCCACGGTTTATCACGACAATTCTTTCGACCGTGATATTGATCATTTTCACTGGTGCCAATATTGTTGTTCGTCAACGCATCAAGGCAACGTGTCTGGATAACATCACCGGTCTTAGGAGGGATTCCCTATTTATTGATGTATCTCAAGACGGAAGTGGGAAGAGTGACCCTTATCGGTTTATAACGACTGAGAATGTCAAAGTCCGGATTGGGAATGTTTATCAGGGGCGTGAGGTTGGAAGGCTTGCTTTGACGATAGAACTGAACAGCCCGAAACTGAGATGTGACTAAAGTTACTTTTAGAATCCAGGTGTAACTGAGTTGATCTGATAGACTTTATACGATTACTTTCTGGTTACATCGGGCCTCGGCTATGTGTGTCTAATAGACTTGAATATTGTTTAAAACTCATTTATGGAAATGTCTTCTTCTTCTTCTTCTTCTTCTTCACAGTTCTATGTTCAAGCTTATTATTAGCTAATAGCAAATTGATCGTCAACAACCCCCCAGCTACAGCAATCTTCAGATTGTTTCATCTTCCGTAGTATAGTGGTCAGTATGCAAGCTTGTCACGCTTGAGACCCGGGTTCAATTCCCGGCGGGAGAGATCGCCACATGAGAATACTCATGAAATTAACTTTTTGTCGCTTTTTGTACGGACTCCGTTAACCTATTCGGTAGTCAATGAACTCAATCTTTATAGTTTTTTATACGGATTCCGTTGTTTTTATGTGCGGATTCCGCTTGCCTACTCTGCCCATCAGTACCTATCTTCAGAGATACATTACATGCAGATGCTAGCATCAACGCCGCATCGGAGAGTTGACGACGACGCATTTAGGCCATGCCATTTGCGGCTACCGACCAAATATCGCTTTCTCCGTAGTTAGTGTAAGTTGAAGATCTATAAACAGCTTGTGGCTGTAATACTTTTTCTCCTAGAGTTCTGGAAAGTCTTTTGCCAATTTGTTATTTACTACGCGGAGTTAACGGATACATAGTAGAAAAATGTGGAAATGGATGTCTCTTGGTTTGTTTAGAAACTGGTTTTACAGTTGGCAGTTGGGGGCTTGGCTTCATCTTAGATTGACTTGGCATCCGTGATTCAACGGGCGGTTGGCGATTTCAGCACACGACCGCTTGCTCTGCGGGGCTTAGTGCTGCCAAGATATAAGCAAGCAACCCACTGAAATTATGCTGTGAGTGAGCGCCGAGAAATGCCAATACTTACCAACAACTGGGAATACGCGTAGGAGTCGGAGTTCCTAGTTCCTTTTCATCATACAGCCAAGATGAAACGGTGGATTCAGTATCCTAACGTCACCTTGTTCGGACTGTAGTTGCCGTGGAATGCTTGGGCAGTTAGATCTGAGCCTCAACGGTTCTCTTTTGCACGTTCGCGGTTTAAACCCGTGAGTAACAACGTCAACAGGGCGTCAGATTTCAAAGTTTAATGCCGAGATTATACAAATCACGAGGTCCAGATCTAAGAATGATATGTCACTTTAAAAAGAAGCATATTCGTGACAAGATTATGAATACAAGTCGTCATCCCTCTCTGGTTCCATTAGGTTTCCTGTCAGACTCGACTTGTACCAAGGTACTCATTCACTGCAACTGCTAATAGGCTACCTACAGCTGGGATTCCCCGTCTGGGCAAGGAGGCGCGTGCTCTCTTTCTCCCCCCGCGCCCCCTGACGTTAACGCGGCGCCGCCCGCCCACTTCCCTGGGCTCTGAGCCTCTATTTCTTCCTTATCCACATCTTCCGTCATTCATTTATTTGCAGTTGGAGTTACGGGGAGGTTATCGCTTCTTATCACCGATTCTCCCTTTCTCTCCCTCCCTCTCGTGATTCTCCAATTCTAAACACCCAATCTTGTTCTATACCTCATTCTCCTACGACCTAAAACACTGTTTCACGTCGAATCCCATTGCCCAAAGAAAACGAACAAGGCTTTCTTGGTTGACTCGTCCCTTTTGCATTGCATTGCTACGCCATCTCCAATATAATACGCTACTACATACGACGATCCGAGCCGATCGCTACCCACCTTCCGGGGCACATCACTCCAACAATCGCCTTATATACGACACTACAACCATCCCCATATTAGGTATCGACACACGCGACACAACAGCACAAGTGCGCACGTCAATATGCGCTCCGTAAAGTCGCTGCTCCTTTGGAGTCTCGCCTCGTTTTCTGGGTCAGCCGCTGCCTTTGCATTTCCCCCGCTATCCCACGAAGCTCGACAAGTCCAAGATACTTCGGCCCTCGCAAAGCGCGCCGCCGCCGCCGATAAGCCAAAAACACCAAAATATTTTGTTGAAGCTGGTCGCAATATCGAGCTCGGCCACTATGACGGCCGTTACTTTCAATCGAAAGTCTCATACGACGAGCATCGCTTTGTTCTTCGAGACTTGATTCGAAGCTACCTGCTTACCATGGATAGTTTCGGCGTTGAGACATGGATCGCTCACGGAACTTTGCTTGGTTGGTGGTGGAACGGCCAGATTATGCCCTGGGACTATGACCTTGACGTTCAAGTCTCAAATGGCACCATGCAATGGATTGGTGATAACCTCAACCGCACCGAACATAGCTGGAACTATACCGACTCTGCTTCAGGGGAGTTCATATCCAAGAGATACCTACTCGATATCAACCCCCACCACGTCGACATCGATCGTGGTGATGGACGAAATATTATCGATGCTCGTTGGATTGACATGCAGAACGGCATGTACGTTGATATTACTGCTCTACGTGAGCGCGAGGTGGACCGGCCAGGTGTCTGGAGCTGCAAAAACAAGCATCGATACAAAAGCCAGGATCTATGGCCAATGCGCATCACCGAGTTTGAAGGCGTCAAAGCCCGTGTGCCCTTCAACTTCAATAAGATTTTGGTTGACGAGTATGACACCAAGAGTTTGGTTACCGAGAGCTGGGCAGGGTAAGTTTTTCCACTACACCGTTGCAATAGCCGTTGTGGGGTTTGCATGTACTAACTAAACTCACAGTCACCGTTGGGATCATGATAACAAAATTTGGGTCAAGGAGAATGAAGAGGAGGCAAAGCAGCGCAAACTCGGTGCTATCGATCGTCACCTGGCCGAGGCTGCTGCCAACTCAGCAGCCCCTGAAGAGACACCAGCTGAGCCAGGTGCTTGAGATTCTTTTCTCGAGTAATTTCCCTCGGCCTTCAAAATTCGCATTCATGACCCGCGAACAATAACGAATCACGACCTGCGCTGTATTAATAGCATCAGTTTTTTTATTCTTTTTCTATCTACCACGAATCATGCAGAGGCTGTCGAACCTTAACTGTACCCGAAGGCGTTGGATGTGGATCATTGGCGTTGGAGAGCGGATTTCAGTATAAGCCGTTTGGCAAAGGTGGCTTGCGCGGCACTTGAAGCGTCGAACATCGCTGGATACTTTGTTCGAGTTTGTACGATGGTTGTAAATGAAGTTAGACATATCCAGGTTGCTTGCACATTTGCTCTATGCGATCGTTTTGGAATCAACATCGTCTTGAATCGCGTATGGAGAGGGGACATCTTAGAGTAGTGAATGATACCATCAAGTCATTTTTGTCATTGTTGGCACCCTAGATTCAGATTTCACGCAGTGACACTGCGATCGACCGACCATAGCTCATCGCGATGCCTCCAGCCAGGTCTTCCACGATACCTTCTTCTGCTTTTCCGTCTCTTGCCAGCCACCAAACCTCCCTCCATTCCCAAGATCAACCAATGGTGCCATGCTGGGCCGGCCATGCGCACACTGAAACGGGAATGCACAACGTGAGAGGCGAGCAATGAGTTCCTCGCACTGTTGAATCGTGAGAATATCATTAAACATAATAGCACCTAACACAAGTTAGTGAAACGCTGAGCAATAAGAGGCAAATATCGTACTTCTACAGGCTCTGGAGTGTAACAACTCCAAGATACCTCTTGGGCACCCATTGAAACGTGATATCAGGGGCTTATCGGGAGCAGCGGTTGCTGGCCGCACTCGTGGAATGTTGCTATCAACACTGCGCCAAGCTTCCGTGCGCAAAATTTCGATGAGCAGCCGAGGTTCCAGACGACAGCGTTCGATGATACTTGGCGGAAGACCGGTGACCACGACTTTGTAACGATGTGGGGATGGAGGCGTCTGATATGTGATGCCCCAAACAGCAAAGTACTCGCGATGCTGTTCCAAGAGATGCCATTCCTCTTGCGGAACCTCAAATATGATGGGCCGATCCAAAAGTTCTATTCGGGGCAATACTTGATTTGTCAAAGAGTCGGTGGCGAAATATTCCAACATGAGTTCTTCTAGTTGACACCGTTCATCAACCGCATGCTGGTCGAGCATAACCAGTGCTGAGCTCTGCCTTTCGAGCATGGAATTCTCGGGTTTTACACTTTCCAAAGATAGCTTGACCAGTATGAATTTGCGGTCAACCTGCGCTATCACAGTGGCATAGGTGAGTGCATGGCGGGAAATCTTTCCATTGAGGTTCATAGACCCAATGCCAGTCTCCGCATAACTGCCGTTGTAGTTATTCCTGCCGCACGTATGAAGTTGATCTGACGTTGAGCCGTCGATGCATGGTATCAATGCCTGCACAGATTCGAAAACGGGATTTTCCCAGGAGCTGATTACACCCTGAAGCCACTTGCTGGGCTGTTTGTCTCGCCTCTGTGCAACTCGACCGGCATTGCCGCCACTTGTGTTACTGTCACTGGTTTCAGAGTCGACAGTGCGGATATCAGAGCCTGGGGTGCCGATCGATGTTGGCAAACCATTTGGCTGGTCTTCTGGTTCAGGATAAGATATGTCAAACGGTTTGCGTAGTAATTTTCCACCTTCGCCAACAAGGCGGTCAGGAGAATACCGCTCTCGCGTCTTTGTGCAAACATCTGTCGCTTTTGAAGCAGAATTTAGCGGTGTAGCTCTTCCGACCTTCACTCGGTGCCACCCTTCAAATGGACTATCCACTCGTGCTGCGACCGACTTAGATCTAGACACCGAGGCGACGGAACTAGCTCTGGAGCTATTCGACGATGTCGGTTTCTTAGACCGCCCCAGCGTCCTTGCCGTCGAAAACAGAGACTCTTCAGGCCTTAGTTGAACTTTCCGCGGCCTGAATTGATGCTTCTTGAGGAACCCGTAACATGTTGCCTTCAAGAGGTCAAGGATCTCAGATAAAGTCTGGCCATGGCTTCCTAGCTGGTCCGGATCACCAATCCCTTCCAAAGAGGAAGTTGTAATATTCAGGTAGAACATGGGCCATCGTTCAATACCTTTGCGACTTCTTAGCTCCCTACCAGTAAACTCATTTAGCTTTGGCGAAGCACCACGATCATCCGCTTCGCCATCAACAACACCAAAGCTAGAGTTACCAAAGATCCTGTTGATTTCTTCGTAAAGAACATCAGTGCCGAACTCGTTCGTAATAGGGGCAATTCCCAAGCTGATAAATTGAGAACGCCGCGTTGCAACAGGATTAGTGCAAATGCACCCCTTGACAGAAATCGGCCCGCAGGATGCTGAGATAGGCACCCAAGCATCGACATGGCCCGAGTCTGCAAGACCGGCTTGGGTAAGGAGACGAGAGGTTTTTAGTGTTATGTCCAATTTCTCGGGTGGTCGAAATCGAAGTTCGCGTTGCGTAGCTGCATGTCTTAGTAATACAGTTATACTTGACGGCCACGCAAGCAGTATGCCCACGACAGCTCGGGTCAACTTTGACCATTCCTTGTCGAGAGCAGACTTTTCACTGAAAATCGCTCTTTGCTTGACTCTGACTGGCATATTGCCGAACAGATCTCGGATTGTAGTGCGAGTTCCATGGTCAAAATTGACAAGTCGTGACTCAGGGGGTGTAGGTAGTCGCCTAGCTAAGACCCGTGAATTGTGGATTGTGATAGAGTTGTGAGAGATGTGCCTTTCATGATGAGAGGTGACTGTTAGAAGAGAGAATGTAGAAAGAGAAGCCAGAAAATCGCCGTGTTTCCCATGAACAGATGACCTCGTAGGGAACTTGGATGTATCTAAACAAGTGAGGGTTAGTCAATGTGTTAAAGCACGACCGTCTCACTCACGGTGAAGCTTCCCGAGTCCCCCGCCATCTTTGAATTCTTCAGGTGGAATTCCAGACCCGTTGTCTTCAACAGTACAATTTCCTCTGGTGTAATCGACGGAGATGTTGACCTTGGAGGCACCAGCGTCCAAAGAGTTGGCAATGAGACCGCAGACAACTCCATTCAGGGACGTAATGTTGACCGATGACTTGATCTTGTCGACGACATCCTGTGGAAGTTGCCGGATGATCATACTCTATGAGGGATCATGCTTGTTTGTTTCAAGTCTTTGTTGGCCGTGATGATGTTGTTGAATCTGCAAAAAGTTCAAAGGGGAAATGACGTCGAAGCGAGCTGGAGCTAGGGGCACCTGGTCTTTGGGGCGATCTATTTAAGGCACAGTGGGTAACGTCCCCAAATCCAGGGTCCCGCATAGTGGAGGTGGCGCCAAGAACGATGCACCTTTGAGAGTCGAGACCTCAGCCGAATCTTGTAGCGGCAGAAGACATGAAAAGAATTCCCGTTCAAGATAGAAGTGTGGATGTGAGAAATTCTGCCTATTTTTCCGTTGATCTAGGACAGATGCGTTATAGCACAACAGACAGCAACAGTACAAGAACCTTCTGGTCCGTGATCCCTTTGTCTCGGGATCGAAACATCACGTGATTCATCTTGCCATGTGTTGGTACTAAGGTACTGCACCATCATGCTTCGCCGCTTTCAGCCTTCGTTGCCGCCCATACCACACACTTTAACCTGCTGACGACGTCTTTTCGAGCCTCATTCCCTACTTAGTTGTCTGCTTTTGTTCAAAACCCTTCATCGTAGACTGTTGTATCAATCTACTTGCTCGTTCTGCTCCTAGCGAGCATTTACTCTAGCGATCTTCTTTCCTTTTCTTGTCATTGTCTCCCCGCCTCCGGCCGCTGCCCAACGACGCCGTATCGGCGGCCTCGACTCGACGCTTCGAACTTAGACGACTTCTCAATTTGATGGCGACAACCGACGCGATATCTCCAGAGCAGGGTGAGCTATTAAAATTATGGTAGTTCAAGACGCATATTTGCGATCACGCAATATCGCCACCTTGTATTACCATGGAAACAAGCATAACTGATGCTAACAAGATCAAGACCGTCAAGGTCAACGCAGGAGACCATTCTCAACATGGGTAAAGAAGCTTACCAACTTCAAATCCGATGGTGAACGCCAAAAGAGACAAAAGAAGCGCAGTCATAAGAAAAACAACCCATATCCAGAATCTGGTCAGATCGGCAATGGTATCACCAACGGAACGAGTGCATGCACATTCACCACCACCACGGGCACAAGTAACACCAGCGCGAACCAATCCGCCCGAACATCCCGAGAAGACCAGGGCCCACCAACGATTGGAGGCCGGAGCTGTGCAGGCACCGTCTTGACCGACCATGAGGCCTCACGTTCGCTTATGGCCCCAAGCCAGAGAGCAAGCTCCGTCGCAGGCACGAATCGCACTGTCGGTGGAGGAGTGGACTCTAGGAGGGGGGGAGACAGCACATTTTCAAGTCCAGCGCCATCTGTTCGATCTTTGACAACAACTTTGACGACGATTCAGTCCATGGCACCCAACGGACCAGGGCAACCTCATCATCAGACCTCGCAGAACCAAGGAACATCGCAGTCAATTCAGTTCAGCCAACCGTTCCCCACCACCGGGGCGCCTGCATCTGCCATCCCAGCTCATCTGGCTCCTAGCAGCAACCCAACTACCTACACCTCTGCGACAGCCAACAATCTCTTGACCGACAATGCATCCATCCTCACGTTGGCATCATCAAGCAAGCGAAGGCGCCGACGTTCTCTGGATACCGATGCGTCCGTCCGTGCTCTTGCTCCCTCCTCTCTTTGGGGTGGTAGCCGTGAAAGTCTACCGCTTAGCGTTCTTAGCGCAAACATTGACCCAATGGGCATGCCACCTACTCCTGGTATTCACGGTAACCCTCGGTTAGGAGCCGAGCGAACGAGCATCTACTCGGCCACTGGTGTTGGACCTGCCATTTCGGGTGATCGCAACAGTTACTATGCCAAACAAGGAGATGCTGCCAGCGTTCGAAGTGGATTACTTGGTCATGGGCGAGCTGAGAGCGTGAGCGGTAGCATTGGTGGTTTGAGCAGCCCATTAGCTACTCCTCGGGAGGTGTACAATGAGAATGTCGAATATGAGAAAGAGGAACGAGAGATTACACCTATGGCTTCAAGGACTAAGGAGGGATGAACATACTGTCTTTTCGCACGAATGATTTATGCTTTGCTTTGTTATATCGGTTACTAGGATAGTTGGGTTTGGCGGGTATAGGAGCGTATCTGGTGTTTTGATTGATTTTTATATAGAGTCCGGTCTGATACTTTTACTATAGGCAGTTGGGGAATGGTTTCCCTTAATACCATCAATGATACCCTGAGATTGGCTTACAGAGTCCAATGAGTGAAGTGTAAACTTGCAGTTGTTGCCATTACCGTTCAGACTCTGGCCATATGTATATGAGTTTATGATGAAGATGGCTGGTAAAGATTATCATTGACGGACTTGTCGCAATATTCTGTTCCTCCAATTCGAAGCTCAGCTATATAAAATAAATGGCCTGTAAGCAGGTCAGAGATGGCATAAATTATAGGAACCTGTCTAGGTGGATTATCCTATCCTGCAGGCAAGTACTAATGTATGGAGAGTAGCAGCCACTGTGGCGCTAGGCGAGCTTCCGCTGTAGCTCCCTAGCTCAATGTCCCGCCATCGTCATCGCGCCGCCCAGCCTATGGATCTTCCCTGGGCAATTCAAACCCCGACATTCTCAGATGCTTCAAGATGGCTATCTCAGTAAGAAAGATCCTTTCGTTTTGCGCATACAAGCCTCACGATCTGGGGTATATGCAAGTTTCCAGTATGCTAACACTCAATCATAGTGGAAGTCGTTTGACTTCTTCGATGTCGCCCAAATCACGCTCGCCGAAGACGAAACCCGACAGCTCTTCGAGGGCAACGAGATCTCGAGCGTTTGCGCAGGCTCTGATAGCCTCTTCCTTGGATCATTCGATGGATATGTCAGCATAATAAACAAGTCATGGAAGGTCGTCAAGCGCTTCCAGGCTTACGAGGCCGGGAGCATCACGCATATGCGCCAGGTTGAGAGAACAAGTCTCTTGTTGACAGTTGCGGTAAGACTTGTTTAATGTCCGATCGAGCGACAGATATACTGATGATGGTAACAGGAGGATATGAGCAGTGAGCCTGTCCTCAAGGTGTGGGCGCTTGACAAACTTGTCAAGAAAACCAACACACCGACATGTTTGAGCACGGTCACGATCAGCAACAATCGACGACAATTTCCTGTAAGACGCTCCAGGGTTATAATACGATACAAAAACTGATCACTAGAAGATATCGGCATTCGCGGCTACGGATGACCTTACACAGATCGCGGTGGGATTCACGAACGGCGCGGTCACCGTAATTCGAGGCGAGTTAGTCCACGACCTCGGCACAAAGCAGCGCATCGTTTTCGAATCAGAAGAGCCAGTCACGGGTGTTGAGTTGGCCTGGGATGACACACAGAATCTCACCACCTTGTTCGTCTCCACAACCTCGAGGATTTTGAAGCTGGGCCTCTCGAAAAAGGGACATGGGATGCCGCCCAAGACTGTGGAGGATACTGGATGTGCAGTGGGCTGCATGACGCGTGACCAAAACACGGACGGTGTTATTATTGCGCGGGACGATGCCATTTATACCTACACTCAGGAAGGCCGAGGGCCGCCGAAGGCGTATGAGTCGCCCAAGAGCAAGATCGATGTTTACCATGAATATGTTGCGGTTGCCTGTCCGCCAGCAAGTAGTACGGCAAAAGACTCCGAGGCTATGAGACGGCGATTTGGCAGTACGACTGCTAATTCTCTGTTCAATGCATCGTCTTTTGTGCTGTTGGATATGGACCTTCGGGTTATTGGTCATACCGAAACGTTAATGTCTCCAGTGGGACATTTTGTTGATATTTGGGGTGACTTTTACACTATTCTTCAAGACGGCAAGGTAAGTCGGTTTTATCGCAACTTTGTCTCTCGTTCTAACATAGTCAGGTTTATCGATATCACGAGAAGAGCTTGCAGCAACGGCTGGAAATGCTGTATCAGAGGAACATGTTTCCCTTGGCCATCGAGCTCGCGCAAAAGTCTGGGCTGGATAATGAACAGCAAAGCCTCATTTACCGCCGATTCGGTGACCACCTATATCAGAAAGCTGATTATGACGGTGCTATGGTTCAGTACATTCGAGCGATCGACACGACTGAGCCATCACAAGTCATTCGCAAGGTAAAGAATGCGTCGTTCTGATATGCAGCCAACGCTAACTCTCTCAGTACCTCGATACACAACGCATTCACAACCTCATACAATATCTGGAGCAGCTTCATGATCATCGAAAAGCAACCGCCGATCACACTACCCTCCTCCTTAACTGTTATGCAAAGCTCAAGGATATTAACAAACTTGAGAAGTTTATCAAGTCCCCTGGCGACCTCAAGTTTGACCTCGATACGGCAATCGCCATGTGCCGACAGGGTGGATACTATGAACAGGCAGCGTACCTAGCGAAGAAGCACGGTGAGACCGATCTAGTGGTGGACATCTTGATAGAAGACTCCAAGAACTATGCCGAAGCGCTCGATTACGTGTGGCGTCAAGATCCCGATATTGTACGTGCTAAATAGCCCCTCAACTAAATACCTGCTAACAATTTAGGCGTACCCTTGTTTACAGAAGTACGCACGAGTGTTGATCGAGAACTGTCCTCAAGACGCTACAAAGCTATTCGTGGACTACTATACCAGCAACTACAGACCCCGACGCACTATAACAGTGCAGCACGATATCGACACACCTGCTAGTGGCGGTTTTGCAGCTGGAGCTGCCAGTGCTGTTCAGAACCTCTCCAATCTCCTTCCCTTGCCTTATATGAATACATCTTCAATTGCATCTCCTGGTACTGTTGGGAATACTCGGGCTGTGGTGAGCGACAGTACCATTGTTATAGACAACGACGATATTCCTGTGCCAAAATACACCCCACCTCCGCCAAGAACAGCATTCTCTTCATTTATCGATCATCCTGATGAGTTTATTGTTTTCCTCGAAGCATGTCTTGAGGAGAAGGATCTCAAGTCAAGTGACAGGACAGATTTGTACACTACTCTTTTTGAGATGTACTTATACAAAGCCAACGAGAAGAAGGGTCAGCATCACAAGGAGGAGTGGGAGGCAAAGGCCAAGAAACTTATTGAGGGCGAGCACGTACCTATGGAAAGCTCAAACGTATTACTTCTGTCGCATCTCGCGGACTTCCAGGACGGAACAGTCCTTGTCAAGGAGCAGGCAAAGCTTCTTTTCGACATCTTCAGGTCTTACACATCAGCCAAGGACACTCGAGGTGCCATGAAAGCTCTTAGGAAATATGGTCCTGAGGAACCGCAATTATACCCAGCTGCACTGGCATACCTCACCTCAGATCCCAAAGTGCTGGAGGAAGCTGGGCCAGACGAGCTAGCCAATGTTCTGAACAAGATTGACAAGGATGGACTCATGGCGCCTTTACAAGTTATCCAAACTCTTGTTGGGCAATCATCGGGTGGTGGTGTCGCTACCATGGGCATGATCAAACCATATCTACACGAAACCATCACAAGAGAGCGCAAGGAAATTGCCTCTAACCGAAACCGAATCAACACACTTCGCGGAGATACGGAAAAGCGTCGCGAGGAGCTTGCTGACTTGGGATCTAAGCCAGCTGTGTTCCAGGCGACCTGGTGTTCCGACTGCAGTCAGCGACTGGATTTACCGGCTGTCCATTTCCTGTGCAAGCACAGCTTTCATCAACGTTGCGTGCGAAATGGAGGTAACGAAAGTGATGCGGAGTGTCCCAAGTGCGCACCCGAGAATGACATGATCCGCAAGATGCGTGAAGGGCAGCGTGAGAGGGCGGGTAAGCATGATTTGTTTAAGGGTGATCTGGAAAACAGTGATGATCGCTTCAGTACATTGGCAGAATGGTTTTCGCGAGGAGTTATGGATGGGCAGACTGCCGAGTGAAATTCGTTCCTGTATAGTCAACATTCAACTTTGTTCTAGTCATAAAGATACGAATAAGCTCGAGACTGTTAGATCAAGTATCAGTTTCACGGTTAATTAGAGTGCAAGCACTGTCTTATTAGAGGAAGGTCTACCTAAGCAATACCATACCACTCAACTGCTTCAGTATTGACTGCACTGCTCATTTAGCTCCTGGTTTATACGTGAAGTGCCCAATTGAATATTGGAGGCTCTCCATTTCTCAACGATGTCTCCATGTGCCGAGGTTCAGGCCTGTTTCTGTCGTCGTGGTGAGTGACCGCCTCCATGATCTCACTGTTCTTCTGGTTCATCTGGTCCCTCACACCCTTGAAGAATCTGTTGACCTTGCATTTCTTGTAGTACAGTTCATATACGAATGTAAGCTTCTCTTGCCCGTACCGTTAAATATTCCCTTCTGCCCTCTGTTCTCGTGATGCGTTCCACCATAGGCCGTAGCGTATCGACATATTGGCGGTCTAGAGGTTTAGATATTGTCCTCCTGCTCCTCGACTGACGAGCAATCGGCGCCTCTTCGACGCATTGAATCTCGAGATGACTGCATTGCGCTCCCTCAGGGGTCAGACGCCCATCATAACTAAAGGTAGTGATTCCACTGACAATCTTCCTCTTCCTCATCCTTGTCGAAATGCTTGGTAACCACAATTTTGACCATATCCAGAAAGAATCCGTTCTCATCCATGATGACTATTACGCCTCAGGCCTGTTAAATACCAGAAAAGTTGACTCGAGATTTAGGGTATAAAAATAAATAGCCTAAGAGGTCTGACCTAAATAGCATAAGATGGCCTACTTATTTCGTCTCTATGCTCCTAGCGGCCAACTATTCTGCTACCCGCTACGAATGTTCACAAGACGAGCCATGGGAGAAACGGTTAGTTCAGGCCTTTCCTGCGCTTTAGGTAAATTGGGTCACTGATTTCATCTCTTTTACTGTGGAGACCGAGTTTACTAATGTCAGAAGGACAAATATATGTGATTGTTATGGACAAAGGTCTCTAATGAGAACCATATGCTTAAGTATAGTATGTACAGAGAATGTGCAGAGATGCCAAATCTCAACTCAGGCAAGTCAAGTCGACAAGAACATCTAGGCCATGCCGAAACCAGCGGAGGTCATGACGCTCTTGGCGCTGTTGTAGTCAGAGGCAGAAGCAACAGTCTTGCCCTTGAAGTTGCTAAGGAAGCCGGTGCTGGTACCACCAAGAGTTCCAGAGCTGCCAAAGCCGTTGACCTGGCAGTTTCGGCCGAGAGCAGCAGCACAAGCACTTCCACCGTTGGGAACACCGAAAAGCTGGCCCTGGATACCCTTGGAGTTGACGGGGTACTTGACGTTCTGGAAGACGTTACCCTCAACGAGAGCAGAGCCAGAGTCGATCTCAAAAGCGTGGTCGGGAACATCGTGGAAGAAGTTGTTGACGGCGTGGAGGAGAGTGTTACCGGCGACCTTGGGGCCACGGCCGGAAACGCGGTAAACGTAGTTGTTCTTGAAGGTGACCAAATCGTTGGCACCGGCAAAGTAGAGACCCCAGTAGTGGTAGGTGTTGCAGCTGGCGGACCAGTTGGTGGTGCCGTCGATCTTGCTGTTGGAGATGGTGACACGGTTGCAGGCCTTGTTGCCGAGGACGATGTGCTGACGGCCGATGAGAGAGGTGGTGACGTGGTCGATCCAGACGTTGTCGGTATCGTCAAGAGTGATGGCATCACCACCCCAGACGAGCGAAGGGTTCAGCTCAGTGATGTGAACGTTCTGGATGATGACGTTCTTGGCTCCGACAATGCGGATACCCTTTCCACGGATGACACCCTTGTTGCCAACACCGATCAGGGACTTGTTGGAGCCAACCTTGATGCCCAGAATACCGGCCTTGTCGTATTTG
Organism: Fusarium armeniacum; assembly: GCA_013618295.1. NCBI lineage: Eukaryota > Fungi > Ascomycota > Sordariomycetes > Hypocreales > Nectriaceae > Fusarium > Fusarium armeniacum. Next base: position 282,776 of record JABFER010000045.1, read on the forward strand.
ACGTTGACCTTGGGGGCGTTGGGCTGGTAGTTGTCGCACCATCCGTTCTGGTTGATGGAGAGCTGGCACTGGGCGCCAGTTCCCCAGGGAGCGCATCCAGTCTCTGAGGCTGTACCCTCGGTGCCGATGAAGTTGATGGTGCGGTCAAGCATGATTCGGCGAGGCTGAGAGTCGCCAAGGTAGCTGACGAGCTCCTGGGCGTTCTTGGGGTAGACGGCAGCGGCACTGCCACCACCGGTTGTGCTGGAACCAAAGCCCTCGGCCTTGGTAGGGAGAGCAGCAAAGGCTGAAGGAAGGAGAGCGGCGACCGCGAAGAGGGTCTTGAAAAGAGAAGGCATCTTGAAGGTGTGTGACTATGATGATAGTAGTGTGTGTACAAGAGAACCAGAGACCCAGCTACTGGTTTGTATATATAAGAAAGAGAGGATGGATAAACAGAAGATGAGAATTCGAAAGAAGAGAGGATATCATGAAGCTCATATAAACATTTTGATGTAAGCTAAATCGGAGTGACAGACTGACTATCTATCTGACAGCACTTGGACTAATAATCCAGGGGGGACCCCATGTCGAAGGAGGGGAGCTATGGGCTCATGCAGAATAATAGCTTACCTTGATCCCTTGGCAAACGGCACTTCGGCGTTGAAAGAGATTAATTATTCACACAATCACAGCCTTATCCCGAGTATTGCAGAGTGAGTCTCGGTCAAAGATACTCAAAAGAGCCACGGACCATCTACGGACGCTGTTTCCGTATTGGGTATTGCCGGGGATTCTGATTCGTGGGATCTTTTTTGTATCCACGGCCGAATGTTTCGCACGAAGTGGGCTATCAGTAGAGAGACGCCCCCTTTCCAATATAACGGAAATCACTTGGTCTATTCTTGGTTAGAAGATGGATAAGATACTATCCATCCCTTTAAAACTTTCTTTCTGGAACATGATATCGAAATGACTTTTGATGAATATCCGCGTATTCCCTTGGATCCATGTACTCCGAAAACCCGACAAGATGGTTTGCTCTATACCTACGCCAAGGATCATACAACAACTGATTAGCATGGAGACCAATTCCCCCACCAATTACTACGTATTCTAAATGTGACATTCTAACCAACTTGTTAGTCTATTAGTCTACCACGTTGCTACCAAGAATTTGTGTGGAGAATGCAGCTGTCAAATGCTACCCATACATGCTACCATAGCCATCCATTAGCGGATATAAACCATTTACAGACCGGGATATACAAAATGAACCTTTTTGGTTATATTTACTCACAGCTTGCAAGGTTTGGAGTTGAGCCTGTTCTCTTCTGTAAGTCTGTCTACGGTGCGGTGAGGGGAAGAGAAAGGAGGGACTCAGAGGCCAACTTTTCTGATACCCTCTAGTCTGTGCATAGTGAGGCGAAGGGAGGGGAGGTTAGAAAATCAGGTGAAAAGAATAATAGTCGTCTTCAAAAGCGGCAGGACACGAGGTGCAGATGATGAGCAGTGACTTACCTCTTGGGGTCTGGTTTGTGATCCGAGCTCCATTGCTCAACCTAACTACGGATATGTAGCAAGCTAGTCTAGTTTCCTTTTTTGGTTTCCGCGACATGTCTAAGACTGATACGTGTGTTAAAGGTCTCTTTGACGTGTTTGTTCTTTGTCGACTTGCACCATAAAAAGCTGATCCTCGTTGTTCCTGAGTTGGTTGTCTTGTTCAAGAAATGTGCTTTGTTGCGTAAAACTTGAAGTCATTGTGCTGATCGTCAAAGACTAAAGGTGGTTGATAGCAATTGAGACATGAATAACTTCTTTGAGGCCTTAAGTATATAGATCATTGGTAATATACCGTAACAAGTTCAAACATGATTGACAACTTGCACAACATAGCAAACAACACCACACAGCAAAATTTTCTAAAGACAAGATGCCAGTCACACGAAACCAAACCCGAGGGACTAACAATCCCCCAGCAAGAGGCATCACCAAAAGCAGAACCCTAACATTGAGACACCGAAAGACGCCTGAAAGAGAGACCGAATCTCTACAGAAGTGTTTCCTCCCCTTCCTACCCACAGAACTTCTCGAGATGATCGTCAATCAAGACTGTTTAGAGCAAAAAGATCACTGGAATCTTCGCCGCGTATCATCCGGTCTGTTTTACATGACCGAAAAGGCCATCTTCCTAGGTGGAGACTTCCGCATGTTCCGATACGCCCTCAGACATGCGGACATAGACATGATGAACAGATGCAAAGAGCTGAACCCCCCACCAATAGACATCACTTGGGCTTATGAAGACTACAGAACCGAGGTGCTCAGGGGAAATAGTCTCAATCTCCGAGATCCGCCCCCACTATCTGAAGATAGTCTACCTCAAGGCCCAGGCTATTTTCTCCTCGAAGGCTTCAAGTCGAAGCACTTTTCGGCAGACCAGTACATGAAAGCCGCTGAGTGGCTCATGGATAATGGCTTCAAGATCTTCAATCCTTCTGAAGAGAGCATCTGGAATGCCGGTTTGAATGGATTCTTTATCTCGTACAGACTGCTCGATGTGCTGACAGCCGCAAGCAGTAAGAAGGAACAGGACGACATCTGCCGCATCATTGAGTTTCTCCGTGCCAGGGGCTATGAATTTCTATTGCGCAGTCGTGCAGAAGACACTGGCCATTTCAGAACCAAAGAAGAGGCGCGCATCCACGATAACTCTTTCGGTGCGTTCCGCCGCTGTTACGATAGACCGTCCTTGATGCTGGTCATGATGAAGTCTGGATGTCCAGCCTCTGTTCTCGAGCTTTATCTCAAGCAGCTAGAGGAAGACGGTATGTGTCTCAAAGGGCTTGCAACACGCCGCCACGAGAAGAAACAGAACGGGAATCTACATCGATTCTCCCGCACTGAAGTTGCCCAGCTCATTGATGTCTATCTCGACGAGCTTTTCGGGCTCTGGACCTGGCGGTGGGAAACGCCTGAGCAGATGGGCGATACTCTCCAGTCCAAGATAGAGCTGCTGATCCGGTATCAGGGCATCGATGAGGAGGAGGCGGGCTTGCTCAACGATATCCTCTCGGCGTTGCGTCGGATCGAGGCCAGGGTCTTGGAGCAAGGTGGCATCGATTACGAAAACGATGCCTCCTGGTGCTGGACCGAACTAATCATGTCTGTTACTGGCATCAACAGGAAGAGGAATCGTGTATTGGATCAGTATGATGAGTACATGACCTATTCAAAGCCATGGAAATGCTTGCACGAGTTTTTCCATACCATCCATTGGTGATAACGCACCAAGATATCTGAGCATGGTAAAACACCATGTGTAAGTAAATGGATATGGCTTTTGAATTTGAGGCAGGGCCGATGAGGTACTGGAGTTCTTGCTAAAGTGGAGAGAGTATTAGAGGTCATACGGATAGAGGAGCGGACATAGGAGGGATGATTTGTGAAGCGTTAGGTAAGAGAATAATTAGATTGTAAACTCGAAAGATTTTGTTCTCCATGCATCATCTCCTGCAGCCATATTATCATATCTGAGATCCCGTTTGGAAATAGAATGCCTTAGCAAAGAGCAGTGTTCGCATAACGAAACTCGAGTAAAGAACAGTGTTCACATAATGAAATTCGCATCAAGGTGTCAGAAACATTGACCGTTAGAAGCATAAGGGATGAAATCATTAGGCCAGCTTATGCTAATTAGATCATACTTCTTAGGCTGTTTATTTTTATAACCTAAAGCTTAGAGACCAATTTAGATGTCCAAGGGGCCTTGAGATACAAACAGAAGAACGAGTGTGTTTCTTGTTTTGTCTACTCATGTTCAGACTTGAACTGTGAAAGCGCAAGTCCGACACTGGTATAATAGAGGAACAATACATTATTTAGGATAGCCATGAGCAATGCAGAGTTCAGTGAACAATACTTGTTGTTCAGACTCCATGCAAGCAGTTTCCATCTATATAAATGATCTTGATAGGAACTCTCTGTCAACTCAACAAACATCTCATCAAACCGATTCACAATCACAACAACTCACACCAAGCAAACTTGCATTACAACAGCTTTCATCATGTCTCTCCAACAATCTAACAACCAGTCTCGCCCCGTGCAGACTAGCATGCTGGCCATGCTCCCTACAGAGATCTTACTGAGCATCATTGGCATAATCAACGATGAACCCAAATGGCTTAAAGCAGCAGATACCCTCGATGATCTGAGCCAGACGTGCTCTCGCCTTTTTCAGCTCGTCCGCCCTTTCTTCTACCGTGCTAACGACTGTGAGCAGTTCTTCAAAGCTGTTCATTATGCTAACGTCTTTATGATGAATCGCTGTGAGTACTACGATGCCGCGCCTATCAACAAGATGTGGGTTCGTCCTGGAATGTGCATTTCGACCATGGATCATCTTCTATCCGGCCTGTACGAGGGCCATCAGCGGTTGCTCGATCTCCGGTTAGCTGGAGTTCGTGACAAGAAGCGTGACAGGGTCTTCAACGGTCTGAAGTGGCTTCTCGAGAGAGGCGCTGACGGTGAAACCTACACACGGCGTGGGCGCTCCGACCCGGAGCCGCTCGGTCACATGAACACAAATCTTCTGCTACATCTGCAACGAGGTACCAGTAAGCGCGGAATGGAAGCCATCTTCAACATGATTAAGATGCTGAGCAACCATGGGTTTCCCAACCCGACACGCAGCAACACATTTTCTAGCCAGGTAGTTATCGAGGTAACTTCGTACCACGATGCCCTGGTTCACTACTCTACGGCGTCGCCGCTGAATATTGCGCTCAAGTCGCATGTGATTCCTTGTGTTCTGGAACTCATGCTGAGCGAGCACGCTGGTCGGGACATCAAGCTGAAGGATTGGTACGACGCGTGTCCAGCCAGCCTTGTCAAGCTTGCAACAGAGTTTGGGACAGGTGAGCCGACCTTCTGGACCGAAGTCACCTACATACACAAGCTCATAGGTATCCTCCACGCTGATCTGCACAGCAAGTCCACTCAGTGGGAAGAAAGCTACTTTGGTGAAGTTGCTGACATTTTCCAGGCCAAACTCAAGCTAATGATCAAGTACGATATGGTCGACGCCTCGGAGGAGGCCCTCCTCAAGAGCATCGAAGCAGCTCTCTATTCTATCGCCGCAGGTGGCATGCAGGTAGGTCGTTACGACGAAGAGCAGCTTAAAACATCGTGGGAGAAACTCTGGGATGCTGTAAGGCCCTTCGCTACCAATGCAAGCCTAGTGCACGATCCCACTGCAGCAGTGCCCCCGAACAGCCCTAGTCGTATTCACAGATTCGCCATCAACGCGAGGTGGAATCCTTGGGAGTTTTGGTATCAACGACAAGACAAAGCTCGACTCAAAAAACGGCACCGCGGATCGGAAGGCATGTGGGCGGGTACGCATCACTCGGTGCGATATGACCGTGCCTCTTCCAGTCTCGGAGTGTCAGAGTGGCACGCGGTAAGTATGGATGATTGGAGCTCTTCCTTTTATAGATTTGAGTGACTGACTTGTCCGGATATGTATGAGTATGTATGAGTATGTATGAGTATGTTACCGTTGAAGGGGGAATAGACTGGTAAGTTTCTGGTTATTTCCAAGCGCTAGTCGCTTGAGGGTATGGTATGGTACGGTATGGTACGGTAAGGGACGGGATTGGTCATTTTTGATAGATGAATTGGAAATTGACTTTTGATTCGATCGAATGAATTTCTTATTGGAAACTATCGTGATGTTGCAATTTAGTGAAGAAAGTGTGTAAAAGTAAAGTTTATGCTAACTAAAAGCAGGTTCCTTCTTGTCGATAAACGTTCGAGAACGGTGGAGCCAAAATAGCTCGGATGAATAACCGGCAGTTGGCAGGCATGATCTGCTCGCTTATTTTAGCACCTCTTTACTGCCTTAGGTTGGACCTTGATGGTCACTGCCGCTGTAATTTAGTACTACCTCCGCTTGCGGCTTACGGGAGGGCGGGAACTAAACAAAAGGCCTTAGTATTGAACATTAATGAATGACAAGAGGCAGACAGAATGAGGTGAGGGGTTCCTTGCTGCTGCTGTCCTTGATGTCCATGGAACTCTAGCTTTCTCGCTCTAGCTTAGGTAGTAGCCTACCTAGTCCGACATTTTATTTGGTTGATGGTCAAAGATAAGCTTGGCCTCCTCAATTGCCTGCCCTTCCTCCCTTCTTTATTCTTTTTTTACTCCATTGATCAAGTAAAGAGGGGAGAAGAAACATATCTCCACTCTTCCAACATCACCAAACGTCGTCGGTACAGAGAGAGAGAGAGCTTAGCTGTACTAACCTAACTGCGCCGTACCAACCAACACTACTTACTTACTACTATACATCCACCCTAAGTTGCGGTAACTTGGCTGTTGGGTCGCGGATGGATGGATGCTATATATCAGTCATGACGAACCAACAAGACGACACCCCCACAGCTCTAACTCCTACCGCTTCCACTTCTCGTACTTCTTCTACTACTGCTGCTCTCCTCCCCGCTCAATCTGATTCAGCTTCGGTCCCAGCTCCTGCTGCTGCTCCATCTTCCCCCACGCCTCAAGCTGAACTCATCCCCGCAGAGGACCCCGGAGTATGTCATACCTTGCCCGCAACCACCAACCAACCAACAAACACCGAATTTGTATAGAGTCCATTTTATTTTATTTTATCTATAACTGCCTATGATGTGTTTTGTCTGTTAACACTTTGTCTTTTTTTCGTATTTTGTAGGATAACGTCGACCATGATGATAATTTTGACGTTGACTCGGCCCTCGGGTCAGACGCGTGAGTTTTTTACTGTTCCTATTCCATACATCCCATGATATACACATACTCATCTATCGTCTGTCGGCAGTGCCAGCTTTCTATATCCCGAATCAATAGCAGCAAGTATCTTCGAATATAGAACCATCCAAGGCCGCACATATCACAGTGACCGGCATGCCGCTGACTACTTTACTCCCAATGACGAGCAGCAGCTCCAATCCGTCGACATTACCCATCACTACCTCACCATCCTCCTCGACAACAAGCTCTTTTTAGCTCCCATATCACCTTACGTTCAAACAGTTCTCGATGTCGGCACAGGGTCTGGTATATGGGCAATGCAAGTCTCTCCTTCTCTCCACCCTCTCTTCCTTCTTTCTACTAACTAAATATTCCAGAGATTTTGGAGACGCATACCCCAGTGCCCAAGTCGTCGGCTCGGACCTCTCGCCCTGCCAGCCAGAATGGGTTCCCCCAAACGTACGTTTCGAGATTGCAGATGCCACTCTCGAGTGGCCCTGGAAAGATGACTATTTCGACTTTGTCCACATACGCTATCTATTTGGCGCCATCCAAGACTGGTCAGCACTCTTCCGTGAAGCATACCGATGCTGCGCACCTGGCGGTTGGGTCCAATCATGCGAAGCCGACGTTCATTTCTACTCAGACGATGGGACTACCGATGACGAACCCGCTCTCAAAACGTGGAATGACCTGTATGAGAGCGCTGGCATCGAGACAGGGAGAACGTTCTTTCTTCAAAGAGAGGCAATCCAAGAGCGGAGTATCACCGAGGCTGGATTCACCGACGTCAGGATATTTGACTACAAAGTAAGTACAAGATCGCGTCGTCGGAAACGGTGCTAACTGCCAGCGATAGCTTCCCGTCGGCGGCTGGCCAAATAATCGCAAACTCGCTGAGACGGGCGAGTTTGTCAGGCTGACCATGGAGAACGATCTTGAAGGTATGTTTGCCTCGCTTGAAATCCGTTCTTACCTGAATATTCTGACAAGCGCCGGACAGGGTATACATTTTATAATTGGCACAATGTCCTCAACTGGCCCCGGGAAGAGTACACGCAGTTTCTTGATTCCATGCTCAAGGCCTTGTCTAACCGCAGATTGCATGGGTATATGATGGTTCGATACGTATACGGTCGGAAGCCATAGATGGATAGCAAACACAAGCGTTGGCGACATCGAATACGAATGACGAGTAAACATCTTAATACCGTGAATAAATCGTATATCGCACCGCAAAATTTTGGATCGCGGTCGATCGCGCAGGATGACCCAGGTGCTCCACTCTTTGGATCAAGAAATCGAGGCACCGGGGTCGATCTTCAATATCTACCACGAACAATGAGCTTCGTCGACGTTGTTGTGGCAGGCATACTTCAACTGTTACCGCACACGTATTGCTTGATGTATCACAAGAACCGCATCTCAGCACATCAAGATTGTCCAGTTGCCTGGCGACCACAACATTCATCTACACAAACTTCTTCCTCACAACCAGGGCAAGCCCCAGACAGCAATGAAAAAGAGAAAAAGAAACACGCCTGTCAGACGTCCATCAACACCCACCCTAACCGCGCGCCCGAAGGCAAGACCGCAATCAGGGTCGAGATCATCAAGAGGAAAAGACAAACTCTCTATACAGCAGCCGCCAAAAGGCAACTACCGCCATCCTTGCGGACAGATCGAGAGGACCAAAAGGTATTCACTCTAGGGTGTCGAGGATATACACTCATCAACCAGGGTGGGATCTGTGGCTCTTTTAGGGAACCAAGAGAAGGTCGAATACTATAGAAATGATTCTCTGAAGTATTGTCGACATGAAGAAGAAAAGAAAAAAAAAGTCCAAAAGCTGGGAGAGAAGCTCTGTATTTATAGGCTGTAAGTGGGTCCCCAATCACTCACGGGCTCACCGCCTAAAAGTTGGGCGGCAGAATAATTTGGAGCCGCAACGCAACAGAAAAAATGAAATAGTGGGGCTTTCACATTTTGGCAGGTGCGCTTGGGCAAAGGCGCCGAGAAGAGAGGCTCTCATGCTCCACTATCAACAAACTTCATCCAAGCAACGTGAGAAGAAATCTTTTCAATGTGGATTGTGCAGCCTCTCTTTTTCTTGATCATGCCTCAGGGCATCAGAAAAATGGGCCGCTAGAAGCATAAGAGACGAAATTAGTACATCAGTTTATGCTACTTAGGTTACACTTCTTAGACTACTTATTTTTGTACCCTAAGACTTCGGAGGTCAACTTTTCTGTTACCCACTAGTAGTCATGACAGATGTTGAATATTTTGCTTCCCTTCCGCAGGGAATCTTTACTAGCGGTCTGCTTTGCGCCGAGATTACATGTCAGTTCCGGAGCAAAATGTAACTACACGAATCACTGTTCCGAATCATGAGTAAAAGCCCCGAGCTAGATGGTCGAGACTGCTGTTGAGATGTGGCTGGTGACGGATATCGGATGCTCTCTAGGTTCTTTTGACGTTGAATTTATGCAAAGTGTTACTCTGCCATGTGTGTCATGATGGAGGATGTTCATTTTGTGCATGATAAGTTACATGCGTGAGGTGTCATGATGCACAATTTCTCGGTGGCTAACCTCACCTATAGCTTGACAATTCCATCATAGATTGCGTTTTCAACCGTTCTATACGTGAAACCCTCTAGTTTGGAATTAGGCCCCTTTGTATTCTAGTATGAAGATGTCGCTCTGATATTTATTATTTAGTATTCTTATCTGGATGAAGTCTGTGATGCTGTCAGACACAATTCCAATTGTCCTACCCTGCAGTAGACAAAGCCATCGAGAATGTCCTCATTTTGCGACGACCACTGCATCGCATTTCGGCATGCACGATATACCCTTTAAACTATCTTTGAACCTGACTTTATTTTTATGTGCAATCTATTTTGCCTCAGCAAGCAACTGCCGCCATCAACACTATAAACACATACCATCTAATATTTAAGACTAAAGACCACTTCCTCTCTCTCTGTATAAGGCTTCCCTTTCAATCCACCCTTGAACCTCATCTCCAACCAACCCATCGAGACTCCCTTGCCCAGTCTTAACAACATCTCTCACTCGCGAACTGCTCACATCCTCATCACCCTCTCTTCCCTCAACCATCTCAACTCTATCAACCCAACCCTCATCACCTCCAACATCCTTCACTCTCTCCTTGGTCAACCATGCCCTCTGCTCCTCGACCCCTCCCCACGTCTCATCAGGCCTCGTAGTAACTCTCACCTTACAGCTATCAAAGAACGGCTGTAACGCATTCTGGATTCCCTCGTTGTAGTATTTCGGATTAAAGATGCGAACTATCGTATCAAACCCCGCCAGGAAAGTCTGTGTGGGCTGCTCTCCAGTTTCCGCAGCAGCGTAAAATCCAGATTCTGCTATCGCTTTCGCCTTGTCGTGGAAAAAAGGCATCGTAGTAACGGCGACATCAATCTCAACTCCTTCGTCAAGCAACTCCCGTCCCATGGCCTCCATCATGCTCAACCTGATGGGAAAACTCGCTGGTTTTGGGGCCTTGTCGGCGTTGTTGACCGAGAGAAGTAACATCAGCCTTTGTTCACCCTCTGACCTCAGAGCGGTACGGGCCATGTTAGCGTGCGCCAGCGTGGGCGGATTGAAGCTCGAGTCAAGGACTACGAGATGCCGAACTGGACCACCAGGACGGCGCGGCGCGGGGACATTGGAGGTGTGGGGTAGAGTGCACAGAACACGGAAGGCATCTGACGATGATTGGAAGGAGGTGAGAGCTCGAGAAAAGGATGAGACGAGCGTTTTTGGGTCTATTGAAGGCATGTCGGATATAATTGAGTTCTTTACGTTCATCATGTGTTGGTCAAGTCCACATGAGATGAGTACTTATGATGAGGTACGTGGGGAGACGTGGGGCTATTAACAAGGGAGCAGACCTGTCACACAACACCATGACCATGATACGATAACGGCTTCAGCTACCTAGGTATATAGAAGAAGTATTGGCTTTTTTCTTGATTACACATGGCAACTACCAGAGTGTGGAGAGCCCAAAAGGATACAGTGATTGTGTAGGACGAAAAATAAAATAAAAAATAGACAAATAGATGGGCAGAAATGCAAAAGTGAAGCTTCCGATTGCACCTGTTTGGCAGTGATTCACTGCAAGAAAAACAAATCCTCAACAGTGAATCATTGCAAGACCTCCAGCACCAAACCTCATTAAATCCTAAGACCATAAACTGCCATGAAATCTTGAAATAAATTCAGTGGCCTTCAATCTTCTTTCTCTCTTTCTTTCTCTTCATCCACAGCTCCTTTTCTGCGGCGGCATCGCACTCTCACTTTTTGTGACTCTGCGGTCTGCGTTATATTCGAATTATTCACGTTGTTGGAGCTCGTCCTTCAGTACCGGTCGTCTTTGCACGATAGCGTCCTCATCCGACGTACTCCCTTTTCACACTTTTTCTAGCGCTGCGCTTTGTGCCACCTCCAGCTTTTCTCTATCTCTCGTCTCACTGGAGATCGTCCATCATCCAGTGACTGAGGTAAAAGTCTGGACTACCAGCTTCTTTCTCTAGTATGTCGCCCTTATCACACACACACTGTCTTTACTTACCAGCTTTAGTGGCCTCACTCTTAGAGCTTCTTCAATCATGGCTTCCAAGGATGCAACTACCCGCTTCGCCGCTATTGCGCAAGAGACAGTGGCCTGGCTAGGTAGACAGCTTGAGCCACAGCGCACCGCCATTGGAGATACTCGAAAATTTCATACCAAACCCCCAGTGCTGGGCCATAAGGAGACCGAACGTCGAACTGAAGAACACCAGAAGCATGCCTTTGACATCAGCGCGTTAGGAAAATTGGCCTCTAGGAGCATAAGAGACGAAACGAGTAGGTCAGTTTATGCTATTTAGGTCAGACCTTTTAGGCTGTTTATTTTTATATCCTAGATATCAGAGGCTAACGTTTCTGGAACCTAGTAGGTTAGCAAGGCTGAATATGCCATGCAATCACAGGTCAAGGGCATGATTCTTGGAAACCCGCCGGGTCTCGGAAAGAAAGACTCTCTCGGCGCTCTCGATGATAGCTTGCTTCTCTTCAGTTGAACATGATCCATCAATCATCGTTGCACCACTTTCCTGCTGCCAACACTGGATGCAGGAGATAAAAAAGTTCTTCCAGGATGTGCGTTTACTCTCAGCCTCCTTCATAGCAGACTCGACTTTACTGACACTCTAACCGCAGAATACTATGCCCGCTTTCTGCCTCGCTAATCAGAAGTTGACTGTGAGCCGCGTCTGGGACTACAAGGTGATTGCAACCTCGTACAATCAAGTGTCAGCCGAGTTTAATCGTCTACAGAGGTACAGGCGAGCATGGAAAGATTACGACAAAGGACGCATACATTTCAAGGACATCCCAAAGCGCCCTAATGTGGCTTTGCTGTCAGGGGTCTTGACTATGGAGGGCGCAAAGCCCCTAGGCCCGCTGTTGATGTTGGATGAGGTTCATTCGATCAAGAATTCCCGAAGCCGAGCTTTCGCAGCCACCCACGTACTCAGGCAAAGGGTAGATACCTGCATCATGATGTCGGGAACACCTCTTGATAATACGTGGATAGACGCTTATGCACTCTTCTCGATGCCATGACCTTTCGGCATCGAGAAGAGTGCATAAGCGTCCATCCACGTGTTATCTAGGAATACCGCTTCGCTTTCTCTAGGCCTCAACGTCGAAAAGGAGCGATAGTGGGTTCCCCAAAACCCAAATACCTCACCAGACTGACACAAATGATGGATGCTGTAATCTTGCGACGACCCGATTCGATTGTCACTGCCGACTTGCCCCCAATTGATCATAAGGTGCGCAAGTACGGAGGCATATCAAATGGCAGTATCAGTTCGAATATCTGCTTCGAAGAGTTCGAGACCATGAGGAAGTCAGGCAGCAGAAAGCAGAAAGCAATGGCCTGGGGTGTGCTCGTGAAGGCCAGGCAGCATGCATATCACAGCATGCTGGTTGAATTGCATGATATCGAGGCAGAGGCCCAACTTGCCGCTATGAAAAGCGATGAGGCAATGGATGATATCGTTGGGGATCAATACCAAGAAAGAAAGAATCGCAAAGTGGTATGAAGAGGTCAAGACCGGCAACGACTGGCGCTCAGAACGGACTATTTTCTTGATAGCGGTTATTCAGGCTTATATCGTGTGGAGGCCAGCATTCGAATAGCAGAAAAGTTGGCCGCTAGGAGCATAAGAGACGAAATAATTAGGTTACCTTATGCTATTTAGATCACACCTCTTAGGCTATTTATTTTTATATCCTAAATCTTAACGGCCAACTTTTCTAGAATGCAGTAGCTCGTAAGTAGGTCTAGAGCAATGAGGTAGATTGAATGATGATTAACTCCTTGACATGATTGAACTCTTAACAAAATATCATTATAACCACTCCAATACTGGTAGCTTACGAATCCGTACAAAAACAGCCGTCCCTCTTAACAACACAAACCCGATATGTACAGGTTCTCATGCAACAGAGTCCCCAACTTTATATATATGGTGTAGTGTATGTCCGGTATTAACAACTCATGTATATGCATTACTCTGACACTCTTCAACTCAAACCCCTTTCTCATTCATCAACATCTAGGCTGGAAAAGCCACACCCCTTGTCGATCTTCCGATCGTCTTGTAGCTCCGGTAATTGCCATCAGCTCCCATGACATCGAAACGCTGCATGCCCATAGCATCAGACGAATAGCCGCTGAAGTAGTATCCGATGATGACAACCAAGTAGGTCAGCATGAGAATGCTTCCCTTGAAGTAGTTGCTCTTTCCTTCACCATACATATAGCTCAGTAAGAACACACAGAGAATGACCATGACGAGGTCCCATTGAGGGAACAGGAGCGAGAAAGTGTACAGTGCCGGATCACCACCCTCAGGCACACCAGGCCAGAAGGCCGAGTAGAACACAAGGGCAGGAATTTGAAGAAGGCACACTTGTAGAGCATAAGCTGAACCAATCTCCATGGACAGCGCAATATTTCCGTTCATGGCGAATGATATGGCGTTCTATGTGGGGTTAGCATGTTATCTCAAGACAGTCGAAAGGCATCCTTACCAGAAATTCAGTTGTATTGGGCACAAGAGCGAACAAGGTGATACCAAGGAACTTTTGGTCAATCGCGAAGCTTTCCAAGACGACGTCCACAGTGTCAACCAGGATTTCGGCAATGATTGCATACAGAACAGTTGCTCCAAGAAGGATGATGGAACTCTTGGCGCGACTCCAGTTGGGGGCATCGTGGCCACCATGTGCTTGGTGAGCCTCAGTAGCAGGACCTTCGGTCTCGGCAACATCGCCGTGGGTGTGCTGACGGCTCGGCGTAGGACGAGCGCCTGCTCCGTGATTAGCGGGCATGGCTGAAGGCTTTCTTGTCATTCGTTCACGCGAGGCAATGGTAGCAGCTGTGGCGGCAATCTCGGCGACCTCACGAACAAGCATCTTGTTGTCAGCATCGCTGAGACCCGGGACATGGAGAGCGGAGTGCGACGGCTCGCCGCCGCTAGATTTGGGGGGCACGACATGAAGGGTAGAAGCTGAGCCATTGGCACCAACCGACTGCCCAGAAGTAGAATTTTGACGGGAAAGTTCCTCTCCAAATCCAGATTGCTTCAGGGACTGGCCCAGAATGCGCTTATAAAGTTGAGAGTCACGAACATCAGCACCACTAGTCTCGGCAGTTGCTGCGTTGTGAGTATGGGCATGGGCATGGGAATGGTCGTGAACTTGAGAAGCTCGGAGACTGGAAGCATGCATGTGGTCTTCGTGTCGCTTCTCATCAACCTCGGCGTTCCAGATAACAGCAGCATGGGTTCGGAGGGTGAACAGTAAACCGATCAGATATGACAAGAATAGCGTGGTCGCTGCCATATAGCAGTAAGGACGCACCGCCTCCAGATAAAATCTGTCGCTGAGCGATGGGGCCTGGCTGAAGTAGCAGCGGCGGCAGTCCCTACCGTTCTCGATGTCGTTGTAGTCTTCGCAATCCATGCAGTTGAGCTCGTGGGTTCCGTAAATCTGGTAGAACAGGGTTGGGCCAAAAGCTCCGACAATCGCAAAGAGCAGCATCGTGGATGTCACACCCGCGGACCGCGCATTGAAGCGCTGCGTCTTCCGTTTGATAGCACCAAAACACATAGAGATTCCAGGCAAGAATAGGATACCGGCGAAAATACTGCCAATGATACTGCCCTCGACGAGTTGACCTTTGCCCTGACTAAGAGCAACACAGTAAAGGAACACTTCAACGACAGTTGCGAAGAAAGCATTAATGGCAGCGCCCACACCCATCGATGACTGCGCCGAAATAGAAGCAACCGCTTGGCCGATAAAGTAGGCAAGAGGAATGATAGATAGAAGGCCGGCGCAGAAGAGAAAGGCGGGAGACGTAATGAAGCCCTCGACATGGAAAACACCCTCAATCACAAGCCAGTCAAATATGACAAAGATAACGACTACCATCAGGTTGATGAGAAAGATGTTGGTTCCATCAACAGTGTACTTCCAGTATCTCGATCCAACAGCGCGGTATGTGCATAGGAGAACAGACGAGCTCGGACCGCCATCCTCGCGAATGTATCTTATATCACTCTCGAAGGACAAGGCCAGAGGATGTCGTCGGAGGTGGTCGAACAGCAAAAATGTGGTCTTGCCCATGGGAATCCAGAAGACCAAAAACCAGCAGATGGCAGATACGAAGAGAAGTGAGGGTGAGATGAGGCAGTAGAAGAAGGCAAAAAAGATGACACGACCAACATTCCACTCGCCACGGCCAAAAAGTCGTCTCTTGTGCTGATAAGACAAATCGGTGTCGACATGCTCACCACGTCGGCCTCGGCCTAGAAGGCTTTCGGTCTCACTAGGCTCTGAGTCGATGCTTCTCCTCGACCGTCCCACAATCGAGCGATTGTGTTCGCTATCAGGTCCAAAGAAGAGTCGCCCATGTTCGATATCGCCGCTTTGCCATTGTTCGTATTCCGAGATACTGCGTCCCTCGTCTTGGTCCTCGTGCATGTAGGTCTCATCCTTTTCTAGGCGGACGAACTTACCGAAAGGATAGAACAGATACCCGGCAAGACCCCAGAGAACCCTGCCATACTCTCTCCCGCTAGGGGCAGCAGCGAAAAGCAGGCATACGATGGCACCAAGGGCTGCTAACGTAGCCAGCCACCAACCGAAAAGGAGTGTCCAGAGCAGATTAAAGGCAAGAAGCCAGTTGTTAACGCGACCTCCTGGGGCAGAGTGAATATCTGCTTGGGCAAACTTTTGAATCGAACGATCCTTCTTGTACAATGCGGGTTTCCACACTCGAATACCGAAGGGGTGAGTTTGATTGATAGCCTGCTGCCGATCCTTTAGGGTGAAGCTCTCTGCCTCACTGATATCGCTATCTGAATCGTCTTGTTCGTCGAGGGGAGTCTCTTCCTCATCCTCCTGTGGGGTTTCAGTGGGAGTCTCGGTGGGCTGGTCGCTTCGATCATTATCATCTTCGTCGTCTGGACGCGATTGAACGCGGGAAAGTTGGGTTGGCAGTCCTGGCCTGCGACGGTAGGATTGTTGGCGCTCAGCAGCATCCGCTTCTACTTCGTGCACTTCGTCGTCGGCGGAGAAGACTCCGCCGCGATAGGGGGTATTTGAAGATGGTCGTCGAGGCATCGGGGGTTTTCGCAATCGAGTAGCAGATTTCATCCTCTCAGGACCTCGAGAAGGACGTGAGGATGGGGTTGGGCGAACTAAGCCGCGCTCTTGAGACGTTTCTTTCGATTGTTGGGCAGAGCCAGCTGGGCCGCTTATCGAACCTAGAAGTAAATATGATTAACCCTGGTCGATCCGCCAACATGGGCATGAAACCTACCATAACCCTCTGTTCTAGGGCGCACTGTGTCTGTCGACTGGTAATTCTCGGGCGAGTTATCGCCATATGTAATAGGAGGTACGGCAGACTCGGTCTGGGCAGGCTGGTGACGCGTATCGGCGGGAGATGCAGTGCCGGACGAGGACTCGCCAAGTTGACGCCCAGGCGATGAGTTCTCTCGTCTTGGAGGATCCATAGTGGAGGAGTAACAGTGTAATGCCAAGAATGCACGATTCTGTCACAAGAAACTCGGTGTTTGTCGTAAAACGAACAAACAGAAAAACAAAAACAATGAACAAGACTCGAGCGCAAGAATGCGATCAGTCGCAAAATGTCCCTGTCACTGTTCTCGAAGTAGCTGGACAACTGGAGAAACTGGGAATGCCGAGCATGCCAATGTTACGATG
Source organism: Fusarium armeniacum (assembly GCA_013618295.1). Classification (NCBI taxonomy): domain Eukaryota; kingdom Fungi; phylum Ascomycota; class Sordariomycetes; order Hypocreales; family Nectriaceae; genus Fusarium; species Fusarium armeniacum. Next base: position 299,878 of record JABFER010000045.1, read on the forward strand.
CGGTGCCTAGAAAGTTGTATAATCAATGCGTTGCGTTGCGATGATGGAAGCGGCCTGAGCGGCTGCAAATCGCGATGATGCGAAATGGGGATTGTTTGGTCTAAAACGAACTCGGCCGAGTCGAGTCTCTATATTTCTCTACTACCTTGGGCAGAAAGGAGAAAACAAAGATGACGATTGGAGACCGACGGCGTGTCCGAGAGAGTACCAAGCTATCGCTGGTGTTACTTGAGCTGCAGAGAGCTTTCCAATGATAAAATCCACTAGGGATTCCTTGGAAGAAGGAGGAAATGGAAATGCAATCAAGGCAAGGTAATTGCCAAAACAAACACTTCTAGCGAGGTTGGGCAGGTGCTCGGTAAGTAAAGAGGAATGAGCCAAAACGAAAAACTTTTTGGGCGTAAAGAAACTTTTGAGTACTGTATCCAACTCAGTATATTGCTCACACATATCAACCCAGCCCAACCTATGTACATATACGATATGTATAAGCAAGCGAGCCTGCTACTAGTTTGAGTAGGCAATCGACATCGACATCGCATCGTAATTCAAACATCAATCTAGGCTACCTGTTGTACCTATCTGATCCACAATAACCAAGCTCGTTGCTCGTGATCAGCCAACGTTCCCCATGACAGCTTAGTGTGTCTTGCCGCACCTCGCGCGTGTTCACCCTTGTCCAATGGACTAACGTCATTCTGCATCCTCAGGGTCTTGGTTGGTACCATCGGGCGGCTCTTTGCACGACTTCGATTCTTGATAAACAGAGGGGCAGAAGAATATCGTGGCTCTTTGTAAGGTAAGACGAGTCATAGGGAGTGATAGAAGATGGATACTATGCATAGAAAAGGCACGGTTGTAGCCGACGTGCTGGTAAATATCACAAGTGCTGTGAACAATGTCTCTATCCTAGACACGGGAAAAGTTGCTGTCAGCTTCATGAATCTTCGATCCATAACCTTATGTATGCTGAAGCGGTCTAGCATGTCTCAGTGGGGGCAGCGCGGCAGAGAGCTCGCCGATAGTGGAGTAACCAAGCCTTGGGCCAAGCCTTGGGTGGTCAGCCGTCAGAACTCCATGAAATTCAGCTTACCCTAAACTTGTCATTGTCCGGACGACGGCCTAACATAACGCCGAGCTGGACTCTGGGCAGCTCCCACCTTGGTTGGTCCGTGCTTCCACTCGCCTTGGAGGATTACGAGACAAGCTGTAGCCTTGTCATCGAGCTCAACCACATCGCATAACATCACCGATAGCATATTCTCGACTCACGACCCCATCACAACCCCCTGCTCGGCCCTCAATTCGCAAACCAAGCAATTTGCGCAAGTCTTTTAACCTATTACTTTTCGAACCACACTTAGCAGCTCGTTTCCCTGACGTCAAGGGAGCTACGCCACGATGGCGCTCGACGAGTACTACCACAACAAGATCGAGGCGATGAAGCTCGAGATCCTTAAGGGTCAAGCCGCGCTTCGCCGTCTTGAAGCTCAGAGAAACGACTACAACTCCCGAGTTCGATTGTTGAGAGAAGAGCTGGGTCTGTTGCAACAGCCTGGATCCTATGTTGGCGAGGTCGTCAAGGTCATGAGCACCAAGAAGATTCTCGTCAAGGTACACCCAGAAGGCAAATATGGTACGATAGATCTGCCATTACAAGATTTGAAAGGCATGTACTCACAAATTGATAGTTGTCGACGTGTCGGATAGCGTCGATGTCGCCAAACTCACCCCCGGAAAGCGAGTTACACTATTGTCTGATAGCTACAAACTCGAGAAGATGCTTCCTTCCTCCGTCGACCCCCTCGTCTCTCTCATGATGGTTGAGAAGGTTCCCGACAGCACATACGACATGATTGGTGGTTTGGACCAGCAGATTAAGGAGATCAAGGAAGTTATTGAACTTGGTCTCAAGCACCCCGAGCTATTTGAGTCTCTTGGTATCGCACAGCCCAAGGGTGTTTTGCTATACGGTCCTCCCGGTACAGGAAAGACACTGCTTGCGCGAGCTGTTGCTCACCACACTGCCTGTAAATTCATTCGAGTGTCAGGTTCTGAGCTGGTGCAGAAGTATATCGGTGAGGGTAGTCGAATGGTGCGAGAGCTTTTCGTTATGGCTCGAGAACACGCCCCATCGATCATCTTCATGGATGAAATCGACAGTATTGGTTCCTCACGAGTGGAGGGCTCTTCGGGCGGAGACTCCGAAGTGCAGCGAACTATGCTGGAGTTGCTGAACCAACTTGATGGTTTCGAGCCCACGAAGAACATCAAGGTCATCATGGCCACCAACCGTCTCGACATTCTCGACCCCGCTCTCTTGCGACCAGGACGTATCGACCGAAAGATCGAGTTCCCCCCGCCTAGTGTTGAAGCCCGAGCGGATATTCTCCGTATTCACAGCCGAAAGATGAACTTGACCCGTGGTATCAACCTCACCAAGATCGCCGAGAAGATGAACGGGTGTTCAGGTGCCGAGCTCAAGGGTGTGTGCACAGAAGCCGGTATGTATGCTCTACGTGAGCGAAGAGTACACGTCACACAAGAAGACTTCGAGCTTGCTACAGCAAAGATTCTCAACAAGCACGATGATAAGGAGGTGTCTCTCGGAAAGCTCTGGAAGTGAGAAAACTGCGACAAGGGGCGTTCTTTTATGCATTCATCTTCACATCGTCTCTGCTGTTGGTACACCTCCTGGGTTCGCAACAGAGCCTGCTTCGTTCATAGATGGGTTGGGTTATACAGCGGGAGTGGAGTTGTAAGGATAGCAAATTGTACCAATAGCGGAAACAATTATATGAAGCTACATAAGCAATTCTATCTGTAATTATGACCTCACCCTGTGATCTGCCTGGCCTACCCTTGGCCACGTGAAAGTATCTCATGCTCAGATATATGGGCATCAGGGTGCCAGGAAAACTGGCCTCTGGGAGCATAAGAGACGAAATAAGTAGGTCAGTTTATGCTACTTAGGTTAGACCTTTTAGGCTGTTTATTTTTGTATCCTAAACCTTAGAGGCTAATTTTTCTAGAGCCCAGTAGATAGGGAAGACGCCCTTGTTAGGCAAAGCCGGACAGCAAGGTTAGTGACATTAACGAAGTGGTTGATGGTACCTTCTGGCTTTACATCTCTATTCTAAGGTTTATGTTGATCGCATTAGTGAAAATCTGACCGGCTGTTAGTTAGATATTATCTATCAGACCGGTTATTAGTCCGTTAAGACCTATCTATACTTACCTCTCTCCTGTCCCTTCGCAAACTGGGTCTTCCAGCCCGTACAGAGAGCTGCTGCTGCCAAGAAGACCTCGAGGCTTTGCCTTGCCTAGGATCATGGAGTCAACATCAGGGTCTTGTATGCCTAGCAGAAAAATAGCCTTTGAAACCGCATAACTTGTTGATAGTAAACAGCAAACAATAACATGGAAATCTGTCTTGAATTGCATCACCTGGAACATTGACTTTTCTCTGCCGTCCCAAGCCTTAGCCATACAGATACCCTGGCACCGAAGCGGCCGCTCTGTTGGGACATGAGACATAGACCTCGTGCAGTGTTAACCTAGACACCAATTGGGAAGAGATTATTTCCATCGAGGTTGAGGAATCTAGGAATCAGCAGATGTTGAAACATCGCCGAAGTTAAAGACCGGGGAGCTAAAAGAAGAGAAAACCTAACTGTCAATAGCATAAGGAATAATTAGTAAGTTCATCTATGGTATCCAAGATTTGATCTTTAGGTAATTTATTTTTCCATCCTAAAGCTTAGGGCTCAACTTTTATGTTACTCTTAGAGGAGAAAGGTAATTGCCACGGTTCATGCCGCCTATTGACTCAAGTATATGCCAATTAGTGATGTTTTACATGTATCCGTCTTGACTAAAGGAAGAAATGGTCCGTAGGGAGATTATGACTCAGTTTAGACGAGTGTTAGGACGCTTGACAGTCATGATTGCATAGTATAACTCGAACCATCAAGGAACCTGACAGCTAACGAGCACTAAGACTGTTCAGATGAACAAACCCAAGCCTCCTTGTGACAAGTCGATTGCCTCGTTCGGGAGTAGTCCCGAGGTGGATAGTTGGCATATCGATTCCTCACCTAGAACAATACCCTATAACCGGAGCTTGCCATACCTCCGTATCGGCCAACTTATACTAGTTCGCCATGGTGTTTTTTCCAAGGACCCAACTCTCCCAGTCATACCAGAATCTCTCGATCAGTTCCACAGCTTATGCGGAAGCTATAACTGATGCCGTCCGGGCGCCCGGACTACCCGTACGAGTTTCAAAATCTCGAGTCGTGTGTCACGCTAACGAAGCACCACAGATAGGTAGCTAGTTATGCTTCACAGGAAACAACTACGCTGAAAAGGGAGGATAACTTCTCGGTCTTGAAGGGTGACTTATTTTAATTAAATAAAAAAACAGGTATCTTTCGACGAACGTGTAAACCATCAAGTGGTTTGGTCAACTGATTACTCTACCGGTGAAGCCCGATCCTTCTTTTTCAGTTTACAGGAATTATGGATTTTGACACTGGGCTCGTCGGAATGGGCTGATTCTCTGGCGGTGTACAAGGACCAGGTCTCTTAATTTGAGAGATCTGAAGATAATCGTGATGTTGGCATTTGAGACTAGTTGGCGATGTGCTTCTGACAGGTTTTCCCTCCTATGGCGAGTCAGTGAAGCTTTGGTAATCGTGAAGCTTTGACAAGGACCAGGTGGTCTGGACTTGATAGCTTGAGATAGCTTCTTTTAGATCGAGATGAAGTACGTGATTAATCATGATATCATAACACAGACACAGACCTTTTGGAACCGAGACTGAAGTACAATGAACTCGAAATAATCCGGAGATTAGCAACGGTGAAATTTGGATAATCAAGTCAACGAAAGACCCTTGCATTGGACGACAGGAACAAAACATCCGCTGGCAACTTGTGCCGTTCGAGAACTTCGGGAGATCAGGGTAGCAACCGTCATGAGAATGCACCCACCCAGTCGGGAGCGAGGATATCGTTTCCATATCACACCCCATTTTGCTACATTGGGCATGTCATCAATTAAAACTGCATCCATTTCGCATACCGTATTTAGAAAGACGACATTTGCGGCATGATCGACATGCCTCGACTCTTCTACGACAAGGGTAACTGAACCACAACTGATACATCTGCACTGCTTATGTGAATTGTATTATCCATACATAAGCAACAAGAAGCTCAACTCAAGTCGACGATGTCATACTCAATGTCTAGAACACATTGACTTATGCGTTGTCCGCGGCTGAAGCACAGCCTGATGAATCTAGAACGGTCCGTCGTACGTCACTGAGGTCGCATAGTAGACAAGTGCGCCTTGGGCAGTACCAGGCGCCAGGGACTTGTGAGAATGCAGTTGTCAATTGTCAGTCGGTATATGCCATGTGCTTTGTCGAAATTCAATCTCCACGTGGGGGGGAGACGATGCAGGTTTGTTGGAAAACCCATATATCGGACGAAACCTAACGAGAAGGCCTGTCCAGGCATATCCTGGTCATGTTACAATGCTGTGCTGTCTGTTCTGGATTGTCTCGTGCCCTGTGCCCCTCGCGTTTTAGATGCTAAAGCCAGATTTTCAAGGGTCCGCCTTGCTGCGATGAAGCTAGTCCTGGGCAGGTGAGGCGGCGGCCCTCTCGTGGCACCAGGCCTCTGGACCTTGGCTAAACTGACTGACGTTAGAAGCTGGAAATCGGACGCCATGTTTCTTGGGAACAACTAGCGGTAAGGGGATGAACTTCCTTTCGCCTCGCACAGTTCCACTTTGAGCATTTTCCCGTAACTGTCGAAACTCGATCATGTGCCTCTTTGAGCAAGTCATACTAGACTGGTTAGCTCCAGGACCGGCTCGCCTTTTGGATCTCGGGATGCTGGTGCTCTGCTGTTGCATGTCGAAAAGGGGAAGAGGTCTTTTGGATAGAGCAGGCACCGCTCGGCGATCACAGAGGACGAGTTGCTGTACCCGCGCGCAACCCCAGTTGAGTGTTTGATTTGAGAATCTATCCGTCAAGGGGGGATGATCTCAGGGTCCAGGCCCTTCGAAGTGGATGGGATGGGACAGAGGTGACGGTGAGAAATGTCTAAGGCTTCCGTCAAGAAGGGTGTAGACTTAGTGCCGATCTGGGGTCCATAAACGGAAACCGTAAAGAACTGCAGTTACTGAATGGCAATTGGACAAGGCTAGAATGGAAAAACCCTTGGATTGGCAGATTGACTCGGATTTGGGGACGGGGCTTGCCAAGCTTCGGCCGTTGGCATACTGTCGTGACTCGAACGTAGGCGACGACAGGGGGGACGGACATAGCGTGCCGTCTATATGGTTGTGATAAGATTCTCGCATGATGAACCCCCTTGCTATTAAGTTGAGATCAGTAGGTGATTAGGTTATGCTTCGCGATTAGCAATCAATCGTCAAGTCAGCCCTGTCTCAAGCTCTTTCTAAGCGGAGGTCCTTGAACTCGTCTCGGAAGGTGATGGCTGGCTAACAAGGGGTCACGGCATAAGCCGCCCAGCCTTGAAACAAAACCATTACACAGATCACAGCGCTAGGTTAGCGGAGGAGCAGCCGTTTTCTGACAGTAGCGGGCGGGATGAGGGATCGGGTCTGATTCAGCATTGCTTCTGACGGGCCTTTTTTTCAGCTGAGAATCCGTTTAGAGTCGGGAAGATGGTAACGGCAGCTGTATTTGAAACGGTGAACCGAATTGGGATGCTGGACGCATCTATCGTTAGCTACGTCATTCCGCAGAACCATGTCTGTGCAATACTGGTAGCCGGTCCAAAACCTCGATCGATAGATAGGTAGTCTTGGAGGAGAAAGTTGAGGCTGAGCGATTAATCTTTGGGGAGACGAATAAATTACTGCCTTGGATGAAGCATGAATTATGGTTTGTACACGCGGTCTTTGCTCCAAAATGATCGTTCTAGACTCTAATCGATCTTGATTTTAGGCGAAGGGCTGGGCAGATACAACAGTGAAACGGTAGGATGAGTATTTGAACAAAAAGGCGGAGAATAGGAATGGGAGAAAGAAAAAAGACACGGATACCAACTTTTTTTTAGCTTAGCTATATGCGGGCCGGTGACGTTGACGATGCAGCCACGCGAGATTCTGGTTGGACAAGACACAGAGGGGATGGACAAAACAGCAGCACACTCCCCCTGTAGTTCCATATTTCTCTAGGTAGGTGGGGACCCTTGTTGACGCTGCAATGACGGTATAGTCAGGGGGGAGAAGCGACATCCATCCAGACAGCCTCGAGGGAGGAGGGGGAAAGTTAGCAAGAAGAACTTCAGTCTCTTAGTAGTACGTTATGTACATGTAGGCAGCTAGGGAGAAGAAATGAGAAGAAAGAGATGGTATTTTAAAGATCAAGTTTAACTTTGGTTAATCATTTTTCGAACTATTCGTCGCCAGAATAGGGTCAGGGGATATATGCCATGGACTACTAAGTGGAGACGAGAACGCATTGTATCACCAATCTTCAATAGACCTCTGCTGTTATACCTGGGGCAGTTTGTCCATCATTCTTTCGATTTAAACTTTGATGCTGTAACAAACCTGGATCATTGCTGCCCGCATAGTCTACCCCTTCCAGGAACGAGCCTCATCCTTGACCTTACCTGTCTGCAAGTGCGCCGCCTGTTCATAAGCAACGTTGTACTTCAAAGATAGACAAGTCTCCTTCCACCATCGGACAAGTAATGATAAACCAACTGCCCATCAGGACTCAGAGCAATCAATGGCGTGCAAATGCGAACATAATGATCTTCAAGGGGTCCTCTGCACGACTGCACATCTGACTCTAGTCAGTACATAATTCCGCACACACAAATCTCTCTCTGTCACTCACACAAGACATAAGACACAAGACGCACTTCCGGACCAGTCTCCCTCTTTTTAGCGGAGCATAAGCGTCCATTCGCTTGGATGATCTTTACTACACGCGACCATCCCAAACCCCCAACGACCGTTTTCACCTGGAGCTGGCAGGCTGGTTCTGCAGCATTATCGATGAATGATTGTCACTTCTGTCATCCAGCACCCTTTATGCTCACAACATGCCACTTTGGTATCTTGACTAACACGAGAGAGGAGAATACTGCACATGGACAACTTTGATGTAACATAAGCAACTATGATCGACGTCACTACTGTAACGAGCGAGTTTCTAAAAAGCTTAGACTACCTCTAAAATTGTGATTGATACAACTGTATTGTACCTGTACAGCCTTGTTGAAGGACAGACATGAGCTGTTGCAACAACAAGCACCAACCTGGTTGTTTCTTTAGAGTTTTCAAAAGAAGCAAGAATAGCGAGAGGTAAGTCCCTTCTTGCATGCAGAAGCGAGTCCTTAGAATTCTACAGTACCGGTAAAAATGGCATGATTTGGCCAACAACCTCCAAGTTTTCTGGGTCTTGGTCGTACAACGGTTTACAAGGAGGGCACAGCATGGACATGGTATGGCATGGGATTAATAAATTGATGAACTGGAGCGGATGGGATCGCCTGTCCTCGTCTCGCCCGTCTCCCCACACATGAGACTCGATTTTGGTCCACTTTGCCCACCCCATTCTGTTACTGACGCAGTCTTGGCTTTTAATGAGCAACAAATACGAGAGGATGTGATGTGCAGCGACACAATACGGTGGACTATTACAGTACAGTAATGATACATAGCCGCAGTGATCTCGGCCTCGGTGTGTATATTTCGAGCGAGGCTGGTTGGTGGGTGATTACAAACATGTTTAGATCCGGAGTTTATTAACGCCGCCACTGATGTTATATGGTGATGAGTGATTGCTTTTTACTAAGCCTTCTACTGTATTCTTCTAGAATTGAGGGCATTCAGCTAATCATTACAGAGGCAAAGAAGGCAAAAAAGAATAAAAATTTGGTCTGTTGCATTTGTATTTGCATTTGCATTTCCCTTTCTCCTCATCAGCTCAACTTCCTTTTTTCTTTTCAGTCTCCACCCCACGTCATCAATCGTCCGTCAGACGCCACCGTCGCCATCCCACTGGATCCGACGGTAACGGCGTTATTTCGACTGACTGCAGCCCCCCATCTTGCCACCGTTCATCGCTATTTCACAGTTCCGGTGCGATATTTTGGTTGGAGTCTGCTCGAATAGAATGGTCTGGAGTTTTCTCAACACCACCTTTATGTATGATACGGGTGCGGTGCATACAAACATAGCACACCACTCGGCACTATATTAAAAGACTGGACACTCAGCCTAATCTAATCACCTCCGTATGATACTGTCCTCAGCTCAACGGACGTACGTCAGGACCCTTGATCCAATTCGGCTACCGTCTAATCACGACACAGCCAGCCACTAAATATCCCCTGTCTTGACCTGACATGGATATTACCTGACCCCTACTCCTCCTACAGCCCAGCACTGCACAGCGCAGCAAAGCACAGCGCAACCCTTGCAAACGCCCCCCTCCCTCCGGCTCCTACTTGTACCCCTCCCCTTCTTAGCTTGTTTCCAAGTCAAAGTCTCTTCCAGGGATTCAAGACCAGAATCAGAACCAGACCCCACCATTTAACTAGTATTCTGTCTCTGTCCGCTTCTTCTTGTCGCCCATCTTTATCGGAGGTGTACTTAGTACGGCACTCCGTACACTATCACTGCATTTCTTAATCTACCTACCAGCCGCACTCACTACTCACACTCACACTCACCCCCTTCTTGGTTCTAGGTTTCTCGCCCTCCAGAAAAGACCCTGACCTTTCTAGTTGAAGCTTGACTCTGGCTGTTATTGCTTCAAATAACCTTCCACCTCTCTCTCAACTCAAAATATTTTACCACATCAACTCTCTTAAACTAATTGTCAATCAACCAGCCGTTGTTCACCATGGCTTTATGAGTCTCGCTCACCCTCTCCTACCCCCTGCGTCCTCAGAGATGACGTCGACTACCCCGATCACCGCCTTCGCTATGCATGACACTAGAACTGGCGACCGAACGCCTTTGCACTATACAATGAAGACTCCTGCACAATATTCCCCTGCTGGGCAGTCTCATTCTAATTCTATTTCCCATTCTCGCTCGAATTCATACAACCTCAACCATTCACACTCCCATTCTCACTCTCACTCTCAGTCGCTTCGTCCAACAAAGCAGCCAAAAACCTCGACTCCTCTCGCCTCTCCACGAATGCCATACTCGGTTAATCAAAACCATCCGCCGCCCAAATCATCACCTCGAGTTGTTTCCAACGATCGATCACCAAGCCCTAATTATTTTGGTCTCATTGTAGAGTCGGCCAATGAGCAGGGTGGCGGCTCCTCCTCAGGGCTTCCTAACGAGAACTGGAGCCCATCATCATCCGTAAAATCCTTCCAGGCCGCCATCCCTAAGCAGGTCCCTCTAGATGCCAATCCCGACTTCGAGGCTTTCAAGAGACAGGCAGATTTTAACCGGGGCAAGTCTTTTGCACTTTCTACGAGTCATTATGCTCAGCCTTCAGTGACATCAAACGGTGCTGCACCCGTACGCCCTCGACCTCCCAGATGGCATACCCATGGAAGTGATACCGGCGGAGCATCCCCCTTCGGTCGTGGGTTGAGCTCTGCCAATGTTCGACCAGCTAGCCGAATGGACGTTGATCAGAACAGCCTACAGGACTCGGCCTATGTTTCATCAGACTCGAAGCGTAATTCTGAATCGTCCCTCCACCACCATGTTCCTGCTCTTAATCTACCACGATTCGAGTCCCCCCTACCAATGGATCCTCCCCAGCACCGCACGAGTTTAACTCGATCTGAAGATCGCGACCCACGGTTGTCTGTAATGGAACATCGCCCAGAGCCTCTTGACGCCCGAGATAGCCAGCGTTCTGCCACTCTACCAGCGACACTCGAACCGGGACAGCCACACATGATCACTGGACAGCAACTTCGAGATATGCTTCGAAACGTGAAAAAGGAGCGATTACTTATTCTTGATCTCCGATCGTCACAGAATTATGCTCAGTCCAGGATTGAGGGTGCTCTCAACCTTTGCATTCCCACCACTCTTCTCAAGCGAGCCACTTTCAACATCCAGAAGTTGAAGCAGACTTTCCAGAGTAGCGCTGATTCAGACAAGTTCGATACCTGGAACGACACAGACTACATCGTCGTTTATGATGCTCACGCTTCTGACAAGCGAGATGCGATTACTGCGCAGAACATGATCAAGAAATTCACCAACGAAGGTTACACAGGTGGTACATGTATCCTCAAGGGCGGCTTCAACTCCTTCCAACAACACTTTCCTGACTTTGTCGACCACCAGTCGGCAACTGGAGCGCCCGGAAAGCCAGGCCCTGGTCATGGAGGAATTGCCCCTGTTATTGGTGGAGTTATGCTTCCTAACGCCAGCAATGACGTGAACCCGTTCTTCTCAAACATTCGACAGAACATGGACCTTGCAGATGGTGTAGGTCAATTGGATGTTTCAAGACCTACGGCTCTGGATTCGCCCTCCCTGCCTCGCTGGCTTCGAGAGGCGGCTGCCCAGCCTGATCACGGAAAGAAGGTTTCGGATAAATTCTTGCATATCGAGGTTGATGAGCAATCTCGAATGAAAGCGGCGTACGCGGCTTTCAACCCTCACAACCAAAACAAGCAAAGCCAGGTACAGCTTTGTGGTGTTGAGAAGGGAGTCAAGAATAGATACAAGGATATTCTGCCTTTCGAGCATGCTCGAGTCAAGCTGCAAGAGAGGCCTGACGGATCATGTGATTACATCAATGCCAGTCACTTGAAAGCATCTCGAAGCAACAAGCAGTATATCGCCACCCAAGGACCCCTCCCCGCCACTTTCGAGGTATGTCAGCCACTTACAGCATTTGGAACTTTGCTAACTTTTGTTTAGGACTTTTGGTCTGTTATTTGGCAGGAGGATGTGCGTGTCGTGGTTATGCTGACTGCCGAGACTGAGGGAGGCCAGTTGAAGTGTCACCCTTACTGGAAGGGCAGAGACTTTGGGGCCATTCGACTCAAGCTCCTGTCCGAAAAGAAGGTATCGCTCGACATTGATAAGCACAGGTCCGACTCCAACCACACTTCCTCCGCTTCAGCCAGCGAGGCAGGAAGGAAGCGCGCCAATACCACGACTACACTGGAGTCTTCGAACCAGACGCCTCGAGGGGCACAGGGCGCTCCAACAGAAGCACCCTACGTCATTGTCCGAAAGTTTGCACTTTCGCACGCTTCCCATCCATTTGCGCCCATTCGAGAGATTACGCATCTGCACTTCCCATCATGGCCTGACTTTGGCACACCTGCTCAGCCATCCCACTTGTTGGCGCTTGTCGAGTTGGCCAACGTGATGCAGCGCTCCGCTCTTCCAGTCGAGACATCTCAAATATCCAAAATCTCAGCGTTGGAACCATCTACCATCACCTGGTATGACGAGCCGGAAGTTGATTCTCGTGCACGACCAATGCTGGTGCACTGCTCTGCTGGATGTGGTCGCACTGGTACTTTCTGCACTGTCGACAGTGTTATTGACATGTTGAAGCGACAGAGACAAGCCAAGATGGCTTCAGTACGACCACGTGATCATGACGGAGATGTTACTATGGGCGAGAACATTGATTCATCTCCCCGATCTGCGAAGCACTCCAGCTTTTTCACCCCTGGTCAGAGATCAAACATGGAGAGAAAGGCAGCTCGAGGTGCCGCCAACATTGACACCGACTGGGTGTACGATGATAGTGTCGATCTGATTCAAAAGACAGTGGAGGATTTCCGAGAACAGAGACTCAGCATGGTGCAAAGTCTCAGACAGTACGTTCTCTGTTACGAAACGGTTCTTGAATGGGTAACGAGAATGAATGAGCGAGCGCTAAATGCTCCCAATGGTCGACTTCGAAGTGGAAGTCTCCGTCACTAAGAAGGATCAGAAGCATCATGAATAAGTAACGGTTATATGGAGCACAAACAACCGCATAGGCATGTGGGATAATGCAACAAACGGTATATGGGTGGATGGGTTACAGGCGTTCATTGGTTCAGCTGCGTATAATTCTGATAAGGATGCTAGCACAGCGAGCATGCGACGCTTACGAATGGGAACATTATATAAAAAACGACTCCACGGAGGGGACACCTTGTGTGATACTTACTATGAAAGTGGGGGGATCAAGTTCTTGGTTTCTGTATAGTAGAATCAAAAGGATGAAAGGGGGAAGAGCAACGGTAGTAACCTTGCAGGAAACATAGGATTTGCATAGTAGGACCAAAAAGGCTACATTGCGTGCGCTTCGATTACATCGTGACGACTTGTGTTTGCCGTGGTGATGTGACTGAGCGACTAGGTAACAAAAGAGTTGGCCTCCGAGATTTAAAGTAGCATAAAATGATCTACTTATTTTGTTTCTTATGATCCTAGCGGCCAATTTTCTGGTACCCTGATGCCATGGTACAGCATTGTAGATGTTTCTTCGAATGGTCGGTAACATTGTGCTGTACTCTTACTCAAGATCTAAATGCTCTCATTGGTCTCTGCATCTCTTCTTTAGGTAGTGTCACGGCAGATGCCCAATTGCAGGGAATCGCCGTGTCACACAGCAGCACCAAAGTACGGATTCAATGCACAACCTTGACTTATGGGGACACTTAAGAGGGGAGCACGTATGATGACGTCGTCAAAATGCATGAATTCGACTCTGGGAACTTCTGGTCCAGTGAAACAAAGATAGAATTGCCATGGACTGGGGTACGTCTGAGCATGAGGAAATGGGCGTGACCCGTGGAGGAGGGCCTCGTTTCACTGCGACTTACACCAGTCATGGGAGAAACGGATGTGGTTAGATTGAAATTGGAGTGATTGCTAATCCGTGGAGACACAGTTTCTGGTGGCTTCTTTTGAATGGATAGAGCTCATCTTAACTAAGAGCTAGCCCAACTAAAACGCTCAGTATCCGCTGTAAGCACTCAAGCACAGCATGTCGTGCTCGAAGACTCGACGGGAGTCTTCCGCTGTGTGTAGCGAGTAGAGCAGCCAAGCCAATTTCATCTATATCCATGAAAGTCCCCCAGACCAGGCTGGGTCCCCCTTAGTGGAGAGTGCCCTGGAGGGATTCTGACACATGCCCTGTCATCTCTCGACTTGTCTTGTCCACAAACCTGGGGCGCCAAAGTTTCATAGACCCAGACAATGTTCCAAGGAAAAAAGGGATACAGTAGAGCAAGGTTCTGTAGCAGCGAAAATAACAACTGGAACCTTCCTTTGATCAGAACCCCACCCCACTTTCCGTAGGACCCTTCAAGACAGTCGCGGTCGGCGCCTTCCTTTTCGTCAAACATTTTTGTCCCTAACAGTATCGCAGTCGCGATCGCAAACAGTACATACCTGCCTGCAGAAAGTGGAAAGAGCGGCACTTCGACTTACCTGCAAGCCACTTGCATTGCAGAACAAGTGCAAGTGCGTGCGCATTCAACGACAGGAGCGATAAGGATTTGTCCATCCATCCCCGCCTCCATCTGGTATCTTCTCGCCGTTTTCTCTCCTCCAACCTCACACTTCTTTTTTCCTCTTTAACTTTCTTCTTGTTCATCACCAAGACCGCTCGCTTTTGTAAGCTTTAATATTAAAGGCTTCTGCAACAATTATCTGGATTTTGTATTTTCTCTTTCCCTCGTTTCTGGTGATCGACACCATTTTCTACACACTCTATTTGCGACTTTACACAATCCGTCCCTCATTCCAACCTCGCATCTATTCCTTGGTGGGCTCGTTTAGCGGACTTGAGACACCCTGATTCAGAACCGCTGCTCGCATCTCACTGCGCCACCAGAGTTGCCCTGCCGAAACGGCACCCGGCCTGCATCAGAAAAGTTGGCCACTCACTCGAAGCATAAGAGACGAATTAGTAAGTCAGTCAATGATTCCCAAGTTATACTTTCCATGGATTTGTTTTCTATATCCTAAAGTTTGGGAATTCAATTTTATGTTGCGCAGTCCCTTGATTCTTGACTTGTAACTTCGGGTCGCGTTTTCTTGTATATTGACCTGAACTCTTTGTTAGATCAGCCCGACCAACTTTCGATCACATTTACTTATCTCAACCTGATCTCTGTTGAATCAGCCACCTACAAAACTATAACTACGGCAGTCATGCCACAATTACCATCAGCCACCAACACAATGCGCGGCCCCTCCTACGATCTAGCGGAGCCACCGCGCAATATCGAAAAACCCCCCAACAATCCCGACCAGAAGATGGACGACATCAATTTATCTATGCCTCCCGCTGAGGTTGAATATGAAGAGGACGACTCAGAAGACGACTCGAGAATTTACACGCCACCTCCTCACATTGCTGCCCGATTTTATCGCCCGTCGCAGGCTCGTCGCAGAGATTCGGCTGCCTCGTCGCGCCGTAACTCAGTCTCATCCGCGCACTCGCGATGCTCTTCTATCCAACCGTCGGGCCACCGTGGAGGTGAACAGAGCAAGCACATCGCTCAACATCTCCGCCGTGCCTCGTTTCTCGAGGATCGCAGGGCTCGACTTGCCGATCGAGCAGCGCATGCTGAAAAGGTTCGTCTTCGGGCAGCCCTTGCAAAAGCGACTCATCGTGATCCTTCACTTTCAGAAGAGCGTGCTATCGCAGCACAGCAAGCCAGGGAACGTAACTTGGCAGAGATTGTCGCCAACTGCGCGGATGAAGTTAAGAAGGCAAAACAAGTTGCCGAGTTTATGAAAGAGAAGCGAGAGCAAGATATGGCTAGGATCAAGGCTCAAATCGAGGAGAGAATGGCCGAAGCCGAAAGGCGGAGGGAGGAACTACGAACAAAACATACGTCCAAGCGAAGTCGTGGACATAGCGTCATGTCCAGGAAGACCACGGACTCCTTGCCTGACCACGAGCAAGAGAGACGCCAACTTACCTCAGAGGAAGCCGCAGCCAGTATCCAATGGTGGTGGCGTGGCTGCCTTCGCAAGAGAGCTATTGCTGAATTTAACGATCTTGGCCTGACTGTAGATGGGATCAGAGACACCCATTTTGATACTGTCGTGGCGCTTCTGGCCCAAGAGAGGGTTCTTGTTATCACAGCACGACTCCTTCGCCTATGTGGTCTCCAGGAAGGTGAGATGGGCTCAGTTGAAGAGATGGCTGCGGTTCGCACGTTTCTGAGTGCGTTCCTGATCCTTGGTCATCCTAATCAGGTCCTTAGCAACAAGAACGATGACGGTGACAAGGAAGTCGTTGATGCGTTGGCTTCTCACCGCTTGCCTTCGACAGACCTTGCCAACCCCCAACTACAGGGCTTGGTCGGCAAGGCACGAGACGTCCTTATCTCTTTCGAGAATATTCTCTCTCGTCTTACATCTGCCAACAAGTATACAATGCCACCAGCGCTCAAGAAGACCCTTCCCGAAGCATACGCCACTTTTTACAATGCGTTTATTGCATGGAAGTCTCGGGATTCCAACGCCTTGATCGAAGTTATGCTCATGCAGTTTGTAGAGCTTGATGCGATTTATCAGACAGTCAAGGATACAACCGACGACTCCGCCACATCCCTTTACAAGAAGAGCATTCAGGACAACCAGTTGATGCTCATTGTGCGTATCAAAAAGCTGGCTGGTCCAGAAAAGGGCAAAAAGTTGATATTCAATGCGGTAGCCGAAGCCCGAAAGGCTCGTACTGCCAAGAAGAAGACTGGCGACACAAAGCCCCGTGTGGCTGAGAATGCACCTGGGGAGGCATCCGAGACAGCCAAGAGTCTAGTCTCGCCGGATTCACAGACACTCACACCACCTGCTACACCTGCCAGTAAACCCCAGGAGAAGACTCCTGCTCCTAAGACCGGTTTAAATGGCCTACTTCCTAACAACAGGATCGTGGTGCACGAGCTGGCCATCAACAAAGAATACCAACTCTCTCCGGACGAGTACAAGGAGCAGCAGTCAACCCGATCGCAGCCCATGTATACACAGATGCGTGCTACTATGGATGGAGACGACAGTGCCATCAATTTCCAATTCTTCGCACTCGTGGCTACGAACATCAAGGACAAGCTCCAGCGTCTATTAAAGCCTGGCAACTCGATGTACAATCTCATTGGCGAGATTCTAGATCCAGAGATGGCAGAAAGGCAATTTGCATTGGGCAACTTCTCGTATGAGAAATTCTTCACTGCTATGGCGTCTCTTTTACCTAAATTGTGTGCTCCTTTCCGAGACGAGGAGGTCAAAGATTTGATCCAGAACAAACTCGCAGACGGCAACATCATTGATCGAGTCGAGGCTCTAAATGGCTTTATTGACCTGATGCTTTGCGACTATATCAATTATTTGATGAGAATAGCAGCCCCTCAACTCATTGAGTCTGCAGCTCCGTACGAGGCCAAGAGATTTGCCGAAGATATTGAGAAGAACCAGCTTGGTCTCTCAGCAGCCGAGACAGTCTGGAAAGCCTCACGATCAAAGGTTCTGGCAGAAGTTCACAAAAAGGATCCCGAGAGAATCAACCACCCAAGGTCGCGTCCGACAGCTGGGCGGTTCTACGCACAGATGCTCGTCGATATTTTCACTCAGATCTCACCGTCTCCTATTGAAGAAATACCGGAGATGCTTCGGCTAGATTACAACCGTATTGGCCAGATATCCACCACTATTCAGCGGATCATTACTGCAGGCGCGGTCTTGCTCCAATGCAAAAACATCCTAAAGCGTGATGTTCGATCCTCATGGAAGATGGAAGCATCTCGCATCATGGCCGTGCTCGAAGCCGGTCATCCTCTCCAGACTACCGTGGATGGCGTAATGGCCGCTCTCGAGTCTGGTAGATCAATGCCGACAGCGACTAAAGCCCACCTTCGTGCTCTTGTCACAAAGGTTTTGACTGCCAGCCAAGATATGGCACAAAATGGCAATGAACCAAGAGAACCCGTCCTTCGACTCTTACTCACCCGTCTTCGTGGCAACATCCTTGCCCGTTTGGCTGCTGGATCGGCAAGCGAAAAAGTCAAGGCCGCCAATAATGCAGGTGAGAAGCTTGCCAGTCTGGGTCTCTCCGAGTTTGTCGACCGAGTAAGAGAGATCTCGAATCTACTAGAGAAGATTGGAAACGTGGACAGGGCAGCCCATGGACCTTGGTGGGATGCAGTAGCAACAAAGGTTGAGCAAGACGAGATGTCGGCTTAGGGCACACCGGCACAGCATAATGGGTTGGACTGTTTTGATAAGAAGGTTAAGGAAGGCATGATGATCAACATGGATGCATGATTTTTTTGGAGGTTAGCGTTTGACTTTTCATCTTGGCAATAGCGGAATTTGTTCTTATTGGCAAGCGTTGCTTGATTTTGGCTTTCATGGCGTATTGGTATGGATGGCTAATATGGCTTGGTGGAATGGTTCAAGCTTGCCTTGCAAGAGATCATGGTAGCTGAGGGTATAATTGTTTCATGGTTTTCAGCAAATTGTTTTCCATTATAATTTTATACAATGACATTTTCAACTGCAGCAATGGATACACGGTCGCTACGCTTATTGTGGTAGGTGAATTAACTGACCTTGGCTTTTAGAAAAATTGACTGCTTCAGGTGTAAGTTATCAAATTGGTGTGTCGGTTTATATCACATAGACTGTAGGTTGAGTTCGTTTATCATTATATCTTAAAGTTCGGAGGTCATTCTCTCTACAAATCTACCCTATCGTCTCTATCTCATGATGTACAGTGCAGAGGAGTGTCACGACACAACACACACGGCCCTACCCATCATCTCGCTTGTCACCGGCAATGCGGCTTCGAGCCTCACGTTGGCCCGAAAATTTCGACATTGCATCCCATTTACATCTGGGGCAGCTACAAAAGTGCCATCGATGGGGGTCTAAAAGAGGATAATATTTCCATCCTGAACCTCACGAGAGCCCTCGTCAAACGACCTGCCCAATTGCGACGGCGCATCGCATCGCAGACGACCGCGGGGCTGAAAATGTCGTTGTCCAAGGGCCTTTTGCGACATTTGGCTCAGCAACAGCGTCTGTGGAGCTGTTGTAGCCCACTATCGGTGATTACACGGCAGACATCAGCCTCGGCTGCTTCTGTTTCCCAAAGTATCTTCAATGGAATTGGTGTTGGTTTTGCAAGAGGTTTGACTTCGCTTGTAAACGGTGGCCAGCCGTTGAACAATCGTCGAGATAATGGACGGCCTATGCCGATCGGTATCCGGAGGTACGTTACTCCCGTGGTTGGCCGATCTTGCAGCTTGCAGCAAAGGAAGGAAGGATTGAATTGAATTGCACCTTCCTGCTGCAGGTTGATTGCCCCTCCTACCCTCC